>KZ308169.1:3014087-3208144 GCA_000376725.2 Ladona fulva
CGAGAAACTGATTAAGTCGATGCCGAAAAGGCTTCAGTTGGATACACTAAAGAATACATCGGAAAGCCGCAAATAATTTTTGCTAACGAGATACGTCACGGGTAAAAAAGTTGGGTCATATTCATTGGAGCTTTACATGGAATGATAGAGCGACATGATATTGATGCAACAGAAAACGTTGTCTGAGAAATTTATACACATTTTACAGTTACCACTATTCTTGAAAATGAAGAATACTGATTTGACTTAAGAAGGACTATCTTTGCTTTCAATTAAGATACGAACAAACGAAGCCAATTGATGTCTCTCGAATGAAGAAAATTAAAAGAAGTATAGACACAAGCACCAAATGTAACGCAAGCAGCTATGAATGACATTTCATCTTCAAAGACCTATAAATTCCTGGATAAACCCTTTAACTTTCATAAGATTCGATTGCATATCGTTTTTGCCAAAAACTCCGACAAACAGGTACTCTTAAGATTTTGTACTTTGCAGTCCCTCTCTGAATCCGTTCACAAACATGCAGAGATACCAACCATACCAACCGAGGGTAATCAAATCCACAGGATCCTACTGAAAAACTGAGGCTCCGCCTTCTCCCCACCCCTCCAAACTTAGCAGTCATGCTGTTGTCACATATCTCTAGCTCTTGCTCAGACCAAGAGCTTCGGCTTTCGGACACGCATGGCACTGCGCAAGTGTTGCGTTCCTTTTGTCCAGCAGTGTACTTTTCCAAATGACTGCATTAATTCAAAACTTCATCTAAATTATAAATAAAACAAAAAATCCTCGTCTGTAGATGTAAAATCTAATAAGATTGGATATAATCACCAAAAATGTTTTTGGATACACTGAAGCACTGAAAACTTTCTTTCCCATGGAAAAAATATCAACCTCTTGAATTAAGATGCAAGAAGGGATACTTTTAGTATCGCAGTTTAGATAAGTTAAATTATGGTAAGCCAATAAATCTTTCATCTAAATATTTTAATGAAAAATAATTAAAAAGTAATTCAAACTGAATAATTACAAAAATACATACACATTCCTTCTAACTATTTGCAAAATAAATGTCGTATATCAACAATATTTCAGAGGCAAGTTATAAAATCATTTTTCATACATTCATTGAAAGATAACTGTTCCCCAATAAGTCTTTGGAACAGAAATTTCTCCAGTAATTCTCACATATCAGTCTGTAAATGAGAGATAAGAATGACCAGCTAAAAGATGAGCTGGACAATAATTTCTCATCTTGATATGACAGATTGCGCCACTTGAAAACTACTAACAAAAGACAGGTACTCTGGGATATGATTGTGTGACACCTCACTCGTCTTAAAAAAAGTTCCATTCATAATTAGTAGGAAATATTTTAAATATTTTCCAAAGGAAATGTTTCTTAAATATTTTTGTTAGATCACCAAGTCTTACAACATAAAACTACATTGCATTGTTGTGTTTATGACTTTCAGACAATCCAATAATGTCAATAATGGAATCAGAAATGAAAAGAAATTGAAATACGGTCAACTTAACACAAGTTTCAGACTCAACTCTCAACTCAACATCCTGTTCTGAACAGATGTAAAAACTTTTAGTCACTTGTCAGGATGGCTTTCAACCACATGACTTGAATCACTTGATGGTTCATTATTGTTTGGAGAAAGGTGACTTGATTGATTCACCAACTGAGGTGGGTTCACAATAGTGACTGGCTCAACAGTTCGTGCAGGCCTTGGTGGTGAATATCCATCGTTCCTGAAATAGGGATGTGCAATGGCATTTGCTGCTCCAATACGATTGCCTGGCTGAAAGGTCAGCATACTCTGAAAAGTAAAATTAATGCAACCAGAGATAAGTTTACTGACATAAAATTTAACATTAAGTATCATTCATAACCAAAGTGTAAGAACTTATGAGTAAAAAAATTACTTTCAGCTTATTTCTTTGCCTTAGATTGTAGCATGCAAAGTAATCTTAGTCGTATGCTATAAGACACAAGTTTAGAAATAAAAAAGAGGAATGAGCAGGATAATTTAAGACATGAAAATGGATGAAGCATGGCATGTTTATTCAGAATTCAAAACGTAGAATTCATTTAGTGTTTTGACAGCATATTCCCAATATTTCATCTTTCTTCTCCATTAAGCAACACATTCAAACATACAAAGGTGTTAATTCCATTGAAAATTTCAGTAAGAAATGCTCATTCCTCATGTTATAAATGCATATTTCCCAACTTATTCCCTTCCAAATTCAGCAAACTATGTTACTGAAATACAGGAATGATTTGGGAATCACACTGATCATCACAAATAAGTATGTCAACACACTGATGTCACCCAGACAGTATGAGACAAGTTGTCTTTGACCAGGGCTTTGGAGCTAGCCAGAGTAAGAGCTGTCCAGAGCAGCAACATTTCGCCAAAGCCAGAGCTAGAGCTCTAAATTGTTGCATAATTTTCCCACTCCAGCTCAATATACTGATATTAATCAACATAGTAAAAGGACTGGATTCTTATGGCTGAACTGTAATAATTATATTTTCTTTTGGCTACTGTTTCACTCTACTGTCGCTTCAATGCATCCTAAGAGTTCAACTGATGTGTCATAATGCCATTAAAATCTTGATATGAATTAGTATACCCAGATTGAGAATTCCACCATATTTCACCTCATGGATACTGATTTGTTTCTTCTGATAAATGTTACCTTTAGGGAATGATTATTTTCAAAACTTGAATTGTTCAAGAAAAAATTACGTTCATTGATGAGCAAAGACATGTTAAACAATCTGGCTAAATCACTTCTCCTCACCTACTAAGTATTCCAAACAGAAGGTCTGAATATTCTGGTAACATAACTCAATGGAAAGAAGCAGTCACCCAGAAACCAGAGGATCCAGGCTCAAGCCCTGGTCCTGTCAAACTTTTTTCGTGTTGAATTTTCCTTAGAAGTAATACAGTATATTCTAAGAAACTATTATTTAGCAAAGCTACAAGAAATCCTGTTATTGAAGGTTTTTTTCACAGAATACCTCAAGAATGTAAATCAATTTAGAAAGTGAAAGCCATAAAGTATAAACAACTACTGGCTACTATTTTTGGAAAAATGGAATATATTAACTGTAGACCATCTATGAAATTACAAAACCATCAACACCAAGAGCTATGCTACCATGCTGGAGAAAAGAGAGCCATAATTAGTGTACTACATTCCAGGATACAATTTATAGTAATTTTAAAATATGTAAGGCCATAAATAATGAAAATTATACTGAGCTCGCATTATCTTAATGAGCAAATAACCCCTAATGCAGCAGTCATACATGTACAAGGGGTCTGCATAGGCTGCGTATAGGCCCACGGGCTAGATTCAGACCAGGTATAGCTGTCAAACTAATTGGCTAGTGCCAGAGTATGACTTGGGAAGGAAAGCATTGTTCATTCTCAAAATGCGCTCTTTGGTTCTTTTACAGTATTTCTAACATATTAGTCAGTAAATCAGGGACAAGAATGACCAGCCAAAAGAGTTGAGTTGGACAATGATTTCTTATTATCTGAATATGACAGATTGTTCCATTTAAAAACCATAAAATTTCAGCCCATGAAGACCTAACATGCATTCAGAATTTATGACTTTGGCAGTTCTGAGATACAACTACCAAAATAATAACAAATCAATTACCTTAAAGAAACAATATATTTTGATTTCCATGATTGACAAATTTCTGAAATTCAATGAATCATCACACCTCAAAAAATACTGTAGAAACATAAAGTAAGAAAACTACTTACATGAAGGACTTCCCTTCCCATTGGACTGGCCTCTGGAACAACAAGTGATAATGGAGCAGGAGGCCAAGGTTTAAAAGAACTCCATGGCAAACTTACACTTTCGGGCCATTGTGATTCTGGAGGAGTTCCAATAACCCTATAACAAATTATGAGTGCCTTCGATGAAATATTTTATACAAAAATTGACAAGGAATGCGTAATTACCAGCAACTTTAATTCCATTTAGGAAGCAAAGTAAGGAGTTTAAAACAACCACTAATTCTTGCTTTATATGTTAACCTCAATTTGAACAGTAGACAGGTTCCACACAAGTACCATAGACATATACTGTATTTACCAAAATATAAGACAAGGATTTTTACTAAATTTAGTCTAGATATATGTTTATACTCTTTGAAGGAAAAACTACCACTGATCATTATTCTTAGGTATTAATGATGTCTCACAAACTCCATAGGATGTCCTGAAATATGATACAGTGCAGGTAATATTGGAAGAATGCATAAAAGACATAGCTACAAACTTATTTTCGTTCAAGTTGAGCTGCCAATCACTGCACCAACCTGTAATAATGTTTAGATTGTTCTGTGAACAAATGGTGTCATCCAGTGATACAACCTCTCTGTAAATAGCAGAATCAATGGCAAATAGATCCAACCTTACCATAAATATCACTTAACATTATCCACAAAATCATTACTGTAGGTAAGGAAAAAATTCGGCTCCAATACACTTCCCTGTGGAACACCGGATGTGATGCAAACCTCATCAGATAAAATTCCATCAAGCACAAGATGCTGCGATCTGTTTCCGAGAAATGATTCCATCCAACAACTTTTCCATCAATCCTACAAGCCTTGAACTTATGCATTAGTTTTCCATGAGATACTCTATGGAAAGCTTTCCTGAAATCTATAAATATAGCATCAGTTCTGATACCCTCATCAGCTGTTTTAACTATGTCATTGAGAAAAAGGTCCGAGTCTTGCATGACCTACCATAAGGAAACCATGCTGGAATTGACTAATTGCCCCCTATCACCTAGGAAATGCATTACTGAACTAGCTAAAATATGCTCAAGTGTTTTACAAAAATTGACATTAAAGATATCGGCCAGTAGTCCTCCAGTTTCAAGGAACGCCCTTTTTTAGGCATCTAAGTGATATGAGCTCTTTTCCACGACATTGGTACAACGCCCTCATCTAAAGATTTCCCATAAAATACATAAAGAAGGGGAGCAAGCTCATTTGCCAGTGTTTGAATTACTAGTGATGGAATACCTTCAGGCCCCAGATCCTTTTTCCTGTCAACCTGCCGCAATAACATTGCTATTCCATCCACTGACAACTGCATTGGTCTCATCTCTGAATTAAGGTGCATAGAAAAAATGCATCCATCATCTAAAGCACTCCTGAGAGTGCTGATTTAATAGATTCACTTTGTCTACCGATTCAGCAACCATAACTCCCTCATCATTAATGAGGCTTGGTACTGAAGACTGACCTCCATGAGATTCACGGACATATGACCAAAATTCCTTCAGGTCACCTCCTAATGACTCTTAAAGTTTTTGAGATCTATATTCCTGAAATTCAACTTCATCCTTAACCATCCTTCAAACCTTCATATGTTTTTCTCACACAAAATCAGAGTTAACCCTGATTATCTCAAGCAACTTAACCCACAAGTGCAAAGTCCTCTGCTTCCTATGCAGTGCCCACAACTTCAGTTTCGTGCAATGAGGTTCCCTGCACTCCCTCACAGTTCTAATTGGGACAGAAGACATACAGTACATAAAAGACATTTCCCACTGACTACAAAAACTGCTAAATGGTTATAATTATTCATATGGAACTACAATTACCTTGACATAGCATTAACATCACTTATCTATATTACTTTCATGGAAGACTTTCAGGATTCCTGATAAGCCTTTGTAATTACTGCAGTGGCAGCAGAGCCCATAAAGTCCCCAATATACATACCCTGCCAGGAAATCCCCTACTTATCAAACATTTTGTTACCAATAGGCTCACTCATCTAAGTTATTTATTTTGTCTATACTCNACTTTCAGGATTCCTGATAAGCCTTTGTAATTACTGCAGTGGCAGCAGAGCCCATAAAGTCCCCAATATACATACCCTGCCAGGAAATCCCCTACTTATCAAACATTTTGTTACCAATAGGCTCACTCATCTAAGTTATTTATTTTGTCTATACTCTTCATGAAACATTTAAAATTTATTGGGAAAGGCTCAAAGAAATCTGCAGGTAGACTGTTCCATTCCATTAGATAGTTCAATTTAAAAAAAAAAGATTATTTATTTATGATTATTGAGTTTTGTTTTAGATACCTCACTTTGTATTTATGATCATGCCTATAAAATTAACCTGCCTCCTTAATTCTATAGCTCATGTTTTTAAATTAAGGGATTCCCATGAACACCTTACAGAACACTTTTAATCTCTTTTTCATTCTCCTGTCTTCTAGACTGTCCAAGCCTGATTCTTTTAGCATCCGAGTAATAATGCTGTTTTTCATATCTACCTATCATAAACCTAGCTGCCCTTCTTTACATTTTTCTAATTTGAAATAAAAATTATACAGTCTTGTCTCTATTGTTATCATATGTGTATATTCTGCATTTTTTAGTTGATAGATTATACTGAAACATAAGAAAATATTAAACCATATAGTTTTACACCATAATACATTTACTTTTAATTTCCCAGAAAACCCTTTTTTCTTATGTTTCTCAGTGATAAATAACAATACCATGATACATAAAACAAATTTTCATTTATAAACTAAATGCCCCATTTAAACAATTTTAAAAACATCATGAGAGAAAATCAAGACTTCTTAAGTGATAAAAAAAATTTTGCATTGGAAGGAGCTAATCTCAGATCATTGTATGCCATGAAATGGTCTTGGTTTTCAAAGCTGGACAAAAGTTGCACAGAAACTCATCATACATTCTAAAATGAACTTAATAAGGTATAAAAGGAATATAATACAACTTGGTGGTAACTGTGTTACATTTCAGGTCAGACAAGCATTTACAATCCTGAAACCTACCTTATACATACAAGTAAAATAGGTTTTCCAAGTCAAATTTTTACCTGATCTTCTCTACTATGAATTCCATTCTTGTTCAGATACAAAACAGTTACTAATGTCAATACAACAAAATAAATACAACTCTCTAACTGATAAAAAGTAATTACAACTTTTGAAATAGGTATCATAGTAATACACACCATGAAAATTTTACGTTTAATTTTAAAGTATTATTGTTTATTATTTATATATTTATGTACCTAAAAATTGTGATTAAATGTTTAGATAACATTTTTTAATATAATAATATTGTTTTAATATTTTAAATGTTTACAAAAATTGATAAAAACCCATTTTTTCCTAATCTGAGAATGTAGGATTGCCTTAAATTCAAGGTGTCTCATATTCTGATACATAATTATTGTATTAAATAGCATTAGTAACCTATGCAAAGCTAATATTTACATAGCTTAATTTCCCTTTTATTTTTAAATTGCAATAATTATTTTTTTTGTTGTTGCATTTGTTGCAGTTGTTGGATCTGATAAAAAATAAATATAAAATAAGGGGACAAGCTCCAAAAAAAAGTTTTCAAGATGGCGAATATTTTCACTAACATCTGTAAATAATATGACAAACATGTGAAGCAATGTTTAAAATAATAACATGAATGAAAATAATAACACAGTTTCTTTCTGTCTTCATCACCTCCAACTGTATACTGCATTTCCTTTCTAAAAGTCTAAAATATTGTCGTCACAGTTGCAGCTATATTTTAATAAAATTTTTTTAAGTTCTTCTTATGCTGATGTTACAAATTTATAAAAGAGCATTTTGTCAGGAATAAAAACCATACAAACTGGCGTTTTTACAATTTTGTATGAGGGAAATATGCCACACTTCACCTCATAAAAGAATCCAGAGATAATTCAAATAAGATACATTGATTTGCGTAAAAGATATACTTCAATAATAAAGTACTTCATTAAAGTTTAATTTATTTCTATAAAATATGCACATAACTCAACTCATGGGAAAGCAAGATCCATTACTAGGTTCTAAACATTTTCCTCTATTTGATCACTTATTGTAATAGAAATAATATGCATGATTGCATATAAAAAGTATTGAACACTTACTGAAATATTCTATCTAACTGGTCTCCTTCAGATGTCCCGCAAAACAATGGTGACCTTCGAAATAGTTCAGCCATTATGCAACCACATGACCAAATATCAACTGGAGTTGCATAAGGAAGTCCAAGCAGAACCTCAGGAGACCTATACCATAAAGTAACCACCTGAAAAAGAGATGACATTAATTTTTTTCCAGTATCATAAAAGGAGAAAAAATTAGGAGTAAAACCTGACAACTGAGTCAGGTTATCAGTTCCTCTAACAAATAAAATTAAACAGATATGGTGGAAAAGATTGATAGCACAGAAAAGGCATTTCCTAAAAATTCATTTTCATATAGCATTCCCCTTTTTAAATAATGTTTAAAATAATTTTTAAGCAATATCAAGCACAAACATTACCGAATACTAGACAAAAAGATATCTTAACATGGAAAGTAAATAAATGAAACATCTGTTACCCAATTCATACAATAAAAGCTTGAATAATAGACAGATGCTTCCTAAAAGCACTATGATTGGAATCTTCCTACTAGAGAATCCTTATGACAAATATTGTGAACAAACCACATCAAACTGCAAAAATACACCTTACATATTACCTTATATCACCTTATTTATGTAAATAAATTTCAACATGACTTTAATTTAAAATATACAAAATTAAACCCTTAAATGATATTCCTGGGCTTAACCTTCTCATACAAAACATTGATGGTTAAGGTACTGGATATTTTTGGAAGAGTAATATCTATAAAAATAATTCATTAAAAATCATCAAGGGAAAAAAATAATTTACTTTTGTGAAGAATATTTTTAACAACATAGACAAACACAATCCAAATTTCTCCTGATATGTTAAATACATTGTCCATAGCAGAAAACACTGGGTCCCTAGATAACCAAGTGGGTAGAGCATTCACTTCTGTTGAAAGCAATTCCAGGTTTGATTCCCAGTGGGAACCCGTGTGAGAAATCATCTCAGCTTTAGAAATGCTTCTAAAATTAATACTATTGATTTACACTACTTATGATACACAAATCTTCAAGAATATTAACTTACCACAGATGTAAGCCTCATTTCAAAATCATATGTCTTTGCCAGACCAAAATCTGCCAGCTTCACTTGACCACTACCAGTGACCAAAAGGTTTTGAGGTTTCAGATCTCGATGGACTATTCTATGACTGTGAAGAAAATCCACCCCACAAAGTATTTGGAACATGATATCCTGCAAAGAAAACATAATAAAATTACTGTATTTTTCCTTGCAATTTATGTTTAGATTACTTAAAGCTTAACTTTAAAAAATCTAAAACTAAATTCAGAATGTTTATATAATTCAATGGGACTAAGTCCTTAAACCCCCAATTCAACGTACAGAATCCATGAAAAGATTAAAGGAAGCTATTGGAAGACAAAAAATAACTAAAAATTAACACAAAAATAACTGATACTAATTACAGCAAAATCCTTAAAATAAGAATTTGAAGAAATGATTTTCCAATTTTATGCATCATAGAAAGTAGGGGTAGAAACAAAATAGTTAACTATTTATAATTTATGAATGAAATGATAAAGATTTTTAACATAAATGATGATGTGTGTCAATAAAATTGCATCAAAATCCATGCACATAATGATTGATTCAAGAATTTGAAGAGTTTCAAATTCTCAGATGAAATATTTTTTCTAAGGTTTAAAAAATGTATGATAACAAAATACTGCCAAATCATATTAATATATGATGAAAAACTCAGATTTCACACTCAGACAGATTCCAACATTGGTTGAATAAAAAATTCTGATTTAAGATTTAACCTAATGCCTGATTAAAATTTTTTGTACTATTTCATAGAAAACTATTTTGCAACACCACTTTTTAATATAAACTGATTTATTGACATCTGTCATTGAGGTTTAGTATTCGATACTTGAAAGCTTAAGTTATGTTATGAATACTTTAAAGCTTAAGTTATGTTATGCAAGACTTACTTTCACTTTCCCCTCACTAAGTCCTGGTGGAGGACAATTTTCGAGATAGGATGCAAGGTCCTGGTCCACATGCTCAAAGACCAGGAAAAGAGTGAGTTGTTGATCCTTCTCCATTCGCTGGCCATGGCATATATCTAAAAGCCTGGGGGAAAATCAATAGGAATAATATGTAATTAAAATAATAGACACAAAATGATATTATCATGAAAATGTGTGGCAAGAAACAGAAAAAGGGATGATATAAAAAAAAAGAAATTGAAACAATGTCATTTATGTGAAAAATGGCCATCAAAGGAATACATGACCTGATGACATGATATAACAGCATTTGACCTTCATAATTTGAAAGAAGATATTAAAAATAGTAGTAGAATGTAGTATTCATGTTATTATACAAAAAGGTCTATAAAAACTTGTATGTACATGCATGTAGAGTGCAAATCTTGTAAGGTTAAAAGGAAAATAGGAAAAAATATAAATTAAATTTATAATCAGTTACAGCTAATTAGGAGAACATAAAAATTCACTCTATAGGTAACTTCTGCCCATAACTTTGCAAGTAATTCTTTTGCTCCCAAAACAAAATATTCACTTGCTTTGGCAAAGGTTTTCCAGATTATGCTTCAACTTGTATCTAAATACCTGTCTTTCGTGATAACATCTTTAGATTATATAAACTGTGTACTTGTAAATTTTCTATGATAAAGTTAATAAATTCTATTTTCTTCCAGTTCTTTTACATTACTAAATAAATTCCATTGCTATTTAGTCCAATTTTTTGCTATATTTGCATCATTGAAATGGAAGATGGGACTTTCCCATCTCTATTTCACCAAATAAAGACCTTGGTCTGTCTGTCTTGTCCGTTCACATTTAAAATTTGACATGAAACTATTTTCAAAATTACCAAAGCTTCTGCTCCATGACAGAAGAGAAAATAGGCAAGATGATTTTTTTACTACTCCACATGAGATTATTTGTGTATCAAGGTAGAGAAGGGGCTTACTAAATATGTAAACCAATTTGAATGAATTACCCTAGGTGCGTCTGAGCTCCAATTTTCTATTACACCTAAATCAAAGAGAAAAACTGCCTTTACTTTGCAATCCACCCATCCAGTGAAAGCATTAGAATACTTTCCCTTAGTATTGAGTATGGCATACAAAATTTATTTCAATCATTCACAAAAAGAACCATCATAGAATTTTATGGCAATGGCTATGAAAGAGAGGCTAAATACTTTTCACTCTTGACTGATGAGGATTGGGTCTAGGGAAGGTGAAACAAACATCAGCTGAGGTGTTCCAAGGAATCTCATTCATTAATCACAGCAGGAGCAGGAGGGCAACCAGCCAGTAGCCTAGAAAGCAGGAAAAGGTTCTGAGGGCACAAAAGAGGCAGAAAAGGTGGAAGGAAGCTTGGTATGCCTCTTTCCCTTCACACTACCCTGGCTCTCATATTCCCTACTCATCAGAAACAATTAGCTTCACACCAGACACAATCAACTAGGATCCTTTGCCCTATCTCAACAGATTAAGACATCATACATCCTTATGGAAATTGATACTAGCCCTTACAAACTCAAGGTGCCAAAATATCAGCATTCATATTGGCATTTTGAGTGTCTAAGGGTTAGAGAAGACCCCAACACCATATAGGCTTCAATTCAATCCATGATTATAAATAAGAAAACTGCTACGTAGGAAGGGGGAGACAAGTAAAGATAGAGATGAGTACCATCTAAACTCAGCTTCATGAACTCGAGTGCTTCATAAGATGACTTAAGATAATGTGTATAGGGGTAAATATCCTCCTCAGCCTTCATCTCATGATCTCGACCTTGCCGGAGCGCGGTCGACGATCTCAGTATTTTCGGTCGTTGTTAAGTAACCCCACATTACGTCAACAACTCCAATTTCTCATTCCGAGTCCTTTACGGCGCTAAGGGTCAAGGCACCCCAACATTGCCCTACCCTGACCACCAACACCTCTCAATTCCTCAAAATTTCGCGGATATGAGCACCGTCCGCGCACATCCTTAACAGGAATGTCTTACGGAATCTTCCCAATCGGGCCGCCCAAACCGTGTCCGCGGGGGAAACGAGCACGGTGAAGGCGAAGGGGAGGATGAAGATGAAGAAGGCCGAAGAGCGGAGTTTTCGAGGCAGAAGGTGGTATAAGAATGCAGCCACATTCCATGCGATGGGGGTGAGAGGAAAGGGGACGACTGTGGGAGGGGACCGAGGGGTGTCGGTGAGGAGGAGAGGCCGGAAAGAGAATGGTGTGGGAGAGAGAAAAAAGAGGGAAAAAGAGGGTACAGGAGGAGGAGGAAGCACCCACGTTGTCAGATCTTGGGGCAGCCCCGCAGCTCCCTCCCCCGCCGTTCGTCCCGAGCACCATTCAATCCTATCCCCACCCACACGCATGTTTGTGCGTGCTTGTGTTGCCCACGTCTCCGACGTCTGACGCCTCCTGCACGCGCGGCCGATTCGAAAAGGCTTAGCGACGTGAATAAACTCTTTTGCCGACACGAAGGAGTTATCCGCCTTCCCATCGTCTATTGGGAGGGTCGACACTTCCCGACTTTTTTCCAATTTTATTTTTTGCCAATCCAAACCCGACCATCCAACGCACACCTATCCCCAAAATATTTTGAGGACAGATTTTAAATTTTTAACTCCTAATATGGCTGAACTTCGATCTTCACGAATTACTGGCTGTTTTAATAAACAACGAATGCCATGAATGTAGATAGTGAGTTAGAAAAATGAGGCAATTCAAATCTACGGTATTACAAACCTATGGAATTGTTATCCCTCTGATAAAGATCGGAAAGTTTTTAAGTAGGGGAATAACGAAGAAATGAGACAATTTTTCTTGATAGAAAGTTATTCACTTATTTGAAAAAGAGCAACCCATTTGGAAGTAAAGAATATCAGGAGAAAACTATTCCACTGCGCAACTATCACTAGCGAGACATAAATGAAATAACATTACCGAACCTCGGGAAATATCATTCGACTCTATAAAATGGATGGACATAATGATCATTTGGGGAGTAAAATTAGCGCATATTGTTAAAACTAAAAAATAATAGTTTAAAATATTCAACTAAAAATATCATCATATCATATAGATAATATTATCAAATACTGCATGATTTAAGCCAAAATAAGCCATTACATAAGAATTATTGTTGGCGAAATTATTAAAATGCTAATGAAAGAAAAGAATATTATCGCGAATCCCGCCTCAAGTCCGCAACGCGTCAGAAGTCGTGAATTAGTCAGTCAGAATTAGTGAATGAATAAAGTTAATCCGCTAATCCTTAATTTTCGTAACAGGAATAAATCAGGCGAGTATCTTTTATGGTTCTTCCATACCATCCTTTATTGGAAAACATTCCGTTGGGAAGTAAAAGTCATAAACATTAGCGAAATCTAAACGATCGATGAAATGAATCACATCAGTTGCGGAAAGTCTAAAACAAGGAAGTAAGTAACAAAGCTTAGGAAGCTGAAGCATTTGAATTAAATAACTCTGGCGAAAATTTACAAGTCAAGGAAGTTAGCAATAGAAAACCCAAATTCTCGAAAACAAGTTTTTTCTCTTACCAAAGGAAATGAAATGCTCAAATCATTCGAATAACACTGCCTGGTTCAGACTTCGAAAACTTTCCATTTTCGCACGCACAAATAAATCGACGGAACTCGTGATATTTTCTCACGTTTCTCAAGACGGTGAATAACAAATATTCATAAAATGTTTGCGGCCGCCAATCACTCTCATTCACGGCCCGAACTGAGGAATTCGCTGAGTGATTCAATACTTCTTTTCCTGTTTGGCACCTCCTATACATCTTTTATGACCGCAGTGAATCATTGGAAAAAAATCTTGGATGATTGAAAACTATCAAGTGATTGATTGGGCTAACCGCTTAATTGTAAATCTGTCTAAAATTCTATCCATTTCGATGCCCTCAGATATTCTGCGTCCGTATTGTTTCCTAGCAACATCCAGAGAAACGACCCATGAATATAAGGTTCTAAATATTAAGACGAATGGAATACAGTTAAAACCCGTAAAAAAATAATAGAAGGTAACACTCAGGATGATTTGACTACACTGAATT
This sequence comes from Ladona fulva, assembly GCA_000376725.2. NCBI lineage: Eukaryota > Metazoa > Arthropoda > Insecta > Odonata > Libellulidae > Ladona > Ladona fulva. The sequence goes on from KZ308169.1 coordinate 3,028,215, forward strand.
TACAGTTGGCGCATACTGTTTGGAATACACTACCAAAAAATTCAATTGAATATGAAGTATACTATATAACTCGTACCATATAACTTGCACTGCTAACTCTAAAAAATTCGCAACTGAAGTTTATATATAAATGTTCACCTAATTTGTGCCGGGAAAAGGTAAGCGAATTTGACCTTACGTCAACCTAGTTTACGCCGTATACATTAGTTACAATATTTTCCAATTGATCAACTTCGAGCTAAAAATATTGGCAATGGTTAACAATATTAAGGTGTATCAATAAGGAACAATAATAGTATTTTGGCAAACTAAGAAAAGGAAATACAAGACCTCCGTAACTTAACAAGCTATCGACAAAATATTTAATTACACCAAGACGAGATTATTGAAGTCATCAAAGGAACATATGGTATATATTTCATACACATAACCAAATATATCACTTTGTTTAGTCTGTGTAGAAGGAAATAGGAAAAAATCCGTAGTATAGTTGCTCATGCGACTTGGCAAGAAAGTAATTTGTTGCTATACGGATTTTGTAAAAGAATTCAAATTTACTCGCCCGGTTATAAAAAATTATGAGGGTTTCGCATCTTATCTCCTCCAAGTTACCACAAGTATTTCAACTTTAGCTGCAGGAGAATATTCAGAATCAAAAGGAAGTTCGATGTTTATTTTGTAGCTGAAAGTTTAAAAATCCACATTCGCAGGAAATAATTCACAGCTGCTGAAATATCGTACACTTTTAAGCCTTTGAAATAATTTCTTGAGCCGAGGTAACCAGTTAATAACATATTAAGGGATAATCATTAAATCTAGCAAAATTTGAAAATACGCTTCAACTTAAAGGAAATTTAGGACTAAAAGAATAAATAACATACGCAGTACCGGAGGAAAATATATAGTATTTACAGAATATATTGGTTAAGTTGCTTTCTTATTGAGAAATGCAGAAGTGGTCCACCTTTATTTTGGAATGCTCGCTTGGAAAATCGCCGCCAAAAGAGTTTTGAGAACGTGTAGAGAAAGTGCTAAATGGTCAAATGAGTAAGTACCACAAGGAAATACAAAAACATCTTTCAGTCCTCCTCGGCTTGGAATATTTAACAATGCCGACTCGCGGAGTTAAAGACCCCTAAGAAAGCTATTTCTCTCGAAAGATTGGAACGAAATCTGCATAAAAATTCCCCCGTATTTGGGTTGACTGAGTTTATAAATGCCGCCAAAACAGAATGAAGTCCTGTCTCAATAAGGGGATACTCAATTCATTTCTCTCGAGTTTCGTCGGAATTAGGCATCATCAGGATGGAACACAGAAGTGTGGAGGGCCTGAGGTAAGATATTAAGCCAGAGGACACAATTACGAATTGTTTTCACGAACTCGGCAAAAATAATAGTTATATACATATTATACGTATTAATCTATTATACCTTAAAGTCTACCCTTAAAATGCACAGGTCTTAAACATACGCGGTTAATGGGTTATATTGGTAGTCATCACGAGTATCATTCTACTCTTTAAAAAATGTGACGAAAGAAAGGCGAATTTTGATGAAATCTGCATAAAAGACTTTGTTATGAATAAATACTGCATAAATCAGCGTGACTTTGGGTGCAGCTTCTCACTATGGATCACGACCTATTAAGTATCTGGATAAAGGTTACAGATCTGAGTTTTATCTTTAGCTTACCAATCTTAAACACTCGTTTAAACAATTGATGTTTGCTTGTTACTACAACACTCAGCTATAACATTGTTATGGCAGGCATCACGAATATTCACCTGAATTACAATACTTTTGAGCTAGGGAGAATCACCGCAATTTGGATTAGTCCGCTAAAAATATCGCAAATTCTTCCGATTCTGATTGTGAGTACCATCAACCCCTGGTTGCATCTTCCTGAAGCAGAAAATAATTTACTCCTGAAGCCGGCTCAATGGATCATCAAAATAAATGGTAAACTTCAAAAGCAAAAAATAATTACATTTGCGCGATAATCAAATACCAAAACAGCTCCCATATTCCCTCAAGAAATTCGGGACCTCACAAGAATGTCGTGATTTTCAGAAGCTATTTTAAGAGCCGGACCACGCGAGTAAAGGAAGAAAACAAAATGTACAGGTAATTTTTCCTGACATGCACCTTTTTTAACGGTAACTCGACTTCTTTGCAGATGAAACATGATCAGCGCTTCGTTGCCCGTCCAAGAGAGCGTCCGGTGGCGTTAAGGGTCCATAAAAAAGTCATTTATTCCGGACCGTTAAGGAAAAAAATCGGGAAGGAATATGATTCCGGGGCAACTTGCCACCGCTCAGACTGCAGTCCACTAATTAAGCTGGCGTGGATGATGGGATATCCCTGTACTACGGCGAGAGTAATAAAAAAATTTCGCGAACCCCCGCCACGTGATCCCGTTAAGAACTCCTAGGGACGGAATGGGACTCGGCTTGTGGCACAAAGGATGATGATGACAAACACCATTCACAAACCAAAATGAATAAAGAAAGAGAGGACTTAGCAATGACGCAAGAATGTAGGCGAAAATGCGTGGCAACGTCGTGGCACAGGGTTTGTCATTCACAAGGAGATCCATTGAGACAGTCATCTGGGCGAGATGGCGGTGTTGCCACGTTACGACGAGAAAAACTCCACCTGCCAAAGACACGGGTTCTTACACTAGCTGTACCACTGTGAAGTGTCCGAACCCGGCACTTCCACCGCCGAATTCCATCACCTAAGACAACGGATGCGTCATTGGTCCCTGAGGTTGAATTACTTGGGGCTACCTTCCGCATTCGATTCGATTGCGAATACCATAGGATATTGATCACCTAATCAGCTCCTCAACTAGGCACATCTTACAATATCTTCAAACAAGAGGGTTGGATAATTAGATACGCCTTTTACCATCACCTGAGTACCTCCGACTTATGGATGCATTAACCCCTTTCGTTGTGTATTCAACTGCCCCGTTCCAAGTCAAGTTATAGTCGAAGAAAGATAATCATAAAATAGTATCATCAACAGAGTAAATTTTATTGTCGATGATAAAGCAACTCCTTCATAATTTTTACCGTTAAAATTGAGAAAATAAGCTAGAATAACATGTAACAGACTGACGAATTAAACCATTATCAATGGGACTAGTGAATTAAATTAAAATCTTTAACCATCCTCAGTACATCGCTATGCACCATTACAGGTCCATATGGATCACATTGAGAACCCCGACCAAAATTGCATACAAAAACTGGATAACGAAAGAGAAACGAAAATATGTCCTGAATTACCAAAACAAATCGTAAAATTTAATGTTTTATATGCTAAGGTAAGTTATCATTACTCTTTCTCGCCAAAATCGGAGCAACAACAACTGCCACACTAATGTAAGATTTGGCTACAATTGAAAACCAATCATCCAATTTCTTAATGGGAGCAACGTTCATTTGAGAGAGATATCGTAGCATTAATTTAGAAGAGAAAGTCCATATTCAACAATACTCATACCTCATTGTGAAATACCATGAAAAATACACGGAATCACAAAATTGATAACCATATGAGTTTATTCATCATAGCCATATTTTAATATAACCATAGCCACGATCAAGATTTAAGGGAAAATAAATTGAGACACATTTTCCTCCTTCCTGAACCAAAAGAAAAAATGAATACCATTTCAGTCAATAAGATATGGTTGTAGGAACTACGCCGAATCATAGTCAGGAAATTGAGTTAAATTCCCAATTTAGCTAAAGAAGGATGTGTTTATTTCAATTTCACGATAATGAAACTGGGCAACTTCTTAGAAAACATTCAGGATATTGCTCCTACGGTCATTGGCTTCTCCAAATATTTTTAAAAAATCCCTTCTGCATCTCCGGCGTAAAATCGTATCGAAAACCATCTTATTTACTGGTTTCTGAAAATTATTCTTCGAATATTTCAACACCCTCTCTTCCACATTGGCTTGTTGTTGTTTTATTCATAAATCGCATGCGTTAAATTCAATTGTGTGGGTAGAGGATTGCAAATTCCTGTGAAATTTTGAACTGTCGCCAATCGCATTACCGTTAGTTGATAAAAGCATTGTTTACTGCCTATTGTATAAAGAATTACCGCCAGTCTCCGTCGAGCAATGTTCTTGCTTGTGAAAACCATAGTAAGTCATTCGTATTCCTTGTTCAGACTGTTGCGTCATGTCATCCTAAAAACTGCCTTGCCATTTTTTGTCGCTCTCTGAGCCAAATGTTACCTCTTCAGCGAAGAGTTTGTTGTAAACTCCAGCATCCATATTTATCACGCTCGCTTAGTAAGGCAATATTGAAAAAGGATGCCGGTTTCATGACGAAGACGTTTTCTTAATCTCACAACACTCTTTCCTTACTCTTTCTACTTCCATTCACTTCATTATAAATATTATCCTCCGTAGTTAGCATGTTAGCAAGAAATTCTTTCGAAATTTCTATAATCTGTGTTTGAATCGTTTTTCATTGATTTAAGTTGACTTTTTTAAAGACGATTATTGTATCTTTGGTTCAATTTATGAATTTCATAGTTAATTCCTTTAAATTTCCTCAAGAGCTTTAGTACTTGTATGAAATTCATTATTCATAGGGTCATTGTGCTACATTTATATAGAATTTATCCGCTTGCATAATGCTTGTTCGAATGAAAAGCAATGACAAACCACTTCACTTCTCATCCTGCCTAATCTCCTCATACCTTCTCCAAAGCATTTTTTAGCTAACATTGGAGTCGGAGGATCTAACTAGCCATCGGGCTAATGACCGCACAGACAGAACTCGATATTGCATTCATTTCTAATGAAGCATTTAGTTTAAGTGACGCACGGATATAATGCATCCGTATGGTTTCACATGCGGTCTCCCGGTAAAAATGGTTCCATATCCCCAAACTACATAACCCTAGGTGATAATAGAGCATAATAGAATTCTGAGCATAATGTCGAGTGATCGCAACACGAAGCCCCAAACTTAATCGGCGGTATATCCTCGCTCGTCACAGAGACGAAAATATAACGAATGGTCTTACCTTTGAATGTAGGTGGCGACGCTTTATCGATCATCGAACATTACGTCACTTCCAAGAAGGCAATTCACTTCGAGGTGAACTTGGTTCAAGACTTGAACCGATGATCTCATAATCTCTCCGACCATTCTACATAATCGCAGGAAAAGCGCCGGTTCAAAGAAATATGCAAGATTATGAAACACCCACGAGGATGATTAATATTCCTGCATTCCTTCACTTTCGTTTCAAGAGATCGAACCGTCCGATATTTACCCATCCAACGTTGCACTAAAAGGAAAATCACGTCCGTAACGTCAGCCACGTATACGGCACATAATGCTTTCGTTCTCATGGATTCTCCTTACCGTTTAGCAAAAGTACCCATAGCTATCATCATACTCATCGTCATCGTGGTTAGAATTAAGAACTTCGAAGCAGTAGCTTTGAGCATCTTTATTCTCTACCCTTATTTTGGAAAACTGTGACTTACGCGAAAAAATTGACGCTAATTACCTAAAACCTCCTTAATCGAATTTATTAACTGATTTGTTCGTGGTTGTAATTATGATTTGATTGAAGCCCTTTTTATTCAAAGTTATGTCTTAACACGAGTAGTTAACGAACTTTAAGAGTTTAATTATCCATCACTTATCATTACGTAGGGGAAAATCTGTCCAGATTCAACATTTTAAGTAAGCTTAAGTAACCGTTTCAAAAACCTCGACTACATAAATACACTGCTAGTTAATAAAAATAAATTTTAATTTTCATTAGTAAATTAGTATTACAATTATAGAACAAAAGACGAAAATGATGTAACAATTTCAATAAGGAAAATTAGCAAAGTGAAGTATATAGAAGCCAACCTCTCGCATACATAATGTGCATGTAATCCTATCACCACCGTCGGTGATATTGTTAATTCTCTAATCAGAAAAACCTAGGGAAGGAAAAGAATTCCCAAGTCTCACAGAGTTACAAAGACCAAATCGTTTCAAATCTAGCAAAAACGGAAACCCACACACTGGATACACAAAGTATCAAAAAGCACGTGATAAAGCACCATACTTCCGGTTGATAAAAAAAGACCACAGACAAATAGAACTTCTAATACATGTGACGAAGAATCACAGCCTTGACTCTCAAATAAGCTGAACCTGAAAAGTTGTTTTCACAAAGGTTTTCTTGACGAAAGTATGAGAAAAGTTTTAAATTGTATTTCGAATAAAATCGCAAGATACTTTCCAAATCTCTTTTTAATACGCACTTATTCGCATATATAATTGATAGCGTAACTTCGCATTCCTTCTTCTACGCCAGAGAAAACAGCTTTCAAACGGCTATACGTTTATCAACACCACAGTGAGGACTACTCAGAAGATTCCAATAGTATTTTTAAGTTATTCATAGATATATACATGTGTTATTCATAGATATTTGTAAGCTTGGATAATTCTTCTAACGACGAGATCGATAAGGTTTAAAATTCTAACCGACGAAGGTTTTAAATGTAAATATATTTTTATTCGCGAATATCCATCATCTACATGTTCATTTTCAAATTTTTTGGCGCTCACTTTAAATGTCACAACTCGAAAAAGATATTTATAAGAAACATCCACTTACTCTCATAATTCTCTCAATAAGAAACATCAAAAAAACAGAAAGAGAATACGTTAAGATTCGCTCCTGAATCAATGAAATTCCATATGGTTGAGTCAGGGCTCTCGATTCTATTTTTAGCAAACGTGCTCTTTGGTGTGCCGCGAAGCTGGAGTCAGTTGGTAAGCGTGCCTTGGAGGAAAAACAGCCGAGAAACCCCGTCTTTAACTGAGGGTAAACACGAGAATTCGTGAAAATTCAAAACGCGTGTCACTCCAACGGTACAGGCTCTGGGGAGGCGGATGGACCTAACACTTCCTTTTTTTTAAGCATAAATCCATCGAGTCCCGAGGTCGAATTTTTCGACCCACTCATACCCTACGCACATGCGAAAGCGGGGGAAAGGATCCCGGCGGAGTTTTCTACGACAACTTAGACAGTGTGGGAAAAATGTTGGCCTCACGGCCGCCATCAATGGGAGGGTGTTACGTGCGTGAGTAGGGAGAGGGGAGGGCGGATGCGAGAGCCTCTGGAGGGGACGAGAAATCATGAATGGGAATTATGTGCGTAGGAGGAACAAGGGGTGGGGCGCAGTGGGGATAAAGTTGGAAGAGATTCAAGGAGTGGGTGGCAGGGGGATATGGAGGTCGAGGTAATGGAAGGGTGGGGCCCAAGAGGTGAGGTAATGGCGAGGGTGAGAAAAGCGTGGGCGAACGATTGTAAGGAAGAGAGAGGGGGGTTGAGAGAGGACAAGAATTGCGCCTCGCTTGTTTTGCTCCATCAATCGGCCTCACTACGGTTACTCGAGCCGTTTCAATTTGAACAAAAAAATAACGAAACATTTCTTCCCGCGCCCGAAACCGTTGACACCTACTCATCTTTGCAATTTTAAACTACTGCACACCTCTATCTGCTGCTGATCTGTGTTAACGTCTTAAGAAACTTCGTCAATTCTTTTATAGAAATACGAAAACGGTATGAAAATTCAATTAACTAATACAACACTGCAAAAATTCTTAAAACAAAAGAGAAACTGATCTTTTTAAGAAAATGGCAATGGCAGAAGATCTTCAAAGAAGATAAAAGCAATATTTAAATAAATATATGAAAATATTGATGAAAATACAACGGTAACATAATAATAATTATCTAAAACCACCGTAAAACAACAAAAATTATCTACATAACAACAATGGCGAAATAAACACAGCTACACCGATTAACACTGGAAAACATGGCGGACCAATTAATGGCCGACGAGTGTGTAAGAATTAGAATCTAACTAAACAAAATCAATTTTCAAATTATAAAACGTCAAAGGTAGAATACACGAGAATTCTGCTGTAGAACGCAAGAATGGAGTTGTAGTCATTATTCCACTACTACGTCCTAATTTTGAGAATAAAATTCCTCAAATATTATAACGAAAAGAAGAAAACCGTTAATTATAATGAAGATAATTTTTAAGAATCCACTGCAACGAATGTGACAAAGGATGAAATTAGTATATTTATGATCATTATATGCTACCGTAATATGATCATTTCGTACCGGAAGTTGCATAGAAATGGTACTATGAATCGATTCTAACACCGAAGAGCAAAATCAAACGTATGATCCGAGAAAACTAATAAAATATTCTCGTACATCATAAACTCAACACGACAGAGATATTTGCAATCCTGTCTCATTTTCCCCCAAAACAAACGAAGCAGACGTAAAATATTTTAAACCACACTATGAAACATGCCACAGAGAGGCGGATGAAGGGGCTAAAGAAACACTCAAAACGTTGCCCACATGGTCCTCTTAAGCATTCGTCCTGAAACTGAGAAATTCGCTGATCTTACGTTTAAATTACGAATAAGAGGACGGTTGCGATCTCCGTCATCTTGAAATCGGCGTAGGGGCAGTTAGTCCGTTGATCTCAGCCCACCGTCGTCTCAGAATGAAAATTATCACCGTAACGGTCAATACGAAGACAAATTTGAATGTACCAGGCACTCGAACAGAAAGCCCTTGGAATAAATTTTAAATCAAGTCCACGAATGAGTCACGTCAGGAACGCAAAGCTGAGTTGAGAAAATTGAAGTTCACTAACGTTCACATGACGTCACCGTGACATTGCATCATGAGATAAGGATTCTAGATTTAAGTACCCTGCTGCTTCCATTCATCGAATCGAGGGATTCGCAGAATCAATTACGCCATTTCATACCAGACAGCTGGTCTTCCAATTCCGCAGCACCTGAAGAAGAATGGCATCTAAATACTTTAACAAAACTTGCACTATAAATTAGACTTAGAACTCGTAAAGTTCGCCACACATGAAGATTTATCCTAGTTGATACATTGGGTAAAGACTGAAACAAGTTCACCTCATTTTTTTCGTCTTTAGACGGAGAAGATTACTCAAAGTTCGTAGAAAATAGAACTACGCCGATGAAGAAAATTGTTTGATAATGTGTGATTTCCATCGGGTGAAATTGCTAAATAAAGTAAATTATCCATTTATATCCTTCATATTTAGCAAAATCCGAAAATAAATAGAGAAAAATACCGCTTACAGCTTTTAAATTTTTCAAGTAATGGTAGGGTAAAAAATCAGCTGGGCGGCATTGCAACTACTACTTGGCGATTGCCCAGCTTAGAGAGGACCCTGGATACGATATGAAATATTTCGGCAGTGTTGACGAATGCGTATAAAGTTCAAGACTACATCTTAATGATTCCTCAAGCAACGTAAATTAACATTCAGAATTTTCATACTAATGGAAATAAGATTCTAACCTAAAAATGAAAAGTTCTAAAAATTTTCCACCATACAATGCAAGGGAGCCACATGAAATTATAAATAAATAGCCTAGTACGTTGCATGTCCGCCTTTGGTGAAAGCGGTCCCTGGGTTGACTCCAGGGCGAAATTAGCTCAGCTGTCGAAGCATTTTTAACTATACTACTACTACCATATCGGATTAAGCGATCAGGTTACTTTTTTCGTCAATGAAAAATAATAAGATTATGAATTTATACAAAGGGATTAGGAATTACGTCCTTTTCCAACTATACCTTCTAGTAATAATTCCATATTGTGTCATGAGTCATGATAGATACCAAAGCTGATAGTCTTTTTAGTGATATTAAAGAAAACCTTCATTGGGAGAATGAATTGAAGACAAATACTACATTGAGGTACATACTACGTGAGTCCGGTAAATATATTTTAGTATTTCGACAGGCTATAGGTATTATCGCAGTTCTTATAAGTCCAATCAATAAAAGATATACATCTCCAGCAAATATATTCCTAGGATGCAAGAAGGATTGATCTTAAAAAGCCCGATCCGGGAAAAGTTCATCTCAGCAGGAGGGCAATGATGGGAGATACTGAAAGATAAAGTGAAGCTGCTACATTACCAAAGCCTCTTTCTTTTCACTCCATAGAATAACACGCATAAGTGTGGAAATCCACTATGGTAAAGGACACTTTCCATTCTTAGTTTCCTCATACTACTGCTCTTTCGAGGAGGATAATTTTAAACGTGATAAAATAAAAGGGGGGATAAGGGATTTGATATAGGGCGGATAAGGGATTTTCCGGAAACAGTATCACAAATAGCAGCGCCTTCATATTCTCAAGCTGCAAATTATATTGGAGCATCAAAATACAAGTTCTTATTTTGACATTTTATTATTTATTTATTCACTAAAGAACGAAAATTTCGACCTTGGAAAATCGAACTTCGCCACTTAAATTATAAATTAAGTCCATAAAAAATCTTTGGTAAAACATTTCTGTAGTAAAACTTTCATCTGACGAGGAGATTAAAATAAACGTGCATGGAAAGCAAATTTATGGAGAGAGTAACTAAAGATCTTATGAACATTTAAAGCAACATAGATCAGAATCATTCGTGCAATGCTTCACTTAAGAATATGCGGCATAAGAATATCGCAATCATAGTCTCGTATGACTTTGTCCACGTTCTTGCTCCTTTCGGTTTGTCCTAAATTTAAGTTCATTCAAAGACGATGAACTCTTTCGTACTTACAAAAGGAATCCGATGTTCAGCTTAATTTCAACTTAAAAGAGCGACTAACTGAATGAGTACCACTTAAGGTGAGGTCCAATTCGGAAAAGTACGTCGCAATATGCGACTTCACGCACGATTCGACCGGTTGGTCTGGCAAACAACTAAAGTCACGCAAAAGATTTGACGCACCCGAGAACTTCCATCCGGTGCCGATACATCCGGAAAAGCATAAAACAAAACGGCCATTAGCGGAGTTAAAACTCCGCCCGTAGCAACGGATCGGAGAAAATAACAAAACAATGAAAGGTGACCGAAGGACAAGGCAGCGTTGGGTGTGGACGATAGTACCCGCTTATGAAGGAGAAATGCGAAATAATAAAGATGCGGAGAGAAAGAGAATCGGAAGGGGACGTGGAAAGAGCCGGGGACTAGATGAAAGATGGGAGTGTAGGGGAATAAGGGGAACGTGGCAGCTGTGGGTAAAGGAAGGGTCACCGGCGTTTCCGGTGGAGATAAGGAGGGGAGGAGGGCCCGGAGGAGAGCGCGTAGGAGGACGGGTGATAAAGGGCGGGGAAAGGAGACGTAGAGGAGAGGATGAGGACGCCGGACCGTTCCAGGAAAGAGGGAAAATATCGCCAATGAGAGAGAGACACACGAAAATGTATTGGGGAAAAACTGGATTCGTACCTTATCTCCACCTTTATCAGAATTCGAGAGAAAATTCCGAAGGGAAAGCGATTGGAACGTGGAGAAATGCCGCCGGATTCCTCCGGAGACTCTAAAATGGTGGAATGAGTCTATTTAAATCGCAATGAAGTCGTAACCGGCACCACATTTACGCTTTTGGGAGGACCTGTGCGAAATAGCATCGTGGACTCTCAAAGGCCAAATTAAGAACGAAGAAAGACAAAAATATTTGCGACCGGCGCATATACAAGCTTGCGGACTTCCAATATAAATTAAAGGAGACAACTACATTTATTAATTCTAAGGTATCAACCGCTAAGTAATTAAGAGGAATATTATTTGAATTCGTAAAGAAGATGAGTTTCACACCATTAACAGCGAGGCTATTGAGGTTGCATGACAGATATGATCTAGGGATTTGAGTCAGTTCTACATTAACCTATTTGCATACATTGTTGCTCCTAATGCTCCTATTTATAATACTCGAGCCTTTATTCATAAAAATCTAGAGGAGGGAACTAGATAAGTGTTAATATCGTGCATTATAAACGGTTTCTATTTCACAATGGCCTCTTTACCTAACGTACTACGCCTAAGGCATAACCCCCGCAAAAATCGTATTTAATACCATATTTGTGTAAAAAATACAGTCACTGCAAACGCACCCACTGACCTGACGGACACAATCAACAAATGGCAATAAAAAAGCATGACGGCGATCCGAAAACGATTGTTTCTTTCCATACGGAAGGTTCTCTCAAGATCATGAGATCTATTTTAAGATATTGCGTTACTTTCCAGTTAATTATGATAAACAACGTCATCGGAACACGATAAATTTTTGAATTTCAATTCATTCGGCTCTAAGTTATGTCATGCGACGGAATCAATGGCATTAAGAGCCGATATCATCTGAAGAGCTCTCTCGAGGCTCTTAAACTAAAGGTCACGAGAACGAGTTAAAAGAATGAATACATTGCAAAATACAAAGATTATTAGAAAAATGAGCAAATGAAAGATGTATGAATCCTGATAATAGAGTGGGAGTAGTTATCTAGAATCCACCATTTCGTGTAAGAAGTTCCATTTGGAATCGATATAAAATGCTTACTAATAATATAGAAGTAACTATCATAACAAGATACATACGGATGGGATATTATATTTCTTTCTTATTCGGTGAAAATTTAACGCCGTCATTACGAAAATTCCACGGTTTTAATCTAAATGTGCTAGAATAGATGATAGCAGATAATTCTTGTAATGATACCATAAACTACTATCTTATTTCATCTGCTTTTTACAGACATTTACAACATTAACCACCCTTTGAGAAAATCTACCCAAAGAGATCGTTATTTCTGCAAATGTGGTATCACAAAATAGAAATGGAGAATGGAGGGAGGTCCAATAATTAGTCCAATGTGGAGGTCCAATAACTGTTGCGATTGACAAAGAAAATTAAACATAGGTTATGCTCCATTACAACATTCCTTAAATATATTCGGTGGATGGGACCTTCTTATAGAGAGAATACCATCTGATGATGATGATTCTTTGACAGAACCAACAAATAAAATGTTTGCCATGGTAAACTGTAAGGTATATATTTCAGATCCTCGTATCAAAATTGTTTTTTGTGTAAAACAAAATCCTGTATCTCGTGCGATCTCGTGAGGTTAGCAAACCAACATCGCCGAAATCGAAAGTATTCATTCATAGCTTGCATCTTTTCCATTGTCTTTGCATATGGTGTATATCCAGAAGGGTGGTGCACTACGGGTCGTCAGAGTTCCCGGCCGTAACTTAAGTCTAAATTATTGAAAAATGTTACTTAAAATTACAACATTTGCGCATTGAGCATGGAATAACAGTTTCTTAATCCACAAAGATAATACACTAATACGGAATGCCAACGCAAAAATATATGAGAAGATGACAAGACAACAGAGGTAAGTACCAATCAATTACCGTGGAACTCCTAAATGAGTAGCTTTCTTCAATACACCGCCATCATCAAAGGATGTGCACCAGAGCACTATATTTGAGTACCCCATCAACGTAATCGTTTCAAGGACCAAACTCCCCCGAGAGGTTGCCTACCCTCTGAAGCAAGGATTCTCAAACTCCTACACCATCAACTCCTTGTGAGGCTTACGTAACTATGAATCAGCCCTCGTCAACAATTAGGGACCAAAAATAGAATAATTTCATTCAAAATAAGGCGCATTTTTATTTATTTTGATATGAAAGTATTTCCTATTTAAATAGAACCTTCGTTACCAATATGATGTGACAAGTTAACGTTAGGGACTTCGCCGGTCAACTGTATAAGTTAGATTACGATAGAGTTCCGCTTACGTCAGGCTTATTCATCCACTTTCATACTTGGAGAGAATGCAAAGATAACTTCTATCCATTTCCAAACGATTATGAAAAAGGATACGCTACTCTACCAAGCAAATTATATTCAATGAATAGTTATAAGTGGCAAAAATGAAAGTTTGGAGGCATTTACAAATCATTAAAACTCAATAGATTAACCTTGCTTGGGAGGATGGGCAAACAAATGGAGTTTCAAACTAAATTCTAGCTTCAATTCGTGGGAAAACATTTCAACAAATTACCGAAATAATAAAGAACATCTAACAACAATTTTATGTCATAAAGAAAGTCTAAGATATAAACTTTGGAGTGTCTTCAAGAATTTCACGTTAATACGATTAAGGTTGCATTAATAAGTTTCCACCGCACTCAGTTACTAGTAACTTGATGAGGGATGATAACTGTTGCCTTGGTTACCGAATCGTGAATGAACAGGAGACTATTAGGAAGGTTTCAACTCAATGCCTTAAAAAGAGCCCAACAGCAAAACTTTACGGAACTCGCTCTGGAATCATCTCCGTTAACCTTAATGAGATTTCCCAGATGACCAGAAACAGGAAATACATATAATTATAGACAAAAAGGCTAAAAAACGCTTAAAAAAGTGAACAAGAACGCACAACATTCCACGAGTTTTGGCCTTTTTTTTACACGCGTACAACCCCCAAAAAATTCGCGTGCCAAATGATCCGAAAAACGAAAGAAAGTACGTTCGCCGGAGCACTCCTTCGCATGGTCACTCGTTGGCCGGGGTATCACCGCTCTCGGAGAAAATCGACGAAAGGAAAGGTCGGAGAAAATAATCTTGGACATTTAAGGGTTTGTTGACCCGATACTGAGAGAGACACATACGCTCCGCTGACGTCATACACAGATTAACTTTTTCCCCTAAGGGTGGGAGTCGAAAAAAATTGAGATAGGAGTCCAGCGGCAGACTGCTTCGGAAAAAAATAATTAAAAACTCGGGATGCGTCTTGGAGAGGGGAAGGGAAACATGTTAAGGAGGGGGAGATTTCGTTCGTCATAATGCCGTGTCCGTAGAAATTCGATATGTGCAAAATGTGCACCGCACGGAGAATGTCGGGGGCACGAGGGGTTCATAAAGGGTGAGAGGAAGTGGGAACGAGTGGAGACGTCCTTGAAAGAAGAGAGGCTGCAGGGAGAGATGGAGAGAAGCGAGTACTGGATGACTGTTACGACAAAAGAAGAGCTTTATTGACGACGAACGAAAGGGAAAGAGACAAGGAAGATGTGCGCCGTTTGATGGGTGTATCCTCGACCCTGAGATCCTGAGTTTATAAAGATGAAGTGCTTCCCGAGACGAAAGCAGAACGCTTTTGATGCGCAAGTTCACAGCATGTAAAGGAATTTCGATGTGGAGCCAAGGACTGTATATTCAAGTTTTATACACGGTGGTGGTCTCGAAGTTAGGCCTGCCAAGACTTAATGGCTCCCGAAACCCCTTGAATTAGTAAACCCACAGAATTTTCCAAATGTAACTTCAGTTGTCAAGCGCTATAGATTATCTGAGAATACCTTGGTAAAGCATTCGAAATTTCAGCATTTCTGCGGCAGAATTCAAATAAGATTGTCCTTAAGGGTTGCTCTGGTACATCTACAGTGCTACTCGTTGCCATACAGCATTCTGCTCTGGTCCTCGAGGCTCTTTGATAGCGAAATGTGCATAGGACAGAATCTCAACGTTTACAGTATGAAGTCCTTGTAAACTGCAACTCAACCATCTGCGGCAACTTCTATTC
Source organism: Ladona fulva (assembly GCA_000376725.2). Classification (NCBI taxonomy): domain Eukaryota; kingdom Metazoa; phylum Arthropoda; class Insecta; order Odonata; family Libellulidae; genus Ladona; species Ladona fulva. Next base: position 3,043,719 of record KZ308169.1, read on the forward strand.
TTCTATACTGCCCTTTAATATTTTTAATCCTTGGGCGGAATGAAAATCGCTTTCAGCGCTCAAATTAGGGAGTCGCGCCATAGCTGCTACTGAAGATGATAAATCGCAAATGTATGGTTTTCTAATTTAATAGGCAAAATATACTGTTTTTTTAACTTTGTAAATTTTTTTTGTAACTTTGATAATTACCCAGTTTCTAGAGAACTCGGCCTAAAGAAACGACATCCACGGGGTGATCGCCAGCGTATTCCCTCCTTACTTGACGAAGATAACTGTCCCACAGAATTCAAAATTCAGTATTTACAGCCCGAATGACAGAAAATTTCCCTTCTCGAAGCCTCTAATCTACTAAAGGGCGTTTAAACACAACAAACTTAGAGACACTAATTCACAGGAATTCTCGTATAAGTAAAACAACAGCTATATTAACAATCATAATATTTTTAACTTTTTCCCCAAGATGTGGTAAAATAGTGAAAATGGACGTCAACAGCGAAAACATATTGACGCGCCCTACCCTAAGACAAGAAAGAGGAAATGGCGAGAAACTTATACGAATTAAAATAAATAGGGAAAAAGGAATAATACTCGAGTTTTCCTAACCATTTACAATCTGACGATCCTCTGGAGCGTGTTGATGTTCAAGGATGTTTATTCGCCACCCCAGACATTACTGATTTTTCCTTCCCTTTTAAACTGCATTATGACATTTACGATCCGTTATTTCTTGGGTTCTTAAAAGGAATAAACAACGGCTTTCCCAAGAGTACCACATCCAAAAGTGTTGTGTCTGAGTTTCCAGAAGCCTTTATGGTAAATACATTCGCCACCAGAGGATGTTTGGAATTCTTCGGCAGCTTTACATTTCATGAGTGAAACTGTCAGATTAGCGCTTCATATGAATCAACGCCCCTGGCGTTTTCCCAGGGCACCTATAGCTCGAGTCGCTGCTGGTACTGGATAAGAAGTTACCTACCAGTGAGGAATTTCCCAAAGGGAGAAATGAGAGCACGTATATTGCATGAATAATTAAAGAAACTTTTCGAGTACAATCTCAATTTCAATTGACCTAACGAGGCCGATAAACTTATTACATAAATCTGAACAAGGATAAGCGAGTAGAGCTTGCTGGAGGGTTTCGTTGAAAAAAAGAAAGAAATTGCCTCATTACGTGCTATAAAAATGCTGTTCATTGCTGTTTGAGATAATATTTGACAGGTGGCGGTTGATAGATGATTACTGTTTCATTACCTTTTCACTTGCGATCGTTTGCCTTTTTTATTTCGACTTCCTTTATACATAATTAGGCTTACCATACGTCCCGTTTTGACTAGGACTGTCCCGGTTTTAACGCATGGTCCCGGTCAATATTACTGCTGTCCCGGTTTGATGGTAAAACTCGGAGCAAGCATACATACATAAGTTTTCAACCTATCGGAAGGTTCATGCACCCAAATATTCGTTGATCAATGCCCTTTCTTTTGCTTCCTGCTAATTTTCCCACCCTCTATGTAATCTAACAGCTTCCGTCTTAGTCTTTCCCTCTGCTTTTCCCTTGTATTCTTTCCTCAATTACATACTCTAGCAAGCCTTCTCCTATTAATTTCACTCACCAATTTCCTGTCCACTTTTAATTATTTCAATCAAAACCCTCTCTTCCCCGACCATTTTTAGAAACCCTGTTTTTTTTGCAACCCAACTTACGTTTACCATTTTACGCCATATCCATATCTCGAAGGCCTCTTAATCTTTTTATATCCTCCTTCCGTAAAGTACACGTTTCACACCCACACAGCAAAACACCCCACACCTAGTATTTTATGGATCAAAAATGTAAGTAGTACAAGTAATACAGGGGCGTAGCCAATGATTCCTTAAGGGGGTTCCAAATAATTTTACCCGCAAACCGCACGCTCTATTCATTCGCTAATTTCTAACCACACTTTCCTTGTTCTAAATGAAATCGAACCTATGCAGGAGGTCCGAACCGCATGGACCTCCCCTAGCTAAGACAATGAAGTTTGTAACAGTTACTACAAGTTAGTTAAGAAGATTTCTTGAATAAAAATCATTTAAACTCAAATTTTCATAAGGTCTTTACGCGCGGGGTGTCTTAAAAGTACATGAAATTTTTAAAATGCTAATTTTTAAGGCGAAGTACCGGTTTTACCCGCTCAAGTACTTGATAAGTCCCGGTTTCTTACAATCAGCATGTGGTAACCCTATTAATATATCCAAAATATTAAGCGAGATACAGGGCTAATAACACAAAAATTCATGCTAGTACCAACTAAAACTATTTGTCATCACAACCATCATTCATTCAGTCATCTATTTTTCACGAACCTGAATTAAAAAACAGTTATACTATATATAGCTTCACCAAAAAAGGACAGAGACAATGGGCTGGTTCTCAAAGTAATAAAATATATAACATGTAAGGGATACATTAATTTGTAAAATTGACTCTTTCTGCTTCTTCTGGTTGGCCCCTGAAATACTAAATTATTTAATGTTAAGAAACGGGGGATGAACTAAGACGATAAATAGGACAAAAGCAACAAGAACCAAGAAATTTCAAAGAAATTAACAAATATTGAACATAACTACGAACAACAGCTATTCTAGTCAGTAGTAGTTTGTTGTGTTGTGTAATTTCGAAATGAATTAATCGCACAGTAAAGTGCATGGTACATGACTCGATGTTTATATTTATTGAGTGCGACATCTTTGGAGAGCTTCAAGAAATCGATTTTCGAAGAACTATTCGCCAGGAAATAACCGATATAGAGTTGTTGAAAACATACGTCGATTGAGTTTACGTAAGAGTCATCAGCAGGTGTTGATATCTACAAGACGCCCTTAACTACCATGGCCAATAACTTAAAGGTGATGGGTGATCGTAAGAGAGGAATGCGGAACCGGTAAGTGGGAGGAAGAGAGGTAACCCATCCCCAAGTTACGATCAAGAGATGGGAGAACGAATTCTGCGCGAAATTACCTTCGGAGATTCACACCGAATTCCGATTCCCTTTGCCTCTAAATCGGGCACCTCGATTTGATGTCTGACCGCCTCCACCTCTTGCACGAGCTACGTGTACGTTCTCTTTTTTTTCTTTTTCTTTGGCGGTTCAAATTCAATTCAGTTCCAAGCTTTCATCTTCACTTTCTCAACTGCTACGGGTCTACATTAGGATCCAAACCTACCACAGACTCCGCACCTCTGCGTCGGAATTTTTTACCCACGTTTCTAAATGTCCATGAACTTTACAATTGAAAACCATAGAAGCGATAAAAACTATGGAAGTAGCGCCGCGGTAGGATTCTGGAATTTCCTACACCAAGCTGTTTATATAAATACTTTTAAAACCCTAAGTTTTGAATAATTCTAAAATAACGTCAACTTATTTCAAGGAATGTATTTTTCTGCGAGAATCTAAAGTGCAGGCACCCTAAGAGATCCAACGAGTAGGCTTATAGAGTAAGACCTGCTTTTACCAGGACTGTCCTCATTTAAGCGTACTGTCCCGGTCCCGGTTTCGCTCAGGCTAGATGAGACAACTCGGAGAAAAAACGACGAAATATTACTATAATAAAGATGATAATAATAATACGACTTTATTCGGGAGAGATTTAGACTATCGAGTCTCTTCTTACATCTACCCCTTAATCATATTAAGTTTGGAAGAGATAGCTTGAAAAAGTGCAATACTCAGAGTTATAAAAGGTAAAGATCTATCGTGTTAAGTTTTTAGAAATTTGTGACCATTTTCCCAGATACAGTGACTAAGGTAAGAAATAATCACAAGTAACTTGCTAGGAAAAGCCCCTACTAATGACACACTGATAATAATTTACTTAATTTTATTCTTTACGCAATAATATTAATGTTACTTATAATGTTTTTAATAATAGACTCGGTTAATAATTGATATGATAATTATTTTTTTAAATTTACACGTTTATGTACTAACATTAATTTTTAAAATTATGGCAACAATAGTCTCAATTCACCGATGCCTATTTCACACCTGTTGTCGTCGTCCCAATTTTCAGAAAATATAAACTATTTATTCAACTTAATTACGTCAACTTATCAAAGACTCCGATGCAACAAAAGACGATATTGATCGTTTAAACCTCAAAGTTAAGCTGATATAAGTAATAAATTATTACCCATCGATCCCTCACCCTTCAGAACCCTGTAAATCGTGATAGAGTCGAAGCGAAACACTTTTTAAACTGATGGTCTAGAGTTTAGAACATCACGAGACGAAGGAAATGAAAATCAGCAAAGACGCCATATTACAGTCGGTCAAAGAGGGACGAATTTTAATGTGGCTGAAATGACTTCCCAAGTCAACCGCGCTGAATCGGCGCGCCGAATTTCACAGTCCTACAATCAGACACGTTCCTCGTGTTGGCGTGTTGCTGTGTCAGTTGCCGGCGGAAAGAACTTTGCAGAGACAGCTTACTCTTTATTGTAAGGAAATGTACTTTCATAACGTAGCTTCGTCCATTTGGAGATTCACAAAAATGAGCATTCATATCCACTTTGGCAAAGAAATTTCTGGTAAATTCCATAGACAAGGTCTTACGTCGTATCAATGATCCACACAATATATGAATTGGTTCAAGCGAAAATTTCGAACGGAATTCAAGACTAACTCATTCACGGAGGGGGTTATACATACATTGCGGTTATTGTACATTGAATAGCTAATTTTCCACAAATAAAAAAATTATTATAATTTTTCAATGCATTTTCAGTAAAATTCAATTTGAAACGTTTTCGAAATGTATAGCCCTAAAAAACTTCTTGGTGGCAATCTTTCGTTTTTTAATTTATTGTATCAATTTTTATGTCATCCTATAGATATTTTCTAACATATTATTCACGCATTTATCAGTTGCTGTTTTTGTTGTACGTAACGTTTGTACGTTGTATTGGGTTACAGATACCAAACCTTACCGCCAATGCCACTTACGTACACAAGAACTTTTAGTCACACATTTCCCTTCAGTTAAGGAAGGACATTAAGGAAGAAGTAAAAAAATCTACGACTATATAGTATGTTTTCATACCCTGCGATTAGGGTTTCACAAAAATGTTTCACCGAAAAAGTATATCGTTCCTACCATCAGAAATTTAAAAATCATATCTTCTCTAATCTTCTCGATCCATTCATCATTAAAGTTATTAAAGGAATAAATATAAAAATTGCATTTGAAGCCCTATCCCAATCATATCAACGTGAAATATTTAAAATCGCTACTCTAAGGCATGAGATAAAAAAACGATAGCAGTCAATGGTCGATTTGATCAATAAATGATTACCTGACTTTCTGCGAAGATGAACAGATCATTGTGAAAAACAGAAATCAATAGATGTTCACATATTCAATAAGGATGGTTAGTCATCGATGTAGCCAATCTTGAAAACTTATCGGTATCACAAGATAGAGAAACCCCATTCCTTAGTCGTCATTCGTATCTTTGTTATTTACTGCACGGTTATCAAACCTTGCAAAGAAACTCCTTTGTAGTATATATAGTCGACCACGTAAAAATCTACTGGAGACAGTCGCTAACAGAAAAGAATGTAGCAGACGAGTGATTTCTGAAGGACCATTCCTGGAGGCATCACAAGCCAAAATATTGCGAAAGGCACGGCAAATCAAGCTTTATTGCCAATATCTATCGCATTCCGGCCGAATTTCCCTCCGGGTGATGGCGTTGATGCCAAAATAAATTGGGAACCGAAGAACTTCATGATACAATCTCTCAGTCGTTTGATTTCCCCAAAAAGTGAATAATCTCCGAGATCATAGGAGCCGATCTGAATACGTCCTAATAATCGAGAATGGAAATTCGGAAGAATCCTTTCTCGCCAATTCGGGCTGGTTTCGGTGCAGGCGTGCCCGAGAAAGCACGAAGAGCCCACGTCGGATTTTTGTCTCGCATTATTTGCCGTGGAATAGCAAGCAGATGAATCCACGAGTACTGTTATTCGAATAAAAATTGGCAAATCATTGGACGGAAACATTCCGACTGCGAAATCCTCGCCATGGGATACCCGAATGTTGGATTCCGATTATTTGGGGCGGGCCTGGCGACACAACGACCCAACGATCGCTGAAACATTCGATAGGTCAATCGTCAATAGCCAATGTGAAATCTGTCAACTATATATTGGTTCTAATACCTTCGGATATTTAAACGAAATTGATCCGAGGGTGCTGTACGTTTCACAAATGTCCGACTGCGACTCGGACAGGTAAAAATACGACTGAAAATGCTTTTTGTGTAGTTAAATTCGAAATTTTGTCGACTATAGTCAACTAGCGGTCATTTAGAAAGTGCGGATACAATAAGAATTCCAAGTAATTCTTAACGCATAAATCAAATAGCAAAGTGTAACAGCATAACACCGACTGCTGCAATTATCCTGAAAATAATAATTGCGGCCATAAGAAAATCAGATTGTGAATAAATAACATCTGCATGAACTTGCGAACTTGGTATTACATCAAATACACATAAGCTGAACACTCTAAAGAGTATGAAAAATGACCAGATTTATAGCAAATAATTTTGTATTTACACTTATTTACGGAATTTACCCCGAGCAGAAATTGTTATATAAAAGCGATTACGAAAATGAATGCATCAAAAACGGATATAATGAATCTCTTTTGATTGAAGCAGTTTATTTCCTCCTTAAAAATTATGAATAGCTCGCACATGGTGACTCATTTGATTATGAGCACACACATGACGCCATCGAGATATTTTGGAGATATATTATTAAAGATCCAAGAACTGGGATAATCAACAGACGTCCAAATTTGAAATCGAGATGGAGGATTTAAAGTTATTCGTAGCTTAACAATTTTCTTGATTCCATTAACATAGCATGTAATGTATGGTAACATAAGCCAACACTATTTTAATGGTAATTTGAAACCATTGCTAAAAAACAGAAAAAATGTATTCTTTACTTATTTTTTCCTTAAGATATATCAAATAATTAAATTGAATTCCGGTTTCCTTACGTTTGACATTAGAACGAAATAAAGCATTTAAATGTAAATACTTTCAATGCATACCTTAATATTTCTGTCATTTAGAATTTATAGTCAACAATATTATCATAAGCTCCGTCTCACAGGAAATATTTTAATTTTCTTAGGATTCGTCATAGCGATCTTCATAATGCATATAAATTAAGGATCATACTAAATATAAAAATTGAAATCCATTAATGTTTTCCAAATTACACCAAATTAATAAATATAACAACAGATTACCCAGAATAGCAAAATACTGCAGGTCCAATCGTAGAATTACATCGACTGAACCAAAAGCAATTACAGCTACTAAAGCGAAAAATATTAAGTTTCTCCTATTTCAGTCATTGATTCGATTTATTCAATGACATAGTTCATTTTAAGAGTTTCACTTATTTGAATTTTAGTTATTACTTTACATACGGACTTATCCGATTCACTTGATATGATGAGATGATAGATAAGTCATCTACAATGAATGGGTGTTTATGAATTATCGATTCTGACTGACATACACACATTCATGAGAAAGTTACCTCAACTTGGAAACAATTTACGTAACCACACATATCAAAATCCATCGGTTCCAGAGGGCTCGTAACCGATGATCTACGAATCTAACGATTCAGAATCCCAGCCTCAGAGCATTACCTACATGTCTAACATAATAAGCTGATGTGAGAGATGATTTGTACCTTTGAGGGCCATGATTCCTGGGAAAACTGTAAGAGAAATACAATAATTTATGATTCAATATAACACCACGAAATCGCGATGCAATTTACATATATTACCTACAGGAGAAATGAGGAAACTCCCCATTTTGAGTTATGCGACAGTGTAGGGAGATACTGTAATCAATTTATCCAACCTGACACTCAAGTTTAAACTGTCGTGTATTGAGGAAACTATACCCTTGCAATTCCTAAAGATAATAAATTTTCTTTGATCATGCCGTCGATTGTCATCTAACTTCTACATCTAGATACTATACTACAAAGCCATATTGAAATCGGATTTTCTACTTAAGAGGATCGAAGACAAGACTACTTACTTTGGAATTTAATTACACAAATTTATGAAAGAATGATTCCAATAGAAGGCTCACAAAAAGATATGCACAAACATAGGTTCAGAAAAATATCCACCACACTCCTCTAATAACATACATTCAAAGGAGAGAGATATTAACTACTTATCATTATCGACTATGGAAGTTGCAACTAGGCTATCATTTCATAATCAGACAAGGAAAGTTTCGCTGTGTTAAGTTTACCAATAAGCGGAGTGAAAGCTCAGAATTTTTGTTTTTCCTCTGTCACTACTTCCTTATTACTTTAAACCCAATAGGTAAGTTAGTCATCTCTCTGGATAGGAAGATTGTCACAATCTCCCTATCCAGGTGTAAAACAACATGACGTATTCAAGCTGAGCTAGTTAAATACTAATTAATAATAATTACTAGGTCATACTCTATATGTATAATCACTTATACTTAAAAGCTAGAATGAAATAGAAATGAGCAGCTATTTCACTTTGTTGTCAACGCATTGCATGCAGGAAATGTCCAAGTAAATAGGAAATAGGATGCACAAATAGTACCAAACCTATTATTGTACCACAACATTTCATAAAAGAACAATACGATCCCAGCTTCACCAAAGTTAAATTCTGAGCGACCAAATTTAAATTCTGAGCGACAATTTAAGAATTTCATTCTCATAGAAATGCAACCAATCGTAAAAGAGATAAAATTCATTTCCGTTTATGAATTTTTATGAATTTATTTTAGTTTTTACAAAGCTATGGTTCTGTTTCTATGGAATGTTTACCGAGAAATGGTTCATCCAACGCAGAGCGATCCTCAGTGGGTCGAGAAGATGTTACGGAGGTACTTGCACGTTCATAGGCTTGTTAATTTAACACTTGGCGTAAATTTACCAGTACAAGTAAAAATTACCAGTACGATGGAGAAGTAAGTAATCAACGATAAGTAGGTTACGTAAAAAACTCTTTGTTCAAAGTATACCCCATTAATTTGACCGACCCCTTCGAAAGTGTGATACTTCCAGATTACGAAGGGGGATGATTACTACCTTTGTCACCTCTGTATCCGCCGCTGATAGAGATGATCTACGAGCCCCAAATTTCGGGTTTCTAGGCACTTGGGGATACAAAAAAAACGACAAACGTCCTACAAACGATGAAGCAACCTCAGCGTGAAATTGGCACTTTCCCCAAATTCGCCGGAAAACCAGAACATCCGAAAAACCTGGCATTTTTAAGATCTATGGGGCACAAGCAACTAACGAGTAACATCTTCAGACCCAGAACGGTGCCTTGAGGTATACCCTGATAAACCAACAGCGCCAGAGGTGGCGAAAAAAACACACCCTTCGGAACGGTACGAAGAAAAGAAATTCCGGTCCATTCCGTAACGCGGTCACAGGAGTGATCGCATTTGCAGGTAAAGTGGGAAGCAGAACGGGGAAGGAATTCGGGAGACAAGGCGACAGAGGGGAGACGAAAGAATGGAAAGAGTAAGAGAGAGAGAGGTTGACAGAAGCAGGGAGAATGTGAAAGAGAGTAACTGAGGATGGGGGAGGGAGAGAGAGAAAGGGCTGGAGAAAGAAAGATGACGAGTAGAAAATAAGGGAAGGCGGATAGAGAGAGGTGGGAGGGGAGGAGAGGGAGAGAGAATTCGAGAGAAGGGGCGGGGTGAATGGTTAGGTGGGAGGGAGGGTTGGTCTGCGGAGGAAATGGCTGCTGGGTCAAGGATCGCAGAGGAATGCTTGCCTGTCCGCATAGCCGATCCTCCCGTCGCCAGAAGGGCAAGGCGGCAAGGGGCCGTCCCTCCTACAACACCCATATCTGCATCCTCCCGCTACCCCGCTACTATAGGGTTGCTCAGGGATATAAGTGATGGTTTCTTCTCCCCTGAGAAAACCTTACCCCATTCCCATCCCGTTTTTTGCTAACGAGCGGTCTCCATCAATTTCAGTTTTTTCCCTAATTTGACGACCTCGAACCCGCGTGGAGACTTCGACACTTGCTGAAACTAGTTCGCCGTAGGGATTTAAATTTTTTAAAAGCCGGCATCTCCCATGCCTTCTGCGACCTCCCGGCGCGCTCGTCTAGGTCGTTCATAAATGCATGCGATTGAATCGGAAAATACCGCACGACTCTGTATTCCCGACGAGCATCTCGAAATGATGCCTCGGATTGAAGGTCTGCTTCATTTCTGAACGGTTTTTCACTCATAAAAGAGTTTCGTTAAGATCGAGGTGGTCGTTTTCGTTGTCTCACAGTACTTGTATATTGATGAGAAATTACCTACGGTAACATAGGAATGTAGGTAATTCCGTCAGAATATTTATGATTATGCAGAAGAGTTGAATCGACAGAACTGATGATTTATCCCAAAGGATATTTTACTACACATTTCAACCTATGAACCTCACGAAGTACAAGCCAAATGTACTCTCTCTCGCATCTATTGTTGTAGTGTACATCACCTCTTAAACTGTATAGCAAAAGGCATAAATCAGTTTTATTGATTCGATCATTCAATTCATTTTGTATCAAATCATTTTAACACAATCTAATGGTTATTATAAGACATAAAATACTCCTTACGAACAGACAAATAGCATTGGGAGAAGGGTACAGATTATTTTCAAATATAGGTCAGAAAAAAATTTAGCTTCTAACAATTTCCCATAATAAAATAAGAACTATATAGGAGGAATTATATTTTAAATTCGAAATATTAATATTTTATCTTTACATGGCGGGCATTTATTACTTGACCCGTGTAATACGAGTAGTAAACTAATTTCTAATCTCGTGCAAGCCAGCCTAATATTATCAAAAGTAATATTGTACACCTTTATAATACTCAGTCATTTCTCTAGGTTTCACTTTAGTATATATGTTAGCTATGCCTCCCTCATTAGATTTTTTTATGCCCAAATATGAGCTACTGAGAACTTCACCTGGATTCAGTTACAGAAAATAAATTTTACTGTTGATTAATGAATATATTACAGGACTTATGGAACACTGTTCGCCGATTCTGAAATATTACCTATGCATTGGTTTCCCTCCAGTAGATATATCTGTGGACAGAGGTCGAAGAAAACAAGGACTGAGAAAGCAGGGGTTACAATGGGGTCACGCGGTGAGCTAAAGGGCAATGTTAGACGGAAAAACGCAATTTTAGGTCATTGCGCACCTTATTAAGATACCAAAAAAACTGAATATTTTTTTATTTAAAAATTACTTACATGCTTAGTCGTTCAATAGTTGGGTCCCCCGACTTCTCCAACACCTTTGACGGGCTCAAGGGTCATAGAGGTCTAAATTTAGCAGCAGATTCAGGAGAGTTTCCATTGCATACAGATTATTCAATCATACATTTTCATATCGTCTTGACGTCTTACACCGCCCTCGACAGGTTGGGTTTAAATTAAATATCAGCGGTTCTCAATTCTATTTGTTTCATCTCTTCCTTTTCATTGCGGCTCAGAATATCATCCCAGCTTTCTGAGATTATGTAAGAGGTTTAATGTTGAATTTTGTAAACTAAGAGATTGCAAAAAATTCGGTTCATTGCAATAAATAAAACCAACTACAATTTCAAGAACGCTATTGAATCAACAGCGTATTAAATTATGCTTCCAAATCATAGTCATGCGTGCAACTGGCGAGTCCATCCATAAAAGGTACCAAGTGCTTCTTAATAAGCATAATTCTTGAAGGTTTTACAAATGAATTTACAATATATCCACATAATTCCCGCTTAAGTACTACTCTTACGTGACCAAAATAATTAATTTTACTTCAACACATAAACTATAGCAGGTTCAAAATATTATTAGTTACATTCTGTAAAATTAACACCCAAGCAAAAACTCGGGATGTGCCCTTAATTATGGTATTTTGGTAATTATGGTATCCTTAAATACCCTTAAAAATGCCATAAGGGACTGAGGGAGAAGAAGAGTTAATACCTGGTTGAGAGCCGCTCCAGTGAATATTATGTGTGCATAGAAACGACGGCCGAACAATCACTAAACATTCGACGGAATAAAACTTCAGTTTACTATCCATCGATGAGATAAACAGCAACGGAAGAAATAATGCTCCCATATGAAGGCCAAGAGATTCAAAAGGAAAAGCAAGATTTTAAAAAAAATATGGATTTAACGTCTATTCCTCACGTCCAAGAAATTAGTTAGGCAATGGCAAAAACTTTACTTCCTCAAGCATTAAAAATTAGCAGCTTAAAGACGTCTTAAAGCCTCTTCTCGTTGATCAATGTGGCAACATCTATTCTCGGGTTACGCAAGAATGAGAATTCAATCCCACTTTATTTCAGCTTACTGTTTTTTGCACCACAACAGACAAATTGACAGAATCACAGAAAGAAATCCACCGCTGTTGATGATTTGAAATGATTTCACCACAGTTAACCGAAGCTACTAAAGGTTATCCTAACCACAATTGTGTGACTATGACCTAGAATGGAAATCCGATAGAACTGTGGTCTTTAAACAATATCACTTACATCCTTAATGAAGTTTATATTAATTCTATACGCTTCCCTTTAATTCCCTATTTCCAGCATCTCACGGCTGTCGCTCCATAATGATATGCATGAATCCAATAGAAAGGGGCGAAGGACCTCAGAGCAGCTTCTCCTTGACATTCAGAACTTCGATCCGTCATTACTCTGTACATCATTTCGCTCAGGTACAATGAAAAGGTATAATTTCGGTTTGTTTTCGGTTTTCCTTAGGCTGAAACCGTCCAATCGGTTAGGACCGTTTTTTCGTTCCAGTAAAATAAGTCCTACGCAAGTTTTATACTCTCCGTGACCCCTTATATAAAATTTCTTTTAATTAAAATTCAAAATATAACTATTTATATAAGAGAAAAAATTATATAATAAGTTCAGTTATCAAAATTTAAATATTAACAAAGGAATTCCAAGTCACTTTTGCGAATATTTATCAAATATAACTACTGTTACACTTGATAAGAATACGAATCGGTAATAGGAATAGAAAAATAATGGTAAACGATTTCGGTTCAGGTTAAAGGGTTTTCATTTTACAATTTTCACTCCGAGAAAAATGACTGCTATTTTCGTTTTCTCTTCCGTTCCAGTGCGATGTCATGGTTGGAATGATCTCTCCGTAGGCATAATCAAAGTATTTTCATCAAATTCTTTGTAACGCACGACGGGGAGGGACTCATTTCTCGATCCAAAGAATGGAAGCATAGTTCCATCTTTTCTTAATTATAACTAGAAATAGAACAACTTCTCAGAAATGTTGCAGTCTTAGCACTGGATAGTCGTGGATAGGAAAGATAGAATTACCATTCTCAAGCATAAGTTTCATCTGCATCTATTTACGAGTATGCGCAATGCAATCCGCCTTTCGGAGCTTCCTTCCATCCAGATAAATATGGAACCAGGCAGAAGATCAATTGAGATATCAACAATTGAGAGATACTTATCTTATTTCACGGCAAAGAAAAAATGGCGATGTATTTAGAATTGGGGACGTTATGGAAAGAACTGTACCCTGATTTGAGACAACTCCTCCATCTCGCATAGGTCCGGTACAACACTTTCTTTTCCTCATTAGATCCCGGCTTGAAGTTTTTCGCGTATTATAAGGACCGAACGGCACAAACTGTCTTTCATCGGAATTAGAGCTTAAGATTCAACATCTCGTGACTATTTGAAAGCCACAACAGATGTACCTTCCATTTGGAGTAATGATTACACCCTTACTTATCTTACTGTAGAGAAAAAAGTTTCAGGGCATAGTTCCAAAAAAATGAGTTCTACTTAATTAAAGGTTTCGTGACCTTGAATTTTGCTGAAAATCCACGCATACCTAATAATAGCAAATAAAGTAACTACTTTACTATGTTACTATGAGCATACTTATATGAGTTTGTGCACATTTTAGAATCTTTACGCTTATTAAATAGAGATGAATGTAAACCTCATTAAATATTAGTTAATTCGGACAAGAGGATTTCTAAACCCTTTTCTGAAGATGTATTCCCAACTGGAGATTTTCGACCTATATCCTCAAATTCCAAGGAAAAACGGACATGGAAAAAATGCCATGACCGGGACTCGAACCCGGATCTTCCACTTACAAGACGTCTGCTCTAATCATTCACGTCCATTCTTCCCTAGTATTCTTACTAAATGCGAGCCTTTTCGTACAAAGTCATCTTTTACGCCCTTTCCACAATATTCATCAGTTATGTTAAATTTAACAATTTTTATCTCCGCATCTTTCTCCGCCATTTCATTCTTTTTAACGGTACTTTTCTAAAAGCTCATGACGCAGGGTAGTATAGAAGAGAACGGCAAGTCTAATTCTCGCCTAATGAAGACGTTAATGAAATACACGTGATCTTAAACGTCACCTGGGAGGGACCCTTGTTACTTTTCATCACCTATCCCATGCCGCAAACTTTTTCAACTCTCTCACGAGCCGCCTGGATGAAAACAAAAATGAGAAAAACAGGGTGAAACTTTCTCCTCCCCCGCCTCTCTCCCACGGGCAAGAGACGATCGCATTCTCCACCCGACGGCCATTTTGGGTCCAGAAGGCTTCCCTCTTCGGATAGGGAATGCAACCCTCCCTCTCGCTCCTTAACCCTCTCTCCATTTTCGCATCCCTCCCTCCATCTCCTTCAGCAAGGCTGCTGTGGATCCCTTCCTATATAAGGCCGACGAGAACGATTCGAAGGTTACGTTCACATCCTTCTCGATCGCCTAAGTTCTTTCGCGAGATCCGACCAAGAGTGCGTGGAAGAGCTGTTTCCCGGAGTGCGAAAGAACTTGCGTCTCTGAATGTAGAGCCGGACCATAATCTATGAACTTCCAAAATGGGACGTCTCACGTCCTGGCAACTGGCGGGCCTGCCCCGCAAGGAGCGTCCACGAAGGATTTTTACTTGATACGCCAGATCATATCGAACTATGTTCACTAGTGCTTTCGATGAAATTATTAAAGATTCGATGATAGAATGAAGGCAATCAAAGTTTCGTTACCATTGATATGAGCAAATCACATTGGCAGAAAAGGACCTTTACAAAAAGTTGCCTGAAGGAATTTGATTAATTTCCCCATCCGTCAGGTTTTAATATCTTCTTTCAAGATACTCACGCTTGAGATTTTACCGGTTTTCTTTATTTTCTGGGGTAACAGAAAGACTAAACAATATGGAATTCAATCTTACTATAAATAAGCTCACCTTTAACTATTCCAATCGTAACTTCCATAAAACATGATGGATATATAAAAGATATTTATCTTTCTTGACGCGATGACTTTCGGGAATACGTAGTGGTATTCAATACAAATGACGACCACTGCATATTCTCGAAAGTCATCGCGTCATGGAATCATCATAAAGTTGAGCTGTATCTCTCATTTAAATGTCCCGCGCAAAGACGTTCATGGGATTAATTGGCGAGCCAAAGGATGCTACACAGAGAACGTTCCAAAATATGAAAGCCCTAGTCCCAACCATGTCTGCTATGGAGAGAAAACCTCTCTTTGGAACTCCCCATATGGTGAATCCAAAGAAAAACCTGTCATTCCATTTCAAGCCACTAGATAGAGTAACCCAGATCTAAAAGAGGCAAGACAATGAAACCATAAAATAATATTAGAATAAAAGAGGATAAATGCCTGCACCAGTGTTTTCATATTGAAGTGCCGCAAATCGCTTGTAGAGCTCTAGGTGAGCCGCATAGTAGCCAAGACTGCCATATACGTATGCTTATAATCAAACCAGAGGTGTGAGGCGCCATTTTACATCCTAAGGGGGTTTTAGCGGCGCGTTTGATGCCTCTCCCAAGTAATTTTACTTGGATTTAGTCGAAATAATTCGAAAAGGACACAGTATACAATGTCTTATCACCGAGAGAAACATTCTTCTTAAATGCAACCTCCAAACACTTGAATATTCGAATCCACTTAATTGGCCTCGACTTTGTGGTAGTTTTCCATCACGAAGAAAAAACTTTTGCCTTTACCTTTGCGTTGTATTAGAGGCGATCGTTGTCTCATTTTGGAACTAGCACCTTCATTTAGAACAAAAACCTTCAACGTTCGAGCATGTTGATCAACTATGATTTTGCCATTTTACTTTCAGGATTTTTTCAAAATAAGCTCTCTTGGGTATTAAAATTAGAAAGTAGTAAATAAAGAAAGACTAAGCGAAAAATGCATTGACTTGCCTTGTTTCAGCGCTAAAACCCTCCATGTTGACACCATAAAAATTCAAAATTAACGAAATCCCTTGCTTGAGTGTACAATTCGAGGGAAGAATGCGACAAGAACAATGTTTGTAAATCGATAAATTCGAATCTAGAGCGGTTCATTAATCGAGATATCATTGCAATTTTAATCAAAGAGTGTGAGTGAAGAGGATGGCTGGAAGCGTTACCTAAGTTTACTGAAATACAGCTTCCATTCTTTTGTAGGACGCGACTTTGCATATGATTATTGAGTGTCGCATTGTTCTTCGATAAATAGAATTATTGGTAAAGTGCTTCGATAGTAGAGGTCATTTCGCACATGTGGGTTCTCACCAGGAATCGAACCCAAGACCGCTTTTATTATATGCGAATCCTACCCACTTGGAAACACAGGAACCCGCTTGGATAAATACAGTGATAAGTCTATTCATAAAATCTGACGCTTTCCGGTGTTTGGTACGATGAATACCTGATAACTCGCTTAACGAAGATAATTTCCTCTCGCAACTCTCATTCAATAAAAAACATCCATTAGACGAAATGTTACGATAAATTGATGAGATCTAGCTTTTCTCATTTACATTTCCCATTTCATAATCCCTGATTTCCCTAAAACACACTTATAATCGCCAAAAACCATGCCTATCCTTTCCAACTATTAGAAATTGGCATCAGTCGACATTTAATTTAGATTGCGCATGCGAACCTGCACCCACATTCACCAAAGTATTCTTTAGTAAAGTCTGATTTAGAGCGAAAATAATTATGTTGGTACAAAATTTCGTTACGTACAGTTAGCCGTACGAGTATGCGACACTATCTCGTTTGCGCACTGATGCAATCCGGCACCAAAGAGAGGCACGGCTCTTCCCAAGACCGCTGTCATTCCTACTGATCACGCTATCCGCATCATGAATATATTCCAGTGATAATAATAACGATTTTATTACAGGCGAATTTTAATTTTGCAAGACCACTCTTACTATTAACCCTTGAAATAACAAAAACAATCATGCCCTGACCAGGATTCGATACTTGGATCTCGGTGTCGCTTATCTAGGTCGCTAACACCTACCCCACCGAGGCCAGCATATAGGGGATGTTTGAATTTGCAACCTAAATTATTTAAACCAAAATATGGGATATTGTCCATATGAATCTGCCGAAATGTGCCGTAACAAAATGTCGAAGCTTTAACGCCGAATATGGGAAAATGTCCATATGAATCTGCCGAAATGTGCCGTAACAAAATTTCGAATCTGTAACGCCGAAACAGGCTGTTAATTTTCAATTCATCCGAGTTAGACGTACGGATAAAATAATCTGAATGTATTTGACAACAGATTCAAAGTGAATCCATAAAAATTGTCGAAATAACAACAGAAAGTCAAATTTGGACGAATAAATTGAATAAGATATTAATTAAATCTTAAGAAGTGTCACGCATTGCAAACAGGAAAACTTGCGCAGCCTAAAGATAATGATAGTGAAAATGTCAAATCAGAAAACCTTTGCGTTACAGGGAAATATGATACAGGTAAATACGTCATAGAAAAAAACCTTTTAGGGTTAACAAAATACATTCAAAATTACAAGCAACATGAAAAACCGTGGGCTCCCGATAGCCAAGTGGGCAACGCGTTCGACTTCAATGAAAGCGGTCCCGGGTTCGATTCCCGGTGGGGGCTCATGTGCGAAATGACCTAAGCTGTCGAAGCACTTTTAACAATACTACTACTACTAACATGAAAAACAAACGCTCAAAAGCAGGAAACAGAAATGACACTTAGTGGATACAGCAAAAGTTCGAAAAATAGGATAAAAACCGTTTGCGACAATAAACCCAATAGAAATGCATACACACCTGGATATAAATAGTAAACAGAACAAGAGGATTATTCGCGACAAAGAATTTTCGAGTATAGAGAAAACTTTTTTTTCTTTTTTCTATTATTATTTATTTACATAATTATAGCAGTATTATCTTTTTATTTTTCTTGAGCTTCATTTCCAATAACGTTCCAGAATATATGCAAATATAATATAAAAATAAATCCTTGGAATGCAAGTCGCTGAGACCTCCATTTCATATGCGGTCGAATTCGGAAGACGTTACATGGATGACGATTCCATGGGAAATTCGTACTCGAACAGTGCGAAAAGAGAGGCCAAATGGGGAGGATGACGCGTTATATATGCGGATGACGAAGGGGTCCGAATCATACGTGGGTGGCGGTCGTGCGGGATCCGAAACGCTAAGAACGCGAGGAATTCACCTCCTCGTATAACGGTTTCGCGGAATTTCGCAAAATCTCCTCCTAAAAGGCAACAACACGAAAAACACACCTTCTTGAGGATGAGCAAGTCGTGGGAAAGGCGATTTTCGAAATGGTGCATCAAAGGCAGGAGAAAGTGATAAGTGAGACAAACAGAAAGAATTTCAGGACACGTAAGCGATTGAAATCTTGCCACCATTATAGTCAGTCAGCATTTAGTCCGAAGAAAGGTTTGCACTTCATCCCTCCGTCATTATCCATAAAAAGTACTCTGGGGGAGTGAGGCATGATAGGCAATATGAGGAGTGATGTAGCTAGTTTTCCTGAGTGAGCTATCTGTGAATCAAGACCACTTAAAATCGTCCCAATTGCCCAATAAATAAAACTTAGTAAAGCATTCAATAAAGATGGTTTAAGAAGAATACCATTTTCTAGCAACATTCATACTTCAATAATTTCCATATTATTACATGTATAAATAAGACTGAAATAAAATAAATTTAAAAAATCCATTTTCATTGACTTATACCACAAGAAAGATTGACGAGAATTGGTTTCTCTTCAATCTACTTCAATCTTCAATCACGTCGCTTAATACGTGACGTGATTTACAAGCAGATGAAAAAGAATTAGTGAAACGAGAATTAGGTATGATGTTCCGAATCGATTTATCGAGAGAAATAAAGGTTAAACAGTTTTTTTGGCATCGAACCATATAACAATCGATATGACTGTCCTTTCGATATGACCTCCTACAGAATCGACGGAACGATCTTCAGACCTTCAAATGATTTTCAGATCTTCAAATGATTTTCAAAAAAATAAGAAAATATAAATCGATTCGGAAGAAGGCCGAAGGGACCAATTGTCATCGTATTAAAAAACAAACTTTCGGGTCATCTTTTCGCTCCCGGAAGTTGCGATCGATGACGACTCAATCGATTTATCGAAATATCGAATCGAAACCAAAGAATACAATGTTGAAACGATCGGGAGAGTAGCAAAAAAATAAAAAGTGATCGGTGTCAAGCACTTGTCGAGAACAAATCGATTGACCGGAAGGTTGACAAAGAAGCAATAATTATACGATTCGGTAGCGTAAATTGGCTGTTGAGGGCGGCGGCTCGTTAAAGAAGGTAGACTGGTCCCTTAAGGTCACCAGTGCGTTCCAGACAAGGACGAAGGAAACGTGAGCGGTACGAGAAGTAAGTCATCGACATACGGTTTATGCTCCAGCATTTTCGGGGCCGGGCATGCCGAAATGTAATGAGATGGCGCAATCCACCGTATTCTTTCGGCGCTGACGTGGTAGCACTGGAGAACACCTGGAATAAACCTCAGAATTCTGGATTCAAACAACTAAGTAAATTACTCCGTGGTACAAGTCAAACTACCAACATTTTAATAGCCGAATTTGAACACTGAAATAATAACATCTCAAACGAGGAGCGATCAATTATCCGTGGACATACAAAGTCGTCAATCCTAAATCATTTCCTAATAGCAGATCCTTCTGATCACTTGATGCCCAACAAAATAATAATAATAACAAGGATTGAGGAAAAGTGATATACTTTGCGCGGAAAAGCTGTGCGGCTGAACCCTAAGGAATAAGAGGCGGGAAAAAGTGGGAAAAGCAACAGTCCCAGTAGTAGCGTTATCTTTCCCACCTGTTAAAATAATAATTTAAATTGAAGAAATTCCAAATATTTTGATGGGCTGAAGATGGTTGGAGGGCAATGCTGAAGAGTTGAAAGCTGAGCAATTTTTAGTTAACTCCCTGGTATCAGAGCCCCCCAAAAGACATTCTGGGTATCAGAGCCCCCCAAAAGAAATTCTGGCTACGCCCCTTTCTGATCCGATAAAAAATGACGAATGCGACTATATCTTAGCCTGTGAAAAGATTTACAATAAATGGAGCCAATCAAGAAACATTTACGAAAGCTGAGCGGCCCGAGGTAAAGCGGAGACACGGACTGCAAGTCAACAGGATAAAGAGATGATCATCCATCATTCCATAAACTTACTTTAACAACGTCCATTTTTTTAAGACTTATCCTGTTTACACGGAATGATTTTTTGGTATCCAATAAAATAAATTTGAACGATAGTATTTAATAAGGTAGTAACATTATAATTAGTCGAGATGTATGAATTTTAAAGCGTAAATCAAGAAAATACAGAAAATAGAAGCATTTGCACTACAATAATCGGCGATAATATTTCCTTGCGATCGATTAATTCATGAAACTTTCCATATGAAATACCACAAAAATTTTAGAAAATCGCTTTTTTATACGCATAATTTTTTAACGTAGCTCAAATACTTCGTCTAACACTCATAAAAGGAAAAAATCCATCAGTATTCTAACGAAAAAATAATTCTGTACTAATACGTTATCCATTGCGAAGATGGCAAGAATTTATCCAGTCTACAACCAATATAGGAGACTCAAAATAATAAGAGATTTGGCTCTAAATGCCAACGAAATTTACAATTCTAAGTTATTGTTAACGTTTTAGCGATAAAATTTAAGAAATTTCACAATAGTGAGATAAAAAATATTTCCTTCAATATTATCAAACAATTAATTATCTAAAGAATCGGCAATCATGTGATGTAGCCCTTCAAGAAGAATTCGAGTCATTTTAATATGATGAGGAAGATAATAAAAAAACAAAAATAATAATAAACCGTTTTTATTGAAGGGCGCCATTGAAACTTCTTAGTCCCTCGTTACATTTAACCCTAATATGAATGCGTACTTCATCAAAATTTATCAAGGAGGTCAAGGAATAGAGGATATAAACATAAAAAACACTAAGATCATATGTATGATGAAACAATCATTGCAACAGAAAATTTTATTTTGATCATTATCGAAATTGACACAATAGCCCACAATATACTCAATTTTGGCTTGATAATGGTAGAATGCGCAAGATGTCAAGGACCGGCTTTCTAACGAGTCTGTATCTAATTCTAGATCTATGTCTCATTATATCCTAATATCTATATCTAATGATACATCGGAAACGAGAGTCTTGTGTTAAAATGTGCAGGCGCAAACATACGTCAAAAAGTACCTACGTTTATTTACGCTAAAAATCTCCGTTACGAAGGCGTTCAATTGGAATCAGACGGAATGATTTAGCAGTCTCTTTATAAACAAAATATACTAATATATCCAAATATATTTGCACAAAGAGGACAAAATATATAACAATTACGTACTAATAATCTATTAAGTAAATTCTAACAGAAATATAAACCAAACTTTTATAATTACTGTATTCCAGTGAGACAAACAAGAAAATTAGTATAAATAAAATGCGTAACGTCACATAACGCTTTTCAGTTTAAAAAGTTACAGCGAATCTCAGTAATTCATTAAATGATTTAAAAATATAAAGCACGTGAATTTGCGGAAGATTTACGCTAACCCAACCACACTCCGACAGCATACCTCAATCTCGAAAAGATAAAAACACGTCATAATTATAACTTCATTGAAGAGGAATTTCTTATACGGATAAATTTAACATGTTCCCGAAATGTTACGATCATAATCAGTCAATTCGATGAACTTTTTAAGACATTACACGCTAAAATATGTCACTCCAGCACATAAAATATCTTTCAGTCGCCTCAGACGTTCAACCGCCGACCGCTAGAGCGCAGCGCCGTCGCCCCTGGTAACTTGTAATGGCGGCAATCGCAACAGCGCTCGCTATATTCTCAAGGTGACTTCATTTTTCGGCTCCACTCGGCGTTACGTCAGCAATTACAAACATCGCCAATGAGAATAACGATTGCACATGGACCAAGTGACAACAAGAGAAAATGTACAATTGTGCGATGCAAGAATTTAAGGTCGAAAGATCGAACCGTTTGAATTGCAGCTGAACTTGGCGACGCATGCGCATATTTTCCTTCATGATCCCATTATTTAATCCGCAAGAAAGTTACTTCTAATATTTACTTTACAGCCTCAGAAAGGTTTATCTTAAATCAATTTCAATGTAAACACTTTAATAAAATTACATTTGAAAGGTCGGTCGACAGAATACAGTCGAATTTTTCAAAGAGATCGTAATGAACGGTTAAAAATTGCTATTTACGTCGACAAGAAATAAATAAACATGCCAAAAACGTTGGAGAAGTCGCAAGAAAGATATTTTAAAAGAAAGGATAACTTAATAACAGTCATTATCGAAGGGCATACAATTGTTCTGAGTAAGATAGATCCCGAAACAGCATTTCAAAAAAACGTTGAATTTAGCAATAAAGAATTGCTTCTCATCACCTGAAATATGGTTCTACTAACATAATGGGTAAAAACTTATTAATAATTATGAAATAAACAATTTCGAGGACATTGTACCAGGAGTGGATATAGAAACTGCTCAAAGGAGGAAGAGGCGGTACTTATCAAAAAGGAAGGCGATTTGAAATGATTTCCTTATGAATGCATTACCAATTAATATTTAAAGCGTTATTTTGTCGTATTAAATGTAGCAGATGAGTGATCTTAGAAAAACTTCGCAAACAGCAATTACATTTGTATCACTCATATATTAGAAAAAATTATAATAAATATTTCAGTTTATTGGTTGTCTGAGTACGTAGATACATTTCTGGACTGCTACAGAACCACTAAAACTGATTACGAGGGGAAACCTGACGCCATCTTCTGTTTAAAAATTTACTAAATATTAATCACTTAGAAATTTATTGGTGTTTGCTTACTTAAAAGGAACTAAAATATACAGTACACCGCTAACATTCAGACTGTCATGCTGGATTCAAGTTCCTCAGTCTCTTTCCATATCCAAATAAAAACTCATCAAAATTTATCCCTAACAGCGACATAATGTAAGTTCAAACCTATTAACATTATAAAAAAAATTCTGAAAGCATATTCTGGAGCTGAATTTCAGGCGATGGAAATGCGATCCTTTGCCCATTCTTACCTCACGATATTAGGATGTTCGTGCTGGTCCAGCTGCTTCAGGAGCGCGATTTCCCGAAGGGTTGACATAGGAACGCCATCTTCAGTCAATGGTACCCGCACCTTCTTCAACGCCACCATCTGCCCTGGATTGGAGAGGTCGCGGGCTTTGTACACCGTCCCGTAGGCCCCTGCACAAGAACGATGGAACTTCATGAAAATCTCCGAAAGCATCATGATGAACATACATATTGACAGTTGAGATGGAGCGGCGTGTCGCAAGGCAATTCTTGACGTTGTTATGAACATTTATGCTATGCAGTCGATAGAACCTGGTTGCAGTCTCTTAAACTTTCAACATGTGTACAAGTTGCAGATTCTGTGATTTATTTTTAAGAAAAGAACAATTTCGCACTACAAACGTGTTTCAGTTCTTCTTACATATATTCGTAATGAAAGAGTTACGTTGATCACCAGACGTTTTCCGCTTCCATTGCTATATCCGACTAGCATAAATGATAACGTTTATTTAAAATTAAATTAGCATTCATTTCCAATCTATAAAAATTAATTAACTACTTTATTAGTAAACTATGCATTTCAACAGTTATTGATCAATAATATTTCGTAGAGGGAAAATTAGTATAAGAGTCCCGGAGAAGAAAAACTGAAAATCATTAACTGAAAAATCTATAGAACGCATATCCGTATAATGTACCAAAATCGAAAAAAAAGGCTTAATCTGCAAAATCAATCCACTCTTGTTTTAGAACACAGGATTAGTGAAAGAAGTTACTAAATAAACAACATTATTGTTATTTTGACGAACCATAAGATGTTTAAATAGTATATTTAATAATAAGGCGATGTTACTAAAGGGAGATTGAGACTAGTTTGTCACATCTTACGTCTAACCCCTCTAACTAAACAAAGGCCCCATTAAAAAAACTTAGTTATCCGGCATCTCCTCTAAAACACGTTATTATAATTAAAAATTCGTCCGCGATGCTCAAAAACTGAAAGTTTCAGATTTTTGTTTCTACTCAATCCACAGCATCCAATACCAAAACATTTTCAAGGTTTATCGGAAAACCTCTTCTGAAACTTAACTATAAAAAATGCAAGTTAAAGCGCTTTTCAACATAGTTACACCGTTCATACAGCCTTGAAGCGAAGATCAAAGCCGTACAGAAAAGCATGGCCAAGCCACGTGTAAATTTGGAAACCTCGCCTCCGTAAGAAGCTGAGCCGGAGCCTTTGATATGAAAGAGACCAACAGAAGGCCTCCGAAGGTATTGGTCGTCGAAAATAAAGAATGGGACAACCCGAAGAGGACCGCAAGGCAGTCACAAGGTGAAGCCCCCGATTGTCCTTTGTTTCCTTGTGCGCGTTAAAGAGGGCGCCGGGTTTTCGAGTCGAGACTGCCGCAACACAGATACCCTAATCTTATGTCAATATTTCCAGGACGAGGTGGCAACGCAGCCGCGATACTGCATTTTCATATGCTTCGGCCGCCCTACTAATCCTTACCTTTCAGAAGAATTGAGTACCCGGTTAAAAAAAAGACGGCTATTTTTCTCCGACATCCCCTTAACCTTTTGAGTCCCTCCGGCCAAGCTGAATTCCCTAGCAGGTAGCTGGCTAGCGCGAGAAGCGAAAAGACACAGGGATGCTCTCTTAAAAACTTTCGAAAGGTAAACCAGATGTTTAAAAGCAAGAGAACCTTTCGTTGCGAAATGTGCTTGTTTTCAAACCTTGACCATCTTTTCGGTTAACTTCGTCCATTCAGACATTAAAATTGATATTGTTCGATAGATTGTAAAATAAATAATAACATTTTAGGAGTGAAATTGCAATCATCAGGATAGAATGTCTCCATGAACAACTGAATATTTCGTGAAATCATCCCACACTGGTCGAAATTATGTGACCATTCACGAAACACGAGTATGCTACGGATAGAAATTTCTTTCTTGTACTAATCCGAATTGAGAAAGAATTCAAAATCCTAAAATAGGCGGAGATTTCCCCTCGCACACCGTTAAGCGACATGCAGATGAACGTAGATTTAGATGAATTCCCTCTGTGTAAGATTTTCACTAAAATCACAATTTATCAAACTATTTCCGCTAAAATCCCCTTTATCATTCAACAAAAATCTTATCCAAGTCGATAACGTTGGAGTTCCTCTGCTTCCGTTTCTTCATAATCAACCCTTAACTTGCTTCCGGTATGACCCTCGTGCTTTTCCGTAAAGCAACAATTTTTCGCTCTTAATTTAGAAGTAATAATACAATAGGAAACAGAAAGTCAACAAATTACTTTCTAGAACTAGAGATGAGAGATTGGCAAACTAGAGAAAAAAGGGAACACCAAAATTCACAAACATCCTACACTGAAGTCAATGAAAGACATTAGTATCATAGTACGAATTTTAAAAACTTGATCTTCCGTTTCAATTTAAAGGCAATTAACATTTAAAGCCAACAAACGAACATTTTTGGTGCGATATTACGAATCATTCACTAAAACTAACTTCCAAGGGAATGGCGAGAAGCAATCTGATTTATAATTGACATCTTGTACCGACAAAATATCTACAACCTAATACAAATACGCTGGCCATTTCCCTCTTAACAAGTAGGTAATTGAATTTTAAAAGAAAACGTCTGTTGGCTAGATAATTAGGAAACCGAAACAGTTCCAACATCTGAAAAACAAGGGATTTTCCGGTCATATAATCTTTGACAGGTAAAGTTGAGTACTACATGACTTCCGAATTTTTTTTTTGAGATAACCCTCACCATTTCCGATGACTGCAAGCTCTTCATAGTTGCCTTGGTGCAAGACGGTCATTCCTTCGGCGCAGGCAGCGGCTGCTGACCCGGGCATCTTGGGACGAGGGAGGCGTGGGAGGGCGTCGGTCAGTCGCGGGGGCGGCCAGACACCTCTGCCGTCGGCATCACCACCTCCTCCTGCAGACAAGCGCGAATACAGCAATGCAAACAAGAATGACCGAATGCGAAAACAAGAAGGCGTGAATGAATCTCTCCTTCCGGAGAAACGCGAAAGGAATGAATGGTTCGATATGAAGATGCCTCACAATGTATTTAACACGTATTTATCCATTCGAGAGGACCGAATTGAAAGGAAAAGAAAATATGCCGTCAACCAGAAGGTTCTATATTATGCTTGAAGTTCGTTTGTCATCAAAAAATGGTATCTCTCACAATATTCAGAAAATACCTAACGTGTGAAATCGCGGGTTCCCTTCCGAGTAACTCTGCTACCGTCATCAGCTCTGCACAATCAACCATCAAAGTGACAGCCAAAATATACTTAACCTGGTGAAATACCAGGAGATGATTTCACACATTTAATGCACTGGAAATCTTACAATACCTAACATGGATCGTGCAATGAAAGTTCCATATCCTTCGATAAATCGATAGGTCGATGTATGGAAGGATAAATCGCAATGAAACAATCTAATTACAAGCGATAAGTCAGGAAGTTTTCGAACGTAAGTCATGAGAGGGAAATGGGGTAGCGATGCAGAGCGCTCCACAAAATGGAGGACGGCTTGGCAAAAACGTGGCCGGCGAAATTGGCAGACCGAAAGAGCGATCGAGTGACCGAATTCGCGTTCTCTTGTCTGTGTCATGAGAGAGGATTCGCTCCATCGGTTGAGAGAAATGCCTGTAATAAGAGCAGGGAAATTGTTTTGCTATTGTGCACATCAGGGGGCCTAATAAAGCATTTTCGACGAGCAAATTTTATAGAGAAAAGAGTCATCTAACCAGCAAAACGTTGTACATTTAATTAAACTTAAACTAAAAATTCGAAAATCGTAAATCAAGATTTCAATTTTATTCATATACCAAAAATAACCAAACTGAATATTAGCTTTGACAACTCGGCATGCATACCGCAACCCATTTCTCAACAAATAAACACGTTATTTATCAAATCGGTATCTACAGGGCAAATAACCTTAGAAATGTTACAAACAGCTTTCGTTTGACAGAAGAAATGATGGTCGATTCCATTCAGGGACTGCGATGTTTACAGAAGAAATTAAAATAATTCCCGTGATAATTTGACGAAAATTCACAGTTGATCCCAATAGCCAAAAGTCATACTTTGGGAGGGTGAAAACGAATCGAATAAAATATGACGTAAGTCTTGCAGTCCCACGCAAGAGTGTTCATCCAAGTGGTGGCCAAAAGAATTTCATCCTGATATTTTTATATGGGTCAGTAATGAGTAAACACTCTCATAAAAGGTTCGAGGGGGCCGTTTGGGTTTTCATCTGAGAAACTTTCGTCAAAAGCGCACTTGCCAAAGAGCAACCTGCATTCTTAATGAATGTGGACATTAGGGGATGACACCAGAAATCTTGGGAAATGATTACGGAAGATATATGAATCGGAAATGCTTCGATCGCTCAGCTAAAACCTAGACTATAAATGTAAATTTTAATCTGAAAAGTATTACAGTTTATAGTAGTATAGTATTGCAAGAAATGCTTCGATAGCTGTCAATTCGCATATATGGGCCTCCACCAATAATTGAACCCGGGACTGCTTTCACACAGAAGCGAACGCGCTACCCATTTGGCCATCTGAAAGCCCTACATAATCATTTATACTCACTCGTTTTTGTAGCAAGAAGGAACTACAGCATCGACAATCATTTTCTCCTTTCGACCGTCCTGCAATGAAAAAAAAGTTTAAACTAATACATGCAAAACAACATTCTTCTTACACTTAACTGTCACATTTTCAATAGGTTTTTACATTTTCGATTAGATGGAAGCATAATCGATCACAATTTACCAGTTACAGAAACCCATTCCTATGAATGAAACTGAGTGAATACTTTGAAAACTTTAGTAGTGTTGTTAAAAGTTTTTTGACAGTTTAGATCACTTCGCACGTAGGCCCCCACTGGGAATCGAACCCGGGACCGCTCTCGCCGAAATTGAACGCGTTGCCCACTTGGCTATCCGGGAGCCACTTTGAAAATTCTGTAGATGAAGAGCAACATTTATTTAATAAAAGTTCATTTAATACTCAAATAATTGACAGCATGAAAATAGTATAATAACATAATTCATAAAAAATGTATCGATGAAATTAAAATGTTTTAACATAAAAGTTGCACGACAGACTTCGAAAATTTTAAGTTTTGATTCCACAAAGCGGTACATAAAATACATTTGAGAACAAAAATAACAAATAAATGTAAATAACATGAATTAAATTAATGTTCATTAAAAATCATTCAATGTTCACGACAGTGGAATCTTACATCCGTAGTCTTTAGACATCTATTGCTGCTGGCTGATATTAAGTAGGGACTTATCTTGCATTACGGCTAAATCAAATGAAAAATTTGCTCGCACAAAGTACATATATGGTTTGGATGAATTAACTGGAGAGCAAACCGTCAAAGTAGATGTCATAGAAGGAAAATTTCGGTTACAGTCCGATTGACTAGGTTGGTTGTTAAAAACCACAATAAAATTTATGTACACGGCCTGAAGACAATGACTCGTTGTAAAATACCTCCTTCGTAAGCTTTTCTTGAGTTTAAACACATCATTCCGCGCTATTATAACGAATTCGTCCCATTTTAGGCCCCGCTAAGTATTAAATGCGTTAAATAAATAAATGGTTCTCGATTTAGAGACGGGATGTAGTGTTTGAACAGCCAAAATATTCCGAAAAGCGTCCATTTAAGAGCCTGAGACTTACCACCGGACTCGAAGGTCGCCTCTATTTTTCCCTGAACGTTCGCGACCTCACGTTGATTCCGCAACTGCGCAATTGCACGAGGCATAAAATATGGCGACCAACTCCACGCGCCTCTTAAAAACATTCGTTCGCACGTTCGCATCCTGAAACAAAACACAGTTGTCTAGCTTCTTACGACCAAGCAAAATTCCTGTAATCTACGTTACGATGTTACTTCAGGGCGAATTCAAATTCAAAAACGACCTCTTCAGCGAACCCCTAAAATAACCTCTTCGATATCGCTACAAATCTTACAGAAAGACTGCGGCATTCTATTTCAATGAAAACGGTTAACATAGTGCCGATGCAAATTAAATAATTTATTAATTTTAATACAGGCTAGAAATGCGTTTCTAGTTACAAATGAATCACAGTAGATTAAAGCAATACAACGAAAACAATAGTTTTTCGAATCTTAAATCTTAAGTCCCTAAATACGGTAAAATATAGCTTCAAATGTGTCCGATTCTACCGTTTAGATATTAAGATGAATGTTCCGTCTTAAAGTAAGTAGATTAGTAAATTTGATCTTAATCAGCGAACAGGAACGCAAGAAAATTCGAAAATTTCCAGCGAATGTAACGGAAGTGAAAAGTGTGAAAATCCTTTCTTCACTAAATAAGTACTTTCGCTACCGCGCTAAAAAGTTTAATAGCCCGTGTCATTGACACGTGCCCCCCATTATAATTAATCCGAGTTAATGAATAGATTGTAATGACATTGGATAGACTACACAAATAATGTAATACGGTCTATCAAAATATTATGTAAATATCACTCGACACACATTGGGTTCTTTCTTGAGGTACACAAACAAGAATCCGCGAACGCATCGCGCCTCTATATAAATTTGAAAAAGTGTATTCTTGGGAGTTCCTAAGCACAGTCTTACTGGGGCCTCGATGTGGATGAGGCTCTAAGCAAGTGCTCAATGCTCCTAATTATAAATCTGCGAGCATGGAATTAATAGGTATAATAGGCAATTTTAAGGTTAGGAACAACATTACCTACCTATGTCCCGATTTAAGACAGTCTCTCACTGGGCTCGAGAACAATGCAAATACCAATGCGATAAAAAAATTAAAATTACGATGGTGGACCGAGAACAAAATGGTTGGATACGAAATGTTTGAGGTAAGGGATGAAAAGCTGATTTATGTGGAGAATATTATTTCAACCACAAAATGACGGTAGATAAAGCAGTAGAGGCTGAGAAAGCTGTAAAATTTACCTCTCCAGCAATATTGCCTCTTTGGAGATGTTTCAAAGAAAAAGTCACCTTGCACAAGGAGAAACCGTCTAAGAAAGAAAATAAATTCGATGAAATCTTCAGTTAAACGTTCCTTTCACCGTTTTCTTCCGAGTCGACCTCTTCAAAACTCATGCCTACCATAGCTGAAGTATGTGTGTATCAGTGATAAATTAGGAAACAAATATGGGATCCATGAGGACGAACTAGTTGGGATTAATATTGTTCTGATCGTAATTCCCGAAGTGAGTATATATGGAGGAGCAACAAGGGAGTTGTCGAGGATTCCTGGCGAGTTAATCAAATACGTTGATATCTCCGGACCCGATCTCGGAACCCAAACAAGTAATACAGTGAATATTCGTACATAAACTCGGGAACTTAATAACTCAAATCAAAATAGTCAAAAAATCCTCGCTTCGTAAGACTTCAAGACAAACATTTTTAGCAGTGTTTGAGTACATTTATATATGAGACAACAGGAAAATCTTATTTCCGCTGACGAAAATTGTGGCTATTAAGAATGATTCCGGAAAAAAGATAGCCAATGAATTACTGTCCAAACTACTACTAGATTGTGTGTTCTAAATAAAATGAAAAGCATTGTTAAATAGTAATAACGAAAAAATGTTCATAGAATTTAAACTTTTGAGTTAGTGTTGCCCCAATAGACCGACTCGACGATTGAAGATACTTACGCCAATAAATTTCATCGGTTTCATCACCAAATCCTTTTGCTACGAAATTGGTCAACCACTCTTCCTCTGCGCTTGACTCTGATACTGACTGTTCAATCGCGATCGAATTAGAATTCACAAAAATTGCTATATAAAAAAATTTGCAGCCATATTTCGCATTCTATTGAATTAAAGTCTTAAAATTAATAATACATAAAACCAAATTTGTTTTAAGAAAATAAAATAAATCGGAATCGCAATAACATTTCACGGTCGACCATACTGTGCTTGGAGATATCGGATACGACATTCACAAATACCTATACATTAGGCAGGAGCCTACTTAAGACTTACAGTGAAAATGAAAGAGATGTTCCCATGCCATATTTACGCAATGGTCGGTGGTTCAATTTTCTGGGCCACTGACATTTTGAACTAGCACATCACATTTGTCGTCAATTGATTAAGGCCTGTCAATGATTAATTTCTCCCAAAGTCTACTCTTTTTATGAAGAACAGCACACACAAAACTGTTTGATGAAACCGATGGAATGAACCGGAAATCTCACCCCCTCATATCTCGTAAACATCGTTTTTTTCAATACCTCGAAAATATACGACTTGAAAAAGATTACTTTTCTAATTCAACAAGAATTGAGCCTTTTTTTGATTCCATATAACACCTCGTTTTTTCGATCATATCCTATCAGTGGCTGATTCTTCTGTTGGCTTTTGAGATTTAAATAGGAGAGATAAAAATGCACCCCAAGCAGCATTTAGCCGCACACTTCTAGTTTGCGACCCGAGTCGCCTGCCTCACTTGCTTGCCATCTGGAGCCGGCCCTGCCTACCGGTCTGAATGACGCGCTCTTTTTCTTCGTGTAGCGATCTCCCTGGGGAAAAGCTATGTTCCATTTAAAAATGACATGCGGACTCCATTCCACGGAAGGCCGAGCGAGAACACAATTAGCGTGTAATATAGTCCCTCTTGTGTAGGCCCATTTTAAGGTTAATTTGGAAAAAGGTGCAGTAAGGAGCAAGTGTCGACTTGGCAACTCCGAAATGCCCGTCTGACGCGGCGACTGACACTAACTCCTCTCAATTTTATACATGGTGCGGAATCTGGCACTATTTGCCCTTCCTAATGCAACTCGCTCCAGAATCTGTGAAAGAGTATGGCAAATCGACAAGAAGCGCACGCTACTTCCACATTCAGCGAGCGAAATTTTCCGAAACTTCAATCACAAGGAATCGCAATAGTTTAAGGGCTGTCGTAACTTCCATAGACAACGACTTTAGCTAACGCGTGTTTTCGACGTACTTGCGTTGACATGGTTAGGTTTAATCGCACTGAATACTTTTATTACTATCTTGATGCTGACCTGTTTTGGAACCGTAATTTTTGTGTTACCTAATGCTCTTTTTCTGATTATGTTCAGTGAAAATTTATTTCTAGTTGTTATGCCTATGAAATAATGTATCTGTACCATTTTGTTTGCTTTTCAGATGTGATTTAACCTGCCTTTTACTTAAAGCTTGAGTAACTTTTAGTAGGTTTTGCAGGTTATTCACAACTCCCTTCTTGTAGGTATTCCTCTGCTATGGTGTACTTTTTCCTAAGCGCAAACTTAGGTTTTTAAAACCCCCAAAGTAGTTTTCTCCTGTTCATTTTTCAAGCTGTCTCTTTTAAATGTCATAAGACGAAGGGTTAGATGTAAGAAGAGACTTCATTGTCTCAATTTCTCCGGAAAAAAGTCGGATTATTATTATATATCTCCCACAACTTGCTTTGAAATTCTGAGGTCACAGTCATGCAGATTTCGAGAACACTACGTATGATTCTTAGATTTTGCAACGTGAACGGAGGGTTCAAACTCGTTAGCAGGGTTTCCCCTAAAAATTCACGCGAATAAAAAATCGGGAGAGCAACTTTGGTTGATCGGCTCTGTTGTCAACTAACAGGTTTTCCTTTCCGTGAAGTGACCTTGAAATTACATGTTCTTCGCGTAATAAAGTTCTTAACGGTGACAGATTTAATAGCCATGCAACAAGATATGATTAGCGCTGTCCTTTTGATGTATGTAGGTGATTGTTGATAAAGATTTGACTTTGGAATTGTTGAATGTAATTGGTGATTGTTGATAAAGATTTGACTTTGGAATTGGTTAAATGTAATTCTTACACAGGTATCCGAGTGTAAATTTTCGTTGAAAAATAACTCGGATACCTCGTTATTGGGAGGAGTATCAAACGAATCCCTATTCTTTCAATAAGTAGTCCTTTGTGTCGCCAAATCCTGAGTTATTCCTAATCTGAAGTTCTGAGGTAATCTTCAAGTCGCTAGATGAGTTCACTGCAACACGTAATACCAATTTGTGTATTATAATCTCGACATAGTTCCACGTATGTCTTTTCTGATTACGAATACACGAAGTTGGCCACCACGTTAGTCAAACTTCCGAGAATCGGTCTAATATGGGAATGGTCCATTGCTCAAGGACGAACATTTCTCATCGTAAAAAGAAGATTCATAGTGTGGCTTCGTGGAATTCCGTCGATTTTTCCGAGCAACCTACGTTTTCATTCATAAAGACATTCGAGCAAAGAGCATTGATTGCCTTGTTAAGTATAATATCACACTTAATAATAATAGGTTGTTTACCTTATATATACGTTAGATTTCACGATAATTTACTAGTTTTCTTGACATAAACAGAAAGCCGAATAGAATCTTTCGTAATACACCATTTATGGTTCTCTACAGAAATCCAACAGAATATAACGGAAAATGATTCATTTAACTACACAAATAAGGCAGGGTTTAGTCTCAAGTGACCGAGACCTTCATATTGATCTATAAACCGAAGTGAGATTTGATTTGCCATTTACGTCGGATAGTCAGAGAAGTTAATTTTTCGAGGATTGGAAATGAGTGACGAAATCACCTTGTACATAAGAACCTTGAAAAAATTCATATAATAGCAGGAAGGTATCGCCGTTTTGAATGCAATGTATTGATATTCCTTGAATTGGTAAACCGAGGAACCTTCCCAATAACGCGCAGCTTTTCAAAAACGGGCAATAATTATGAGAAACGATCCTTTTTATAAATATTACTTATAAAGCGCAATACGTGATTAAATTGTGTTTCGCGAGTACCGAGCGGCTCCCCGGTATACTTAGCAACATACCGTGATAAAAAAGTCGAAACTTACGTTAAATTCTTTTAATATTTCTTTAATGGAAACAGGATGAACCCAATTACATCCATTTCAATAATCATTAGTATTTACAAATACAAACAACCAATCCCTAACTGGAATAACCCGACTACCCGGAACCTTGGTAAAGGAGCATTAGGACTCTGACCACTCCGCTAACGCGGCCTGTCAATAAGTTATTCACCATTCGTTTTAGAATTCGTCGCAATATTTTACAACAAATATGATCGTTTGCAGATAAGCCGAAAATAAGAAGCTTTAAAAAGAAATAAGCACTACCCTGGTTATGGAGCGGATGCAGGGGTGGGGATTAATGTCCGTGTGGCCACCATAAGGCGAGTGTAGCTGACAATGAGGCTTGGAAAAAGATAAATTTTCCTATAGGTAGAAGCGCAGCGAAAGGCAGGTTCTAATTCTACTCTTCTACTAATTATAATCTAATTCTACTCTTGGTGTTTACACCCCCTGCCACACGCCGGAAGGCGGCTTGCAGGGTACTTATGTAGATGTAGATGAAGGCACATTGTCGTCACTTCATACAGCTCAAGTATTAGTAGCCTTTATTTGTTAACTCCAAAAATTGATAAGCTACATTAGGGAGCTAATAATTATAATTTCATTACCATTTCTCTTCTTGCAAAAGAAAAACGAATAAAGTTGCATTCAGAAGAAACCTTCTCCAAAGCCCTCTCCCCTCCGCAAGATTCAAGAAGGATCCTGACCAAGACCCCTAAATTACCCTCTTTTAGAGTATCCACTAGATTCGCTCCCGAACTGGATACGGGACATACGAATGTTACACGCCAGGATTAGGAAAATCGATTTCCGCTCCATTCAAATACCCTGGAATGGATGAAAGGAAAAGGGACCGTCTTGGATAACGTCACGACCCTTAAGTATACAAAAGAATACAAATATCCGCGACGCCGAGCGCCTATTTTCGCGAGTACTACATTATTAGCGTCGGGGGACAAAAGGAGAAAGAATGGAAGAGATAAACAAAGGCCAAATTACGTTCTGACACATCTGCCGCGCTTCCTTCACCGCCGCCACCAGGTAGGCCACGTGGATAAGAAGGACCGGGTGGTCATACGGGAAGAAGCTTCCCCTTTGGGAATAATAGAGGCGAGGGTTTCGGAGAACAGGGGGAAAAGAGGAAGGGAAAGGTGAAGATGAGGAATAAGAAAGTGGAAGGAGAGGCCAAAGGGGAGGAGGGAGCCAGTTTCCGTTTTGCAGCTGTCAACCAAAGGCAAGCTGCACTTTGGCTCTCCCTTCATAAAACCACGTTCTTCCAAATGCCCCTGCTCTTAATTCCACGAACGAAAATTTCAAACTCCCGTGTTCTCTTGAACGCGTTGAGGTCTCCTTGATGGCTCCCAGCATGTGCCGTCCTGCTTAAAAATGTCGAGTTACTCCAAGATGCCTACGGTAGGTAATACATCTCATTATCGTCGCTGTTTTGTTCCCTTCTATACGATATTTTTATGGAATTATAATAAAAAATATAATAAAATCGATAGTGTAATAGTTCTACTCAAAAAGGAGTTGCCGGAAGCCGTAAGGAAAGGGACTAAGACACGCTCGGCATGAGAACATTATATCGAATGACTTTTTCGCAGTAGAAAGTTCTTTTGGCGTTTCATTGGATGAATTGGTTTAATACCATATTAATTGGACAATATAGGCTCGAACTAAACAAACAAATTTCTGAGTAGCTAGTAAGCATACAGCGTTTGGTATTTCAATATGAATTATAATAAGCGATCAACATAAATTAAATATTGCAAAATTATTGTAAATTAAATTTGCTTCGATTCAAACAGTGTATATCTAATATAAAGGAAGTGAAAAGGAAAAGTACATGAACTAAAAACTCAAAAGGGAGGATGACTAATGAGAACTCGGCGGCGTGATTCGTCACCGTTCTGTAAAAAATAACGCTATGTGTAACTTTCAATTAATTGGCTGAGCAACGATTGAAAGTGAAACACCTGACGGCTGAGTAGGCGTATGACTATTTCCCAGAGCTCTTTCAAATGAAAACGCCGTATTACTCTACCACCTCTTGCCGTATTTGAATCGATCAACTGAAGGTGAATTCAGACATCGATTATACTGGACCATCGGTCTATCTAAATTACTATCTATACATTATTTTAAATAAAATTATAAACAACGAAAGGATGAATCCCAAGGAAGAATGGACTTGAAAAAAGTCTGACCCGGGTCTCCCAATTGCCGGTCGGGTTCGATTCCCGGTCCCGTCAGACTTTTTTCAAGTCAATTCTTCCTTGGGATTTTTCCTGGGTGCGCACCATCTTGCGCAAAGTCACCCTTACCCGCTTTCCTGTGAACGAAAGGATGATTAGCAGAATTTTTTCGGGATTTTCAGAGCTCCGTAATTTCACAAAACGAATAAATCGAAAACTGACTTAAACACAATACAAGCGTCTTTTTACTGGTAATACGGTAAATGGCTAAATAATACAACTGTATTAACTTGCTCTTCCTATGTTTGCATTAAAAAAACTCAACATATAAAGCTTCCATATATTATAAATGTACATTGAGAAATTTAATACATTCTATTCATTATGATACTTCGAAGTAAAAACTGATTGTGTCACTAACACTTTTCGAGTTGTTAAGGAAGATTCGATGTTGTTTATTAACCAGTTTACGTTGCTGACAGGAGAGCCGCACTTGAAGACGGCTACAGGTAAGTGGCCGCCATAATGCTTAATAAACGCGCTTACGAACTAAACAAACTGTTGATATTTTCTTTCTTAATTTAAGTTTCTACAATCACTGAGTCTTATATACCTTCACTAATATATTTGTTAAAAAATCTTAATATCATAATCCTTACAGTCGAAGCGATTGAGTATTGACTACGCCGTTCAAAAATAGAAAACCCTTTAATTTCTGCCTATTGGGGCGAATGCTGATGATAGGTATGTTATAGATAGGTGATAGTTGTGTGTCAGTCGTTAGTTACCACACTAAAGATATTGAGGAGCCGCGGATTGATCGCGGCCGACGCAGGTATATCAATATACCCCACTAAAATCCGACGCCTCTAATCCGATTCTTCTCCAAATCGGGCGGAGGAATTCGACGAGTAAACAATCCTAACACGCACGAGAATTTACGTTCAATGATATCCCGGTATTTTGGCATTCCATCGAGATGATGCCACTCTCAAAACAATCTAAAAGGAAAGTATCGGGCGTAAGGATAACGGGTCGTGCGCCTTCATATGGGTTCCGAATTCGAACTAGGACATCTCCAAATTCACACGATATAACACAACCTGGGTTGTGATGGTATAACTGGCAAGAAACTTTTGCGTTAGACGGAAATTGCGCAAGGAGGCACCGCGAACGCGGCGAAAATCTCTCCCGATTACCCGAAAATCTGGGTGGTCCTGCGAGAGGCCTACATCGCATTCAAGGCTGGATCATCGGCCCGTTTCTGCTAAGCTTATTCACGCTGGGAATCAAGGGCGAAATTTGAATCTTGAGTCAGTGCATGCGTCCGCGAGAGTCATACAGCACAGAAATGAAAGTTCGGCAGAAAATGTTTCGATATCAGCTACTCGTACATCAGCAAGAATAGCGACGCAATCGGAATTTCTTTTGCCAACAGAAAGGAGATAGGAGGACGGTGGCTTTACTTGACACCTTTAAGCGTTTCGAATGCAAGTTTGGCAATGGAAGGAATATCAAAACCCCGCTTACAAAGCGACAATGGGATACGACGTCATGGGGGTTCGGAATATAAAATGGCGGCCGCTTCGCTAATCAATGCTGCAGAAAAAGGAATCGTAGAGAGGATTGAATATGGAAAACCGTCCAAGAGCAACCAAAACGCAATCACTTTGCTGTTATTCTTGGATTATTTAAATTAGTACCCATTTTGTAATATCCACATTATTTTTGTAATAACCACACTTTATTGTATGCATATATAGCATAGTAGTTAATAGATTTCATTTCGCGTTAATATTGTTATTGCCTGCGAATTATTATCAAAAGTTCTTTCCTCCCAACGTATATAAAATGCTAGACCCACTGCAATTAACCTTAATACAGCCATAATCGTATTAATATCTGAATAACAGCATTAATTGAGAGCTAGAGGAAGCAGCTCTGTGCAATTTGAAAGTTGTTAAAATTTTATTCGTCATAATGGAGTAATATCACATTCTATTATAGGTACGTTTTTAATGTGTAAAGTCTCCGTGAGAGTTTTCATCAAATCCTCATGGATTTACGGGTTATTATGAGTCCTCCATCATCTGTAGCTACGGGTAAACTCATAAATCCATGAACTCCATTAAAATCCCGAAACGATCGAAAGAAAAACATTCATTTACTAACAAACATGTCTGCGCATTTGTTGGAGAAATAAATTTCTCATCCTCAACTCGAATCTTTAAGGATTTTACATAACGTGAGATAGCAACGGAGCTACCCGATTCCTATAATTGGAGGCCAACGCCAAACGCAATGCGTTTACTCTCGTGATACTCTCTTTTAATGCCATCCTATGCAGGAAAAATCTTACGTAAGTGAAGGTTTTCGACGAAAAAAATTGAAAGAGTTTATTGGACCGCTGTCATCCATTACATTAGGGCGAGATACAATTTGTTTAAACTACCGTCCACCGGACGGAGGAATGAACGAGTTTATTAGGAAGAATGAAATTTAATTGCAAAAGAATGAGTTTAACTCATACACACTATTTTTTTAATATATTACCTGAAGAAGGACGAGAAAAACGATATTTTATTATTTTCAAAGTAAAACGTACCGTAACGACACAGGAAGTTTCTACCGACAATCAGTAATTTTCATTTCTCATTTCACTTTATATATTTTAACAAATATGCTAGTAAAGTTATCAGCTTGTTGGAGCCATTCCCCAATAGAAGTTATCATGTTGGTAGTTCTCCATAAATTCCCCCAATAAGCCAGAATGATATGAGGAAAAAAACCCACGAGAAATAGCACCATCATCCTTTGATAAGCTCTTCATAGCATTTAATACGGAGAGACCCAAACGAATATCAACCACACTCACACCTCATTACTCATCTTCTCTCAGCCAAGAACGAGACTGAGACAATAAGGCATCTTATTACATGTTCCAATAGAAAATCGAGAAAAAATTCCATTAATCTAAATTACCTGAGGCAACTTCAGCGCATTGCACGAAATTTCAAAATAAATTCAAAGAGGTGATAAACATTTTGATACCAATAAGAAGAATTCGATATTTTCGGCGTTCGAACCCACGATTACGTAAAATAACCGCGTAGCTAACGTTAAAATGCGGCTCAAATAGAACGGAAACATTTTACGAAAAAAAATATCCAGTCCAAATCCAGCATACAAATCCACAGCACGCATCTCGGGTAGCTGGCAGTTGCATAAGCAAAGGCGTTCACCAAGTGACTCAACGGAGAGACACTTGGCTCCACGCCGCCATGTAACGGCTTGGACCCCACCTCACCCTTTTCCGGGAGAAAACCTCCCATAAAACCCTTTCATGCCGCTCCGAAAGCCACTTTATCGCGCAGTTCGACAATATCATTTAAAAAAAAAAAAGAAATGCAAATCCTCCACGAATTCTACCAGATGAATCCATTCTCAACGAAATTATGACCCATGCCATCCAGTTTGGATTTTTACGGAACCACTAAAAGAGAAGAGGGCTTAGAAACTGGAAGGTTCGCAGGCATTAGATCGGCCGTCGAAAGGTCCGAAGATGAAAGAAAAGTAGGAGAGGAAGGAACAGCCACGGAATGGGCTAGAGGCGTAAGGAGGATGAGTAGGCAGGTGTTGTAAGGGGTGACAAGGCTTGGGTCTAAAAAGGTGTGCAGGGTTCTAGCACGAGTCCGTTCAAAAGGAAAGCACATGGGAAGGCATTTCGATACAAGAGGAGACCGACTGATGCAAGCACGAGCCAAAAGGTAAGGAAATTCTTCCGATAAGGAAGTGGACGGAGCGGACTTGGTTTTTTTCCTGTTGGCATGAAAACGATGCAACAAACAAACAACACACACTGAAGGCATCCGGACAATTCTCCCTCGAGAGAGAGTAAAACAAACGGAATAGCTACGGAATTCCCACCCTTGGAAAACTGTGAGAGTATATACAGAGAAAGAGTTAGAGAGAGGGTTCCACTCAAAATGGGGTCCAAGAGCGTCGGAGTCTTCAGCCGGAGTTTATGGATGCGTCCATGAGGGTTGCAGCGAAACATTCCATTTATCCGTGGAAGAAGACGCAGATTTATTAAACCCACAAACGATATTCACTCAGACGTCATCTTCGAACACTTTCCTACAATCTAGGGGTTCGCAGCATTATTAAATACCCAATCAAAATCAAACTTAGATCATTTGTTCATTTCTATAAGAAATCGCAGTAATAAAAATTGCCATGCCTTTAAGGCGAATACCTGTTGAACGAAAATATCTTAAATTTCAACCATAGAAATACATTAATACCACTGACAGAAGTCTTGAGAATTTTCATGAAAGTGAACAATCAAACCGAGAAATTCTCATAGTTAAATTCAAAGTCGCATGTGTCCTAATAAAGGCGTACGGACATGGAGGACTCCAAGTAAACTCGAGAAGGGTGGATTGAGGCACACCCTGGATCCAATTTTGTAACATCGATGATCAGTGCACCCAAAAACAACACTGAAATGCGAGAGGTTATCTTTACGGAAAAGTTACACTGTGACTCTCTGATCTCCGGCTATAAAGATTCCAAGAAAGAACCAGGAAAGTATTACCACTCAAAACAGAAGTTAAAATATATTATCGCATCTTTAACAGCTCCTTCACAATGAAACTGTAGCTCTTACAATACAGTATGTGGAGAACTCTTAACTTTCTCAATTCGGAAATTTGCACAATTTAAAAGAAAAACCGCAGTAATCACGAAGTTCGTATTAAACGGCAATTATAGAATGACTCTCTAGAGTTTACTCACGAGGAGACCTTGAGGCGGAAATGGACGTAAAATAAATTTTCCGAACATCCTAATATAAAAAACGCTGCGATGTCACCGCTCGGCACGCTTAAAAATTTATTGAAATCCGGGATCGGATCTCTTTCTGCGCTCGTTTTCTTAATAGCGCTCGAATGCTACGATATTACATTTACATTTAACTGGGGATAAAAAAAGTCTACAGTTCTTTTTAGAGGGACCAGTAACAACAGAAGACCAAACAACGGACGAATAACAACAAACAACACTATCTCGATCAGGTAAAGACGATTATCTATTGTTGATTCGGCTACCAAACGGTTTACAAAAGCTTTCGTCATCATTTGTATTTGTAATTATTATTATTATTATGTATTCACTCTCGCCACAAAGTGACGGTGTTATGGGAACGGACTGATGTCAAGTTCCAAACGATTGCAAAGGTTATTTGTCTTTATTTCAAAATGTTCTAATTAAGTGATAGGTATCCAGGATTACTGATTTTTTAATTAAATATAAGTTTATTATTATTAACGCAGATGCCTATATAGTTCATTACAGCGAAAACGAAACTCACTAGTTACACAATAAGATTAACCCATCGCTAAACCTGAAGTTACAACTACATCTCGCAACATTTGAACATCAATAGGAAACATAAATACCTACGAAAGAAAAAGGTCTACGAGAGAGCGCATTTTTTCACGAGAATTTAAGTTTTTTGAGCAAAAAGCAGGAGTATTTCCTCCAATGCCTAGAATGAAAAGGAAAACCAGTCATAAGGCAGGGTAAAACACTCACCGGATCAACTTTCAGAAAAAAGGTAAACATAAAATTTCTTGGTCCATTTATACCTCTCCTAAGGACAGGGTAGAAAAAAAAACTGAATTAGGAAAATGCGCCAACGCAGTCCACAAAGGTCATTACATTAAAATTCTCCAGCAATTTAAGTCTCAACTTACATTCGCAATCCTCCGCAATGAAGTTTGCACATAAGATACTAAAATCGTTTTTTCGGAAAACTGCTTTGCGAGCATTTTGTTCCCAGCAGTAGTACCACCTTAAAAAATTTAAAAGATCAATGATGTAATTACATATTTCATTTTGTTTCCCATTCCTCCTCATCCTAAATAAATGTATTACCTTTTTAAACGACGACAGATCTACTTCGCACAGACATTTCCTTTCAGGACGAGTTTTCCACGCAACGTCCGTGAATCAAATCGTGATTGCAACCTATATTGAACGAATATTGCGCAACGGAATAAATATGTCGCGAGTAATCCCCGCGATGGGGCCAATATCGAGGAATACTGATCCTTTATTTTTAATTGACCTTGGACGATTCCGGCCGCCGATCATGAGTTAACTATTCCGACTCTCTGCATGACGACGGGTTATCTTCCATCAATAAATAATCGTTAAACTGTAAACAAATTACGATCGAATCTGTTTGCTACAAAGAATATATTCTCCGTTCATGAATGGTTTATTACTAGGGAGGTTTAACAGGAGAAATCTCATGATGTAGAGAAAATGTAGTTGTCTCGTGATTGTAATTTGTTATCTCCAATGATAGCCGAACTCTATGGAGAAATTCCTTAAAATAATAAAGTAATTAAACGCCATGTGATTAACAGCACGTGGTGAACCGTGAATTTAAATGTTCAATAGACCTCAAGTAATAATTAAAATAAATGTGAATAAATAAAATGGAAGTAATTTACTAAAAAGACCGAGAAATGAGCATGGTGACGAATAAAAAATTATTACAGAAACAGCGATGGGTAGAAATAATAGATACTATTGTTATTGTTGGAATTCAACAAAAATGTTAGCAATTAAGTAAGTCAGTTCATGTAGCCCCAAATTGTAACATGTCTGAAGCCCGATTAACCTCACTGGCCATCTTGGAACGTATATTATAAATCATAGCAGAAAGAAAATATGGAAGATCAGACTAAGAATAGAAGTGATGTGATTTCTGCGGCGGATAATGAAAGACGTTTCTCTGAGATATGTATGTATGATGTGGGAAAGATATGGACAGCAGTTTTTAAGCAGGAAGTAATAGAGAGCTACAGCTATAGTATCATTGGTAATGATGAGCAGCAATAAATTATACAGGTGTTATTTTATACGAAAAACTAATTTTATCCATTAGGATTCAAGTCAAAATTAGTGTTAGATATGATTCGAGATAAAACTTCACGATTCACAATGGAGCCAAAAGATTAAAATAATATATTAGCATAGATACTTCATTCCTACTCTGGAGCAAGGTGGAAAAGGAATTGATGGATCAATCACTGCAAGAAATTCTTTGTCTTTATTTCTTTACGGTATAGCTTAGCATAACTCAACATTTTCCATATAGCTAACCATACTTGGAGTTTGTCAGAATCCGAATATAGAAAGAAGCATCAAATATTTTACTTGGAAAACTTACACAGATTGTAAATTGTTATTGTTTATACCCCACGCTTCCATTTCAAAATGAAATTTCTCGCAAATTTCAGCGCATCCATAAAGTATGATACACATTAATAGTTAAAATAACGCATTACATAAAGATTTGATACCATGAGAAACATCACGGTGCATTTATCGCGTGCTGAGAATCGTAATGCGCTTTTAGTTCATTGAAAGTCTCTTCTAACAAGACAACAATTTAAAGGTATTGCATCAAAAGCAGAGAAAAGGAAAGCAGCCAATAGTGTGTGGTTTAAAAGCGAGCCAATCCCTTTAAACATGGCTCCCTTGAAAAGTAACAGCGTTGAGGTCGTTCACAAGCAGAATTAAAAGGACGAGGAGACAAAGGAAGCCGGTAATTAACACACTAGTCATCAAATTCACGGTGAAAATGTACCAGCAACGCACATAGCGGAGA
This sequence comes from Ladona fulva, assembly GCA_000376725.2. Classification (NCBI taxonomy): domain Eukaryota; kingdom Metazoa; phylum Arthropoda; class Insecta; order Odonata; family Libellulidae; genus Ladona; species Ladona fulva. Next base: position 3,088,160 of record KZ308169.1, read on the forward strand.
CAACACTACTCCAAAGTGCTGTCGAAGCGACAGGCACCTTTGTGTTTCGAATAGTGGCTGCGAGACGACTGCCGTCGCTTTGGATTCAGAAGAAAACGTATAGTACATTAGCATAACGCATCTGGGTTACGTTTCAAAGCGACAGATGTGTGAGGAAGATGATGTTAGTGAATGTCCGAGAGAAAGCGCCTTTTGGTAAGCTCGTGTATCCCACATGTTGAAAGGATAGTAAAATTTGCCAGCTGATATAAAAGTCGGTAGGTTTTAAAAGGGCCGATTCAACCGTTAAGCAAGTGAGGCAACTGCCGCGACAGCGCACTAACTAATGTGACGTCAATGTTTGGATAGCGGAGTAAATAACGAACGCCTTCAACAATGAAAACCGAAAACAACTTTTCATTGTCTTCTTGAAGCTCAAGAGAATGACAATCATCAACGCTGTGTCGAAACTAAAAATTAATAATGTTCGATGACCGAAACAGAAAACTTCAATAGTCGAGATGATGATCGTAAACATAAATTCCTTGCCATAGGTCGACCTCAGACGCGAAGGTGGCGCTGTTTAAAAAATAGATAACCTTTTACCTTTCTGCTAACGCAAGATATCCCAACGCAAGCCTACGAAGTTTAGCCGTCAAGCAGATCAGAGCGGCGTAACCAGCTCTCTGTACTGAAATTTGGGAAGAAAAAAAATAGGAAGCAAGAGGAATCGTTTTAGCTCTTGGCTGTTTGCATTTGTGCTCTTTGCGAAATTGTTTTTCCACTCGACAAAAAACGTAATGATCTATAATTATGAATAAAGTAGTCGTAAATATCTCGCTACATTACACGCAAAATATCGAGGATAAATTTTAACCACGTTAACTACGCGATTCGATCTCAATTTAGACAAACTAAAGAACGCTTGATTTAATGTAATGTAATTTTGAGCCGACACGTGCGTGTGCCTAGGAAGACAAAAGGTCGAGCTGCACTAAAGCAGAAAACTCAAGTAAGCGAAAACCCTGTTTTCGAATAAATATATACTAATTTAAACCCATTTCCGTTGCTAGAAGAGAATAACAGATTGGAAAACATCCTAAATAAGGCAGGAATAGGTTCCTCCGGTGGAGATTCGAAGTGGTATGAAGCGGAGACAATTACGTTGCATTGTATTGCAAGTTACATGTGTTTCGTCACAAATCTACCCATTTGCTTAAGGTGAAAAATAAGACGGGGAATGAAAAACAACATAATTATCAGTAAAATCAAAAATGGCAATCGGAGTACTGCAATACGCTAGAGCAGGAGTCGGCAACCTATAACCCACGGGACACTAAGTGGCCTATTTGATTATTTCAAGTGACCCACTCGAGTTCCATAATTGAGAGGAGAATGTCATTAAGGTAACGACAGCGGAGAAAATGGAATCGCGCAATGCAGGTGGATCCGCATGAGTGCGATGGTAATGAATTAACGAATATACAGTAATCAGGGATAATCCAAACTTTCTCTTCAATTCCCACTGTCGTTCATAATTACTTCGTAGAGAGATGTAAACAACTAACTGCAACTCCTAAGCATCTTGTGGTTCCAAGGTATAGCCTTTTGATAAGCAGCGACAACGTTCACTAAGGACTTGAATATAACAGTCTAAAATATTCCCTTTTTTCATTCGTTTTATAGACTCTTTAAGAGTTGTTTTCCAATCTTCGCAGCAGCGATAATTTATTGTAGTCTTATTTCTGCTGCTACAAGAAAAGGTATTACGCAAGTCCTGCTTTCTTTAGAACGCGAAAATAATCATTTCGGTGAATTTTACAAATCCATGCACGGATAATCCGCCCACATAAAAGCGGTAGTCCATTGTATGTATGTACCACTGACCCGAAACGTTTTCCTAATAGTCACTTTTTTATTTTGAGGCTGCTGAAAAAGGTTGCCGACGCCTGCGCTAGAGCTTGCTCCGAGTCGCAGGTTCCCTGTCCCCTAAATGAAAAGTTATTTTCGAACTGAAGAAACATAGGAATCGTGTTTGGATCAACAAGGTAGGAATTAACTCTCAAGAAAATGAATGATATATCGTTCCAGAAAACGCATAAAGCACTAAAAATTGCTAAAAAAACTCATGATTATGACGTAAAGGCTCCAAACCATGGTCATTTAATATTAAAATAGTGGAGAAGTATTAATTACCAATTTCATTTCCTGTTTTTAATATGGATTTAAATCAAACGTCTCATGTTCTACCACGATTTAATTGAAAATAAATACTAATTAGAAAGCAGTTATCGTCTTTTACGACATCAATTACTAAATCGTTTCTACAGACCACCATTAACTACTCACTAATCTTAGGACATCATGTGATGAGACAATGATGGAGTTGATGCTACAGCTAACTAAACAAATCGAACTCTAGTTTTAATCATCCCTAATTACTTTGCCGATGATACTTTTACAGTAGACTAAATCGTCATTATCTTTCAGTCTGAATTAGTTTTCCTATGTATCAGCGGGAACGATGTTGTGCCAAAAAATTCGGCGCAATGTAAGCATAAATAATCATTCCACACCACGAGAGCTAGATTGGTATTATTAGAGAGAATGACTGAGGAAAAGACATGTTGAGGAAGACCAAATCATACATACATACAACAGATAATGACTGATGTCGACTGCACCGACAACACGGAATTTAAAAGAAAATCAGGAATTAAATCCGACAGGAAAACTGCTGCAGACCGATACAACGTTGGAACACTGGAGTGTGGTAAGGTGAATTATTCATTGGTTTTATTGATTGCTTTCGACCTAATGAATGATAAAATAAATGACTTGTTTTTGATCGCATCAGGTCATTAAGATACTTCTGAACCATTTGAGAATTTTAACGAATGTTATTATTTATCCTATTGTAAAAACAATATTCTACTGATGGGAAAGCTAGCAGATGTCAAAAATGAATAAGGAAGCAATAATGCCACACTAAAACCCGATTCCAGTCAATGAAAGTGCTTTATTTTGAAAAGACAAATCCTCTTGTCCTACGCAGCCGAGGCTGGTCATCACTGATGTACATACATGATCTTTCATTAGAACATGTCCACGAACATACTCTTCAGGAAGCTTAATGATGAAATACATCGGTCTCGAAGGCTACCAACAAAGCAACCACCGAACTGTTAACAGCGGCACGAACAACTCTGAGCCCGCTGAAGAAAACAATGGAGTGTCGATAATGGAACACGCCTATTGAATATCAACAATCAAATAAGAATTCCGCCTCACGTAAAAAAACTCGCAAATTCTATTTGACGACCACGGCCGTCCACTTTTTCATCTCTCGTTCACTTTCCACTCAATTCTTTCTTTTTATGTCACCCGGAATCACCGGAAGTGCTATTTCTGTTAGCGTGCATGCGAAGGTCGGGAGATGCTGGAAACCCGCTCAAAGAGATCGGCACTCGCCGAAATTCTGGGAGAGAGAACGGGATTAAGTTACCAGGAAGGTATGAAAGAAAGCTGGAGGAGATTTGGTCCATGAAACGTTTCGAAAATCTCTTGCGAATAGGATGGCCCAAGACAAAGCTAGGAAATCGATAAAACTAGGAATTATTCTTATACGTCAGGAATCCGAACCACAAATTTTCCTGTGGGTGCAAATTATAGAAGATCTCTCATGTAGCGAAATGATTACAAAAGAAACGTTTTCGCACATCGACATGCGTCTCGTATGTCATTGGATTCTTTGAATTTATCCTCGGGCATAGGCCGAAAAGTGCGATTTATTATAATTGCCACCAATACAAGATAGGGATGCCAGTAAGTGACTGTTACTAGTAGGTAATAGGTTTCTCTTTCCGGATAGCACACAGCGAAGGAACATCAGGAAGTTCGATGAACTCGTATGTTCGCCCTGCCATACGGCGGCTCACAGGGTACAAATGTAAATGTATTTAAGGGCCTATTCAGGGGGAAGGGCAAATGAGCCTTGTATCCTTGAAACATCTGAAGTGCGACGGAATTTTTGTGGACCTTCCAGTTAATTTTCCAGTCAATTTATACGTTAATAATAACAATATTCAGGTAGCCTTCTCACTATTGATCTGTACTGGAAGAATGTCACTCACAATACATTTACATTTACATAAATACCCCGCAAACCGCCGTATGGCGTATGGCAGGGGGTTTAAAATGCCAGGGTTAAAATCCAGAAAATGCCAATAAAATCAACTTGATCGGCAGTCACTTGGTGGTACCGGTTAAGCACCACATTTAATAAAATATCATTAGATATATCATAGATCATGCCATCATAACCTGATCTATGCCGAAACCGGTCTTCTCAAAAGTGTTTTTATTTTGTGGAAACCTGTACATGTATTTTATTGAATATGGTCTCTCATTCACTTTACGTGAAAATATTACACTTCAAACAGCAAAATTTCTTTTTGTACACACTTTGTATTTACGAGCCTCGAAAAATAGCAAACGAAATTAGACACAACAACGAGAAACTGTTTACCAACAATGAATGCTTCCACTAACAATGAAGACGCTTGACATACTGACTAACAAAGATTGTACACAACTTTACCCTGCGACATTTGACCGTAGCACGGTACATTTGCGCGCGTGATTCTCATTTCGGGAACGTTTTGGTAGCACCTCGTACGTAAGGAATAATTTGCGATAGTTAAACGATAATTTGTTCAATGCTACAGCATTATTACGCGTTATTCCTCCTCAGTTTGTAAGTCAATGAATTGTTATCTCTTACTTCACTACTTTCTAATCTAGCATTTCTTTCAATTATATATTCGCAGAGGTTTTATTGACATGACCTACATGAGGATATGAATCAACTGTCAACGAAGTGTCTACTTCCTGACAGCTTCCCAGACACCAAAACTTCTCTGACGATGTTTTATGGAGTACTAAAATGATGCCAAGTCGCCTTTCGTCAAATTTTACTGGGAAATGACTAATTAAAACGGAAATATTGCAAGTTGAAAACTGTTTTCAAAAATTCTGAGAATCTTACATTAGGAGCCTCGACGTTGTCAAACATGCCCAATCAAAGATGGGAATACTAAGCGTGCCGAGTTCTGTATTTAAAAGCATTCCAAAGACGATCGTCGACATCAACGTAATTTCTCCTTCCCTTAAAAAATAACACATACGATGCTATGCAGATTAAAGGTACTGAGTACTTCAACTCTATTTCGGGTGAATTCTCAGAATTATAACTTAAAGGGGCTTTCACGCAACCGGAGTGCCGGTGTATAACACTCTTATATCGTATATCTTCATCTATATTAATATCCTGCTAGCAGTCTTACGGCGAGTTATGCTAGTAACTTTAATTAAACTCTAACTTTTAATTAAATGTGTGCATAACTTTATAACATGTTTTTGCAAGAAATGTATCATTTCTAGCAGAGGTCTGCGATTCATGGCTACGAACGACCCTTCAACCAATTTCGACTGAGATACTAGGTGTTTCCAAAATTATTTTGATATTATTGGTATCTGATATGAGAACGACTTCATTGTAATTGTGAGATGATAAAGTAATTAATTCGTTCGTATTTAAAAATCTATATAAGATATAAGATATGAATAAATTAATTCCTTCGCGTTGAAAAATCCTTTGAGATATAGCCGCAAAACCTTGAAAATAAACCTGACAAAAAAAAACTACAAAATCTTTCCATATAACTAATTGAAGATTCAGTAATTATTAGTACTACTCATATTCACATTCAATTCCTCAATTTTTATCTTTCTTCGTTGCCTAGATTTTTGAAATAAACTAGCTAACCTGCATTCTTGCGTGCAGCGGACAGAGTAGATGCGTGAGCGTGCCGTAATGGAAGGTCCGCAGTCGAAAAGCACTACTTACCAACCAACCAACTTCATTCATCTAAATCATCCCTCAACAAAAAACATGTCTCACCCTTAATCGAAGGCGTCTAATTAACAACCCTCCTTGGGTCACACCCCACTTCCAATCCACCTGAGAAACCAGCAGATTTGAGTGGGGAAAAAAAACAAAAACAACGCAACCCCGAATCTCTCCTCGCTCTCATTCCATCCTCAGCATCCGTGAGATGGAAAAATCAACCTCGACTAATGAGCAAATCGTCCTTACCCTGTGAATCGCACCTCTGCGGAAAAAAACAACGAAAAACACTTCCTCCCACGCATTGATACACACGCACGGCGACTACGTTGCCACATCGTCCTCCGGCCAACCTATTCGGCACGGAAAACACAAAGAACTGGATTGGTGAGGGGGGAAGGGACGGCAACCGCGCTCATCCGGTAAGTTAACTTCTTCGGGAGAGTGGAGAAAGACTGGAATGCGGATCGTCTTTCGGGACGAAGGGACTACCACGAGAGGGCCTTTGGCCAATGAGGTTAGTGCTGTTGCGGACCTCCTCGGAGGCGCCCTCCGCCCCCACCGTTCGCTCCCTTTTCTGCAATTTCCTCGGCGGCCCCTTTCTCGGAATGGAAAAGGGGGATTTCGCGTGTTTGAGGAGTGTCCCGTCGCCACTTTGGGATGATCTCTCGGGATGGGAAGAACCATCCTCCCGTGGTCCAGACATCCTCTACCCCGAAAAAAAATGCTTCTTTCGCTTCTGGTTGTTGCTTTTGAGACCTCTTACATAACGGTAGTGTTTCTCGCCATTCTCTCCTCCATGGCACACAAAGGTATACATTTTCAGCTACAGAACAACGATGAAGACGTAACGAGAAAAACTGGAGAGCTTAACATCCGAGATTCAGTATCTCAAGTTTGCGATTACGTTAAGAACAACGAATAACGTCGAACTACTTAATAAATTGCATAGGAAGAGTAATTAGATTCTTATAATACCATTTGATTAGTCTATGATACCGCTCAGATTTGCTTCTTCTTACGTTGCCTAACTTCTAGTTTACTTCTTAACTTCGAAGTTCTTAAATGATCTTAACATTTCACGTACTTTGAAACATCGGAATTCAATGGGTAAAATCGGGGCACGTCGGTTAAGATATTGCGATACAGCGATACTAGGGTACCAGTCGATAGTGCCGCATTTAAGATTCTAGTCAAGCACGCTAGTTCAAAACCAAGGGTTTTTTTAACGTGAAAAATACCTGAATGGATGAAATTAAGAGTTACCTACACCTCGCAGTAGTAGTATTGTTGAAACTGCTTCGACAGCTGAGGTCATTTGGCACGTAGGCCCCCACCGGCAATCGAACCCGGGACCTTTTTCACCGAAGTCGAACGCGTTGCCCACTTGGTTATCCCTACCTACATCTTATAAACTAAGCATCACCGAAGAAATTTAATTGAACTGCTGGAACGGTCAATATTTAATTAAGCTCCATTTTTGCTGAAAATCAGAAATATCTTCTCTTTACATCGTGAAAAGACTCTCAGATTAATTCTGACTGCAATTTTGCTCTCCAGACCTGTTTCTTCCTAATTGGTAACCCAGTAACAAAGAAAATTCCATGATACCAACCTTTGGGAAACTTTCGGGCAAATCGACTTTGGTATTTCTGTACTTCAAATCCCCTGAGCAGGAGCTTGTTTTCGATCAATATTAACACATTTCTAACGTATTCTTCACAATTCTTCCACAGCTCAACATCGCCTAAACATAGCCTGTAGCTTAGATACCACATTACTAAGCAACAGGGTCAGCCGATTCAGCAACATACAAAAACACCAATTCCTGGAGCTACATACATCATGGACTAATTTTATCATGCCATTCATTCCTTCGTTCGTGTGCAATGTTCACTAAGACGCAAACATTTTATTCTTGGAGTAAATGCTAAGATTCAGCCGCTAAATCGCTTGTAAGAGTCTATAATTTCCAAAAAGCAATTCTTACAGTAAAAATCGAACACGATCCATCTTCACAAGGAGAAGATAATAATATGCGTACATACTCATATCATATCAACGTCTAAAGAATCTTATAAAGAGAAAATTTACATTAGTTCGAACCCAACCAAACCAACGTTTGGCCAACTTTAGAAAAATTACGATATCTGAGTGAGTGTCTCCCCTCCAGCATTAAAAATGACAGTGGAGGCTCAACAATTTAAATTTTTAGTCATTCTATTGATTATCTTCAAACTTAAATACTAAACTCCGACAGTGAGCGTAAAATAAGAGAAATAGACGCGAGGACAAGTCGTTTTAGAGACTCTTTTTTTCCGCGAACGATACGCGATAATAATAAATTAAAAAAGTAATTCTACTCTTGGTGTTTACACCCCCTGCCACACGCCGGAAGGCGGCTTGCAGGGTACTTATGTAGATGTTAAATACAACTTCCAAAGAAATGAGAAGTATGAAAAGTCTTACAAATCTTTTAAAGACGGATGGCAGAAGAAATCTCTCTTTTAAAGACTTACCCTAAATGAGACATAAATAAAAATGATACCTTGAGATATCTCGGCTACAAGCCCATCTCAATCTACCACTGTCTCGTAGCATTAAGAGAGCAACATTTATTAACACCACCTTAGCTGGTCTATCTAGAAATCAAGAGGCGTTTGACCTGCAGATACACGCTGTGTTGACATTCCACCGACATTCACCAGGAAAGCTGGTGGCAAAGGTTTTCTGAATGAATTATTAGGTCGTTAAGGACGGGTATGGAAAACATTTCAGTTATTTTCTCAGCCATCTATAAAAAACACCATCACGTTGCCTAATCCCTGATAATTCTGTTGGGGTTAGGACCGGTTTCACAGTGGATCTTAGGTTACGCTAACAAACTGGTAGCAAGATCCATAAGTTCCACTTAATACCCCTGAAGAATAAAACATTTAATTCTTCGGTATTAAATGTGAGTCATGATAAAAATATCATATTACTTGAGAACAAATTGCAAAGCAATAAAAGTAAACACAAAAAGGGAAAAGATCGCAATATAGCGGGAAAATATACCCAGCGATATATCTGGAAAAACAAAAAATAAAGAAAGTATAATGCTCCTTACTAGGTTTCTTTTTGAAACGGGTGATTCACATAAATTACACTGCTTTTACTCTATACATATCTATACGTAAAGTCCACCTTCTGAATTTTCTTTCGGCGAAATCTCTAGATTTAGAGAAATTCTAGAATTTAGAAATTCTATGATTCTAGCGAAATTCTAGAATTTAGAAAGGTTAACTTGGGAAGAAAACTGATAAAAATCCATACAAGAAAAAAAATTAATATTTTAAGTATCTAAATATTTACCAACTACGTCTACTGATTGGCAGTTAAGGGTAACTCGCTTGTGTATCTGTGAGGGATTTGATCAGATTCATTATTTTTATTTATTTCATTCCGTACGCCGATATCTGTCAGCCGTGAAGGTTCGATTTACCATTGCCAATTTTATCCCAATCATTCCTGCTATAAGAGCTAGAGGAAATAATTACTGATGAATTATTTCGGCACCACGAATATTCTGCAGAAAAATGATCAAAATCCTGCATTCTTGTCTACACTAATGACTCCCTGAAAAGGGATTCTCCGGCAGTAAGATTTCACATAGCAGTATGCAACAACAAAACATAATTCGATGTAGCTAAGGGAACTGAATTTCTCTAAAGTTAAATGGATTTAATGACAGAAGACTGCATACGCGCACAAGAGCCTGAAAGCTGAATCGGACAACGGTGAGATACCATTAATTAAGGCTAGAGAACATATTGAATGAGAAAAAATCCGAAGTAGCAAGAACACAAACCTGAATCTCACATTTCACAAGCGGGTGCTCTAACCAACTAAGCAACGATGTCAGAACTATTTCCATTTTCTGAAACACACCCAAGGATAAAAATACGTGAAAAAGCCGGACATGACTGGGACTCGAACCCAGGTATCCCAATTTCTGGGCAGTTATTCTAAAGAATGTAAGAAGAGAATCAATACCTGCCCGAAAACAAGAAAACCTGGGTTCGAGTCACACTCTTGTCTATATTTTTCACTTTTTTTTCCTTGGGTTGTATGGCACATAGCGTTATGACCGAAGTTTAACCTCTCCCTAATCCTTGTTTCTGAAAGACCGTTTACATGCGAGGACATTTTAACTTTCATATCGGGCCTATTTCATTATAGGCGAAAAAACATGTTAGACACTGACTTTTAGTTCGAAATATATTTATCACTTGAAACTATCTATAGAACTACTATCCTCTACTCACACCAGTAACTGCAATTTCCTACAGAAGAAGTCAACCGAATGAGGATGACTTTTCCCTATGGCTAGCAACTGTAAGCAAAGTACTAACTTAAATAACCACTAGGACCACACATAACATCATAACTCTCAGAGACGACTCAAGAACGTCTTTTGAGACATTTACGTCTCAATGCCTGGGAAAATAAGTTTATTTCACATTTGATTTCTGTTGGTAATAAATACCTTTTAAAGTGGTAATTGAGGTTTAAAAGAATGAGCAGATCTCTGCTTTGGAGTTAATGTCAGATCTCCTAACATTTAGTGGTATAAACTCCTTATTAAATTTAGTACTTTCCCAATATATTCATTTGATCTCCCAACAAGACACTTTCTTCTTATTGATATTGAAGTATATTTTATTTTATAAGTTAACTTAACTTGACAACAGATTAGATAGACCCATCGACGTCTCAGGAGCTATATTGTGTCGTCTCTGAGACATCTCTTAGATGTGTTTCTGCTGTGTGGGACGATGACCTATCTTTAGCTATACCGAAAAAATAAAATTTCAAGACCACAAAATCCTTAAAAAGGAAGGCCACGCAGCAATATGTTGACTTTAGCGATGTTCTGACTGTTACATTGAACAAAGCAACTGTCCCATTCAATTGTCCACACAAGTCGCATGTTCCCTGAAATTATTGTCACCTATAAAAATTCCAGCGACGCTTATAACTACTAAATAATTCACACTAAATGGTTCTCATCAAAGATATCGCCCGTAACTGAAAGTTTAGACAAGGAAACTAATTATGAGGAAGAAAAAACGAATCTTGTAAGGGAAATCACACGCAGCAGCTATGATAACCTGAGAACGGACGACGATAACTGATAAAGTTGGAATAACCAATGCGCGCGCGCTAAACATCGCCAAGTAAGGAATTTCTTCACCATAACACTTAAAAGGAGTAAGATATACATGCAAAACTGAAGTGAATCTCTGATGTTGCATTAAGAACAACAAGATGGCGACCTCTAATAAAATGACGGGGTTTCCTTAGGATGACAATTTTCTGCTTGTAATATCCTAAAGGATAAAAATTTTACATAAACTTCAGCAATAAGCATTATGACAACGGAAACACAATCAGAAGTTACAAAGGAAGAATGGAAACGAAGCTTAAATACAAATAACAGAAAGAGAATTTATATCAAGCGGAAATCACCCTAAAGGATGACCAATAATATTCTTTGCTGCACGCATCACACAACAGACCACCTTTTGGTAAAAGCAGTGACGTCTTGATTGATAAATTGCAGAGACTTTTCCATACTAACTGAATCTCTTGACAATTTCATACAGCAAAATACGCATATTAATGTTCAAGAGAAACTATGAAGCTTTCTTACAGAAAAAATTACCTCTTTTGGAACTTCTGGGGTCGTCAAACTCGTGACACCTCGGATTTTCCGAGAATTTAATATGATGGTTGTTCCAAAGTTACCTGGCGTCTTCAGGCAACAAATCAAGGAATTTTTACAAATTTTACTTATTAAACTGAATACTATTTCGCTCGATCACAATCTTTGTTAAGCTAGATAAAATAAGAACTTGCGGAAGAAAAGTCTACCCAAGACAACGAAATGCTAGTCTTAAAAGAGATTGTATGAGGGCGATCTAATTGTAAGGATATAAAAACCAGCGATCGGAATTCTATCTAAGGTATATTTTTGAACGTGCACCATGACAAGAGATGAAACGGTAAAAATTTTTTTCTTCAAAATCAGGCATTGGTTAAGGACATAGGCGGGGATGGCCCTAGGGCCGCGGGTTCGAGACCGACAGGGATATTTTTAGATTCAGGGGATCGCCAAAGGCACCAAAAGTTTTTTCGATCATCTTTGCTCTTGCTAGAGTAATAAAAAAAATTTGAGACTGCTCCTTAAGGTTGGGGAAATCTCAAGCCCAGCATTTCCTCGGCTTCGTAACTGTGCAGCGAAATTACTAATTTTTCACCTTCATTCTCCTTAATAATTCATGCCGTGAAAATCGTTTCATTAGGAATCCTAACAATGGTATCGTCGACTTGATTATTTTTTTTATTTAAACAGATAATAACGAAAAATTAACTTAATTAATTATCAGAAAACAAAAAAATAGGGCCATGAAGGTTACTGAGGGAAAAGTGATCAAAGCAAAAACATATATAACGTAGAGAGAAAGTCAAAACTTGTGAGATAAATTCAAAAAAAATTAGGCCGAATATTACGAAGAAAAATAAATTAAGAAATCACAATGTTGAGGTTGCAAAATTAAAACAATTTGCGAAGAATTCGATCTGAAAAATTATAAATATTGTAAAAGAAAGGCTCAAAATACATGTGGAGGATTCTTCGCAAGATAAAAATCAAAACATAACGGCAAAACAATGCGCCAAAGCACGAAATCGGCAGAGGGAAATTTATTTCTTATAAGATATTTAATTTAGAATGGAACGCATTAATTCAGAGCAGGCAAAAGAGAATTACACAAATGAGCTTAATTGGAGCGCGTTATATAAACAGATTTACGATTCAACTGCAAAATGGGGAAAGATGAAAATACGGCACTGTTACTTAGGTACATTACTTATTTTCTGTCCCCTTTGTAAATTAAAATACGAATAATATTTTATAATTAAAACATCACCCAAATCTCTTACATATAATTTCCTTCAAAACCACTGTCATATATTTAAACGTTAGTATCCATATTAAATCAGAGATTGAAATTTGTTTAAATTTAAAGATGAAGATACTTTTCTGGTAAAAGTATTCTAAAACCGTCGATTTCCTGATACTAAAGGAAAATTGGCATTTTCACTTAAATCGCTTAGACTCCCGTGGGTTCATGTTAAGATCCAATCAAAGGACAAGATTTTTATATAATTGTCTGAAAAAGAAATGTTTATAAATCTTGAGTCGGCGAAAAACCAATTTGCGTTTTGCGCAGTTCAAGACAGGCTAACTTAAAATGTGTCACGGCAATAATCCCTTATTCAAACAGGAAACCCATTCTTTTGTCGTAGACGCAGCTTTCGACTGAATGACATCGCGAAATAAAACTCTAACACGCATTTCCCATATATGTAAGAGGTAAACGGGATGATATTGGGAATATACGAAGAGTATCCATTCTAATATAAGATTAAGAAAACGTAGAATTTGATTCCCTTCTATTTCGACTTGAAAAGAAACCATATCCGAAATCAGAAAAATGACCTGATGATGCTGCGCCGCAACGAAACCCGGGTCGTAAATAAATCTTAAGAAGTGAAACTTACAAATTTAATTTAATTTCTCAGACAAAATGAAGAAGTTCCACCAAAGAATGCCAGAAACTACTATTACTAATATCCGAAATATTTTACGAGGATTTACTATTATGAGATACAAGTATATTGGTATATTGTAGTTAATAAAATGGAAAGAAGGTAAAGTAAAAACTGTTTCGCGTTTAGCAAGTCATTTGCGTATGTCGTTTCGAAGGTCATCGTAGGAAAATCACTAACAATCAAGGAAACTGAAATTGCGCAGAGAAAAGCAGATCTCAACCTATGTTACGAGCAACAGCGGTTCGCAGAAAGAAGTTAAACATCGGACGAGACACGATACTTTCACACACTACACATTTTCCAAGCGGCTGACGTCTTCATGAATTTCCCATCTTTTCAAATCAAGTAAAAAATCTACTTAAACTTTAAATATTTTAATAACATAATAGGTTAAATCAGAAGAGGTTATAGAAAGAGGTAGTGAATGGTTACGTGCGTTGAGAGAGCCGGAAATCGCTCGTAAAAAAAGACCGATTCTTTGGTGTGATGTAAATCGTCTAATCAAAACGGTCAATAAAAACCAGCATTCCAACGAATCAAGTAAAAAAAATTAATGGCCAAATAACTATTAGCATAAGAATCGATAGCTGAGAGTTCGACGTGATCCGGAATCGGATCCACGTAAATTTCCATTAGCGAAAACCGATCGCGAAAAAAGTTTCTCTTCACGGTCCGGCAAGCACAGCATCGTTCGAAAGTTATATACTGGGGCAAGTGCAAAAGCCATTCGTGAAAATTCGGACCGGACGCGGCAAATCGATTAGTCGGCCACGATCTCCATTTCTCTTCCGGATGCTGCGGGAGAACAATCGATTTCCCGCTTTGAAAACATTGTGAACCATCCACAGATCTCATCCGCCGAATCCCAACCTTTCCCACGGATTCCGAAAGCCAGGTTAGGTCGTCAGAGCCTAGTAACACATCCGATGCCATAATCGTTTTATATATATTTCCAAATTCCTCTGAAGGACGGCCCAATTCAACTACGCCGCGATCCTGTTGATATAACGAGCGACCCTGTAATTTCAGGTTCTAGCATCCTCCGCAGTATTTCTCTCGTTCTTTTTTTTTTGGTCCATTCCGGCGTTATTATCGTACCCATGCGTTTAAACGCCCCATCGAACGGTCGCTCCGGGCGGTCGACCGGCACCGATGAATGAGTGAGGATGGAACGATATGGGGAAGAAAAACGATGCGCCTCTTCTGCAGATTATAAGATATTCGGAAAATTCTTTGCGTTGCTCTTTCGTCCCGTGATTCTTTCTCCGGCCGCCTTCGATTAGAACAAGGGAGAGCGAAGGTAACGCATCAAGACGGAAAAAAGGCGCCGAGAGGCCCATTCTATTAATATGATTATACATCACAGTCATCGCCGCCCGTTTCCGTTGATCACGGAATGGGGTCTAAGATGATGATGTGGCGGTCGAGTAATGAAAGAGCTTGTCGTCCTGGCGGAGAGAGAAAAATCAGGGGCACGAAGGAAAACTAATTTGCAAAGGGTGATGGGAAATGGCGAACAGCGCGAGAGATATTCACTTTCCCCACCGGGGCATTGTTCTGGGCGAAATTAATTATCTGTGAAAGCAATAGAAACGTTCCAAATGCTCCGAATTAATATTTTTTGGACACGACTGCAATCGTGAAAATATTCGGAGGATGATTTGCGTGCCTCGAGATCCTCGAGAGCCCTGTTGTGATCGGAAGCAAAACATTCACCAAGAAGCGAATTCTCGGTGAAATGGTTTTCGAGGAATCCGAACTGATTGAATCTGGAGCCACATAAGCTGAAATGCAGAAAAAAGGAAATACATATTTGCATAGTAAGGACCGTGAGATATCGATGAACTATTTTAAAAACATAAGTGATCACGAGACCACTATTTACGTCTTCAGTGATGCTCCGGCTAACAAATGAAAATTCCTCCCAGAATCACGTTCGTCGGACGAAGTACTACAACCTCCCTTACAGTTCCAAATCGTAAGATACAGGTTAACAATGCCAAAAATATATTTTAAATAGTGAACAATCATTAACAGTGACTAATATACTTTCATATTTATTTTCATTAACAGTGACTAATATACTTTTCCGTACATGCGTACCTGCGTGCGCGTCAGGCGAATGCATTATCGTTAATTATCCATAAAACAATGAAACATTCTTCAATTACTACTAATCTTTGTGCAACCGACACCCTCAACACGGGTTAAATATAGGACTTCGCTACTCATCTAGAACTCACTCAAAATGCTTTTTCGTCCTCTGATTTAATTCAATTCACAAGAACATCACCGAAGAAACGAACTATTCATCCGAAGACTAATAAACTAAACCAAGTACAAACTTAATTTGTAAGCGCTAATAATTTATTGTGGTTGAATGTATGTTTCCGCGAATATTTCGTTTTCCATAAGTTTACAAAACTACTAAGACCTTATCGGTTCATGTGTTAGTATATTAATCCGAATCATCTTCACTCGACATTTCGGTGCAATTTTCTGATTCGGCAAGTTTATAAAGCAGAAATCGTGGTAGATATATAGATATCTCGCGAGGTAGAAGGAAGAAATTTTTAACTAGGAAAAAGTTTGCTAAGGAAATGGATGAATTTTGATGGATGATTTGGTAAAATATTAGAGCAAGGGA
Organism: Ladona fulva; assembly: GCA_000376725.2. Lineage (NCBI taxonomy): Eukaryota > Metazoa > Arthropoda > Insecta > Odonata > Libellulidae > Ladona > Ladona fulva. The sequence goes on from KZ308169.1 coordinate 3,104,353, forward strand.
ATATATGCAACACAACCAGCTCACCGCTGTCCAGTTGTGTAAGCTCTTCAGGATAAGAGAGCCTCAGAAACAAAACAATAAAGCATTCCGTCCTTCATCGAGACGAATAAAAAGGCATAGATGTTTAGCGTATTTATACTTATGATTTCACCCATCGGGTCCTAAAAACAGAATGACGCGACTGACACTACTGCCGTCCACGTATGTGTGCCTGTACACGTACGTGGATTGGCGTACGAATGATTCATATAAAATAGTTTCTTTAATCGACAACCTTCTTACAATACAATGCAGTGTCCCCTGAAAAAAACGGTTGCGACAGACCAGGATGCTGAATTCTATCCTAAGAATGTGTATTTGACTACCAATATCATGCAAAATTTGGGGGCACCGACTGCTGTTCTTTAAAGAGAAAACTATCTAAGAGCATTACCTGCCATTCCGAAATCTAGTAGGAAAATATAGCTTTAGGTTTTTGTACGGTTGAATCAGTCTAAGAAATTGATATTTCTAAAAACGCTGTTTCTCTTCGGAGAGTACTTGTCGAACAAGAAAATCTATACCCAAATAAATTAATTGGATATTTGCTGATACACTAAACATTTAACTTCTCCTGAAATGTTCTAAGTTCAAACGCATCAATGAAATTGGTTGTCTTCTAATAGCTGGTTGGTTGCTCTATCCATTGAGCTATCCCACCAGAACAGAAATAGGAATTTTCCTAGGTGCACGCCTTATCGTGCCAAGTACCTAAAACCCTTTTCCTTGTGTATTAGCATTCAAGTCCATTAAAAGAAGTGCAGAACAGATTTTCCACCTCGTAACGAAACATGAGATGGTTTTTCATGAAATGTCGACACCTTAGCTCCCGATAAAATTGGAACTTTCATAGAATGAAGAATAAAATAAGACTCTTTCGATAATAAAACAAGACACTTTGGGTAATAAAACGAGACGCTTTCTCCCACATAGGAACCACCGCTCCAGTTCCCCAATCACCTTCCGTGCTTAACCGCTGACCAGAAGTCTCACGACGCAGAAATATGAAGGATATTTAAGATGTAAGCACAAGAGCAAAGTAAAGGGCAAAGAAGGTTCCAACAAAACATGATGCAGAAGCAAATTCGTGCGTAAGAAATGGAACAACCTTGGGAAAACGAAAACTAGGAAAAAAAGGTACGCTGGAGGGATGTGAAGCCATTCCACGGTATCTCTTCGATAAAACACGCTGGAGATATCTCTCCAATAAAGTTTGCAAACAATCACAAAGGATATCGTTGTGCTTGCTATTTCTTTCAAAGGCGAATGTTTCCTGGGATACGTCAAAATAAAACAACTCGTGTGATCGACGCAGAAAAAAGTGGTGTCACTCGGATTAATTGCCTACATACGGGGAGTAGAAGCTATTTTCAAGATTTATGCCATCGATTAGCGGGGCGAAGGCATCAGCGATAGAAGTTGGCAAGGCGAGTTGCTAACTCTGCAGATTAAAAGCAGGAGCTATTAAGGATCACAAAAAGCACCAGTGGATGGCTCTGGTAGATCCAGAGTGGAAAATGGCCAATGGGGCGATCGGCAGTCCTCATGGTGACTTTGTAGCACTAATAATTTGCCTAGGAAGTGACGAGGGGCTTAAAAACGGATTGTGAAGTGTTTCCACAGTCACTGTAAATGGACTGCATTTATCTCGATAAATCGCATTTAAAAGCTAATTGGAGATGAGTTCGCAAGGAAATTGTTGTAAATTCCCACCATTGGCAAATTTCTACATCTTCCCCTCACCGCTGACTTAAGAGATCGTAAGGGAAGAGAGTAGATCTTTCTACAGCACGAGGAAACTATGCAATAGAATGATTATGGGTTCGTCACACAGATCTCGGAGACCAGGAAGGGTACGCGATCCACATTTTGTGACACATCCCTCTAATTTATGTACGACCATATTTACCCTCCTTTGAGATTGACTTTGATACACAGATATATGGTATTTGAGGGTCGAAGCCGAAATACGAGGTATTTGCGTATTTTATTAAATTTCCCGCTTAAAATTTGATAAAACTCCATATGCATCCATACACCCTTTAAATATACGTCATAAAAGCACGTGACAAAGAACTTGAATCAGTAAATAGTTAGAGTAAATGGTTTATTCCGTCGGTGCCGGCGAGAAGGTGGAACAGGGAGGCCTGTAAATTCAGGAGCAGCAATCCCAGCGGAGCTTCTATCAGACATGAACATAAAATCATGTAAGGTGTTGATAATGGGGCTAGTATTTCGTTCTTTTCATTGTCAAAAATTCTTGCCCATACCATGACTATCCGAGTCCATAAATCAAATCCGCGTGGAAATATCCTGATACTGTAAAAAATACGAAAACTTTGGGACCGGTCCAACTTTTCACACCTACATGCTTTCAACGCCCTTATTTGTAGTTAAGATCCATTGATAACCAGTCACGATAGACCGCATTACCTTTATGATCGATCGGTTGGCCAGGCTTGGTCTTATCGAGTCGCTGGAGCATCCGTCAAATATTAGAAATTTCCATAAAATTGGCAAAATTGCATTCTTCACATCAATTTCTCACGGAGTAAGTTTACGGTTCAGCATAGTATTACTCGTACTCCTTGTTGAATGAAACAACGTAAAATTCAACGAAAAAAAAACCAGTCAGTGTAAACTATCAGTTTCTCATCTCAAGATTTTAAATCATCTACCATTATAAATAATAAGGAAAAGAACACTTCTACCGTTACCACAATAATTTTTTATTATACGTCCATGGTTTCGACCCTTCAGGTAATCATCATGAAGGGTCGAAACCATAGTCGTATTATAGAAGAATACGTGAGAATAACTAAAAATGACGTCTTTTGCGTAATAATTCCGACGGTGCTCAAGATATTCCACGAACAGGTCACTGTTTTCAGATTCAAGGAAACTATGCCATTATTCTGTGCAATTAGAATTGCAGTTCTAAAGATTTTAAAATGTCTATCATTTCTTTCTTATACATTCGCAGCTGCTTTCGGCATCTTCAGGCCGTCACTGAAGTTAATACGTTCATTTCAATCGATGCAATCGGAAAACTCTATGGTAAGACCCGTAATCAGTATCTGCCGCTCTCAATAATGAAATGTGTTTATAAAAGCTTCAGTTACTTCCACTACCGTAAGTTCTCCAAACCTAATGAGAAATACCATCGACACATTTTTTAAATTCCTCTTATGTTTAAGGCCAATAAAAAGAGATGGAACCAAAACTATTTCCTCAACGGGTTGGGAGGCAATACTTCTGGGGTCGACAGGCCATGTATTAAGAAGGTATTTTTGATAATATAATAGCGTTATATTTATTCGAAAAACGGCTTGAACATGCATAATCTGCGCCTGAATCGTTTCCGGGACCGAGGTGGTTCTCGCAAGGCATTTTTCACTTCCGTTTATCTTTCGGGTTTTTCCAATGCGCACGCCTTAAAATCTTTTCCTCGAGCTTCAAATTACGCTCCAAATATCTCCGATGGTCGGATAAAATTATGCGGCGTCCGCGGGCCGTAATTGTGGATCAATGGAGGATTATGAAGAAGAATTCAGCGTAGAAACAACGAAGAATGAGGCATGGATGGCCTGTTTGAGTTTATAATAGTCACTACCTGCTATATTTCGACTTGCGTTAATTTTCTACCTTTCGAAAGGTTCGTGTGCCCAAAAATTCCCAACTCAGCGCCCTTTCTTTTGCTTCCTTGTAACTTAATCCACCATTTATTTAATTTAACAACTTTTGTCTTTGTCTCCCCCTCTGCTTTTACCCTCTAATTCTTTCCTCAATAACATTCTTTAGCAATCCCTCTCCTCTTAATATATGACCCACCCATTTCTTCTGTCGACGTTTGATTACTTCGATTAAAACCATCTCCCCGATCATCTCTAGTACTTCTGCGTTTGTTTTTCTAGCAACCCATCTTAACCCAACTCCATTCTACGCCATACCCACATCTCGAAGGCCTCTAACCTTTTAATGTCCTCCTTACGTAAGGTCCATGTTTCACACCCATACAGCAAAACACTCTACAGCGAGAATTTTACCAATCTTTTCCTGTTTCATTTATCGAGACCTCTTAGTCATCAGTTCCCTTCGCTTCACGAAAGCTTCCTTGGCCAATGCTACCCTTTTTCGAACCTCATCTGCACACCTCCCATCCCAAGATAGAACACTTCCCAAGTAAAAGAAAGTATCTACTTGCTGTAGCCTTTCACCATCTACTATGATCATCATCTTAGCTTTCTTTCCTTTGGTAAATCTCATTACTTTAGTTATGCTCACCTTTATTTTCATTCCAAATCCCCTTGCTTTATCGTTTAGTGCATTCACTAGTATTGAAAAGCCCCGTTCGGAATCGCACACCATAGCTTTATCATCTGCACATCTGACTTCACTATTTCGACTCATATCTTCCTACAACTATTCACCCCCGAAGGCAAAAAGGATCGTATCATGCCTCCAAAAGGCAAATTGTCAGTTCGATCTCGATGTCTCATGTATTTTTTGCGTATTTTACTTGACAAGGAGTTGAATGTAGGATAGGATTCCTAGTCTCAATTTCGCTCAGTAAAGCCATTCGCGTGGGAGTATACAATAACCGTATATCCAACCACAACCGACTTTTTTCTGGTGCTTCCGAGGGTACGCGTACAACAGGTTGGGAACCGCTGGCGAAGGTCGTCCAAGGTAAGTTACCCAGTGGGAAGGAGCGAAATGACCTTATCTATTGATGCACGTAAATGAAACACGAATAGCAGCCAAGATATCCTGTCCCATTAGCCACCGCCCGGTTATAAACCCCGGCGCCTCTTCATCAAGGAACAGCGATGGCGAAATTAACAATGCGAGAGGAGAAAAAGAAACAAACGCTCCCAAATACCGGAAGCGATCAATCTGGAACCTCCGGACGATGAGGATGATCCGAAGGAATGTGGTCGGGGATGGGCCCCACCTCACCTTGCCATCGGCTATCAGGAGAGGACTCTTTAAACGCGGGACGCACCGCTTCTGCGGGATCTATAATAGTCGCGGATAGACGAAAAAGGAAAGGGAGCGGACCTCTCGTACTTCACTTCATCTGCCATTCCTCACTCCACTTTTACCCGCTGCACTGCAAAAAGGTCGCCAAGGACATCCTGCTCTTGTTGGGACGACACATATACGGGGACAGGAGGAGGAGGAGGAGGAGGCTGTACGACATTGCTCGCGATGGAAAGACGCTGGGAATGTGGACGGGAAAGATGAGGGGGGGTGCGGATCTGCCGGTGGTCGCTTCTGCAGAGGCAAGTTTCGCACGCACCCTCCCCAGCATAACCTTAAAAATGATACCCGCGATTCTCTCCGGAATGCCAACTTTAAAAGGACGTCCTTGCAATCTTCGACGGGGATTTCAAGCGCGGATGAAGGCGCTTCGGAAGACGGTTCCCATGGGTCGTGCCAGCGTGGATGTAACAGCGCTACCGTAAAAGCCTATTGCAGGACCAGCGCCGGCTTCAGATGAGCGGCGGATGACAATTACTCGATGTAATTATTGTCATCCTCAACTTACATTCTAACGTTATCAGCGGCAATCATTGTTACGCACCATGAGCTGATATTCACTATTTTGTAAATTTCGCTTAAAATCATCATATGGACGTCAATAACATAAAACTTTAATTGATTAATTTTTCATTAAATATTTCGTTTTTCTTTGCCAAGGTTTGGCGATTAAATAGGCCAAAGGGTTCATACCTGAATATTTTATACCAAATTCGGTACTACCGACGCAGGGCGACGTCATCATTATAGTCCCCCTCGTATCTCCTCCCCCAATGCATCAAGGAAACATTGCCCTCGCTTATTTTTTCTAAATCATTTACATAGTGTGTGGCAAAACTTTCAATTGTGTAGGATCAAATTTGTGGAAGGAGATCGATTTTTAGTTCAGACGCTTGTCAAAGGTTAATAAATCACGATCGGATCGCAGCAGCGCGGATTATGCTTCAGGACTTTATACCACATTTCTCCTAAAAGGTTGGTTTTTCTGTGACACCTGGCAATTGTTCCACAAAGATGTGAAGATGACCGAGTCATGAATTTGCGCGAATTTATCGTGTTTTGATTTGGTTTACGTAGACTCAGATTAAGAATGAGATTGATATCGACTCTCAATGTATATCATTTTAAAGGCAAAGAAATGCTCTTTAGAACGATGTATAACATGTCCCATTGCAATGGCAGATCAACAAAGGGGAACGCGTCAAAGTCCAGGTCTATACTATTTTCAATACGACAGTAATTCTTTTTGCTTACAGGATTTCAAATGAGGTCTCCAAAAGACAATTGAGCCACAGGTCTCTAGTCGAGCCCCACCCAAGGATTAGGGTGATAGAAAACCGAGATGGTCATTATAATTTTTTAAGCCTAAATTTGTGACTTAATTGTCCCTGATTAGATAATAAAAGCGTAAACGTTCAATCCTAGATTAAAACTCAATGCTCCGAAACTAAAACCCAATACTTCAGTGCTTCTTTTCTTCGCGGTACACTTAGGATTTAAACATAAGTTACATTGCTCAAACAGGTTTCTCAGTACTGGCAAAGAGAGTACATTTCAAAATGCTGTGTCCATAAAAACTTATTAATGGGCAATTATTTTAAAACCATACCTATTCTAAATAGAATTGAATTCCGAATTTTTGTAGTCCTCGAATCATCACTAAGGTTTCTATAATAATACTATATACCGCGGAAAGTAAAAAGCGTTTTTTAATATTATTCATGGTTTTTAATTATTGAGAGTTGAGTGGATGATATGCGCTCTGACAGACCAACAATTTAAATAAGTTTCCTAGTTTCCCCCAAATTAATTTCGAAAAAATACACCGCGGAAACTTAACATTTTTAATATTATCACTGCGAAATTGTATTAAGAAATGAAATAGCTCGGAACATTACTATGTAAAGTAATCATTACGAACTTCTGGGGCCCAGGGCGCACCCTATGAGGCGCATTAGTTGATTAGTTCTGGCTTTGAACAAAGATGTTCCACAGCGACACTTACCCGATTTCTATAACGAAGAACAATATTCGACTTATTAGAGTATTCTGACGAAGCAATGAAGATCATTTGCGGAACAAATATTCTGGTTGATCTCAAACGCTACAAACAATTAATGCAGCTTATATTTAACGCTTTGACGCATTAATGTCGCGAACTAACAGAAATACTGTCGACAAAATTGATTTGTCTAAATAGTTCATAATTTTCGCGTAAATATGGTTGCAAATGATAGTTCAAAAACAAAAATTTTTACAATGCAGCACATTAAAACCAATCAAAACAAATCAATACAGGCAGTATTCTTTGCTGTATGTATTGTGTATCCCTCCCACGGAGAATATAATAAGCGAAGCTAATAATTGTAACAATAATCACAGTCAACCAGTTTTCGGCGATCCATAAATCTTTGAATTCTTTATTTTTTCTCTCCGTAAAAAGAAAAGAAAGGAAGACTAAATAACGTAGTGATGTGTACGTAAAACCAAATGTATGGTTCCGAAAAGCAAAACACAAAAAATTTCTTCCGGTATCTAAAGTCTTATTACAGCCAAGGTAATTTTTTATCGCAATGATATTTCATAACATAATTAATAGAGATGAATTTATGAATGAATGGTTATCACATCCACTTTGGGCTATATGGTTCTCATAAACTGATGCTGTTGGTTCGAATTGCCTTTCACGACCCTTTCCAATTCATGGGTCGCGAACCGAGCAGGGATCGTTGAAATCTTCTTTGGGGGTCGTTGATTAGCTTCTACGCCTTATTATAAGGGTCAACGAGAGCATCCATATTCCGAAGGGTTTTATAGGATATAGGTCTTAATTAAGAATAATTGAAAATCATATTTAAGGACTTCAACAATAATAAACGATAGTTAATAATAAACGGTACAAATACTTATTCTAGGGATGAAATTTTCTACCTTTCACAAGATTTCCTGCGATGATTTCCGAGGAATAATGAGAATATGTAGACAAAAACATTGCTTGAATCTGAATCGAGGCTCAACAGATAAATTACTTTAATGGAATACAAGCATTTCACTGAGAGATTAAAGCTAAAATCAAGAGTCGTCGTGGATTAATAGATGATCCATAATGATATTTTCTGGGGAAGCCGCAGCAGGTGCCATTGATTAAAAAGACTGGTTAAAAACAGACCGAATCCGATAGCTTAACCTTAAATCCAACTTTTAAATGCATACCTTAATATATTCCTCACAAATCATGGGATTGAATTAACATATCATAAAGTGGTCATAATTACTGTCTCTATTCACCCATAACAACAGTAAACCCCTTAAAACCATTGCCTAGGAGCCATTTAATTAGTATATTTCATACCAATAATACCTCCTACTGTTGTCCTACGTACACACCTCAAGGGAGAGCTTTCAAACCCAACAGTGAATAGCATAGAATAACTCAGGGTTACATAAACTAATCATACGCTTCTTTTTATAAATATTAAATAGTTATCGGCCTCCATCACGATCTAATGAAACGAAGTAATGAATAATACTAAACTTCTCCAGAGAATTGCAATTTTACGATTGACTCATAACCAAACAACTGGTTCGTAATTTTATCGCTTTATTCAATAATACGCGCTACCAATATTCAAATATCGAAACAAAGGGAAAAAATTTCGAAACGGGATTTTGATAACTCTAGACAAATTTGTTCACCTTCGCCAAAATTAAATTCCTGAGTTTGTTTATTTCCCGGTGCCCTCACAAACAACGTTTCATAGGACAATTACAGGAGAGGTGTGAACCGTAACAATAGACGAACACACACAATTATACCAGAAAAATCCGATTAGCCGGGACTTGAACCCGGTGTCTTGGGGTTGGAGCTCTAGTATGCTAACCACTTCGCCACCGCGGCCGGCTTTATCCATCGGTACGAAATTGCCAAAGGATTGCCTCTTTTTAGAAAATTTCAATCCAAGCAAAACAGAAATGAAACCCCCAAGATTCCAGATTAAGAAATCCTTCAGAAAGCTTAGCACTCACTGCTAGCTTCCCAGTTGGACGTTTTCAACAAAACATTACATAATCCTTAAAAGGGGTAATACAAAACCCTGGTCATGACGCTTGGCTCTAAACCTTGCAGTCAAAATATAACCACTACAGTACAAACGAGAGATGGTTCCCGAAAAGGTCCCAAACAAACCGCCCACGGTCCTGCATCCGTTTCTGAAAGATGCGAGGTTTTTTCTAAGCGGACGCAACTACGTCCTCGGCAGGTCGGAAGTCAAAAGACTCGGTTGAGGTTAAAGTGTTGATTGATTTAACGTAGCGTGACGCTGCTTATCTGTAGCATGACACGTAATGGCCAGCGCTTATCTGCGTCCCAAAGAATGATGTCTTCCCATGAATGGAGGAGAAAATCGTCAGAGTCGAACAGAGTTCGATATATCGCCTTCCATTCATTAAGTCGACATGGTAAAGTCCTCATCGCTCCCGTTTCTCTATTCATAAAGATGGACCGAATGGGAGGCTGGCATCCTCAGCAGCGTCTCTCGGAAGAAAACGAGGATTTCTCTCCGCTCTCTCACTATCGCAGATGTGCAATTATAAACGGTGACGTACTTTTCAGGAGTTCGACTCGGGATTGCATTTAGGATTTTTAGTACTTCTTACCCATTCAAAAAATCCAACAATGTTTTTCACGTCAAAAACAATCTAAATATATGCGTATGTATCGTACACGTGTATATAAACAAACATATATCAGATATTAATGCTACCGCAACGGAAATCTAACTACACTGGCGTATTTTTCGGAAACTTTATAAACTTGCGGAGGAAGTATTAACATTTATTTACAAAAGATTAAATCCTCCGTCTGTAGTTCCTCAACCACTGGAGACGCAAAAAAACGTGGTCCGCTCAAAGATTTCGGACAATTCCTGATATTTTTCGTTACAATTCGTTTAAGAGCTTTAATCCGCGAGATTCACTGTTGTTCGCCATAAGTTCGTACTGATATAGATTCGTACTTACAAATTAATGCTTCAGCGAAGAGCGTATCGACCTTTTTCTCTCCATGGTACACTAAAGTACCACTAAAGCCCTGAAATAAAGTCGATTTATTATTATTATTATTATAAAGCAACTTTTTAAATTTTTCTCCCTGCACAAAAGTGCTATATTAGTATCAGACTGAAATGAAATGGATAGGGAGTGAAATTTGTATGATGATTTTGAAACTGCCATAATGAACGTTTTCCTTACAGCAGATAAATATGAGCAAGCAATGTAAGAATGACAGCCCATGGAAATGGCTGAAATAACGCGAAGCGACAAGAGATTCCTTACGGCACGCCGGTTGAGGATTTTAGTCTCGTGTCGCAAATACAATGCGTATCGAGGGGGGTAAAAAATTGCCGATGTAACACGTAAAAATAAGCTAAACCTCTATCTACTATCTATCTCTCTCTATTTCAATCCAACATGGCGGCTATCAAAATAAATAAGGTAACCAAGCAACTGTCGCGCATGTACAAGAAATCTTAATTTCAAGAGACAAAGAAACAGCTCCGGAAATAATTAAAGGAATCAGAAGACGCCGAAATTGCAGTGATACTAATCAAAATCGATCCTTGTGAGGAGACCTAAGACGAACGCCACCGGTCTCCGTCGATTTGGCTTCCCATCCATTAAATCCTTCCGAAAGACATGCTTCCAATACCAAATGCAGAAATGAGTTTCTCAGGACTCATAACGGATGCAAAATCGAACGAAAATTCCCGCCACGACAACATACCGGATCTTTGTCAATGCACGGCGGCCATCTCGTTAAACGGCCGCAGACCTCCTCGATGTCTCCCTTTGATGATCGACGCATCCATTTTGAGGCCATGTTAAGTAACGTCACTAATCCAGACATTCTTTTCGCGAAACCGGAATTTTTACAACTTTTGGCAATCCTCGTGTCCGACTTGTTCGCTGCCAAACTCAAAGAAAGTGTCCGGAGATGTGCTGAGAGGTCGCTGGTGTTTCTGACGGGCGGACTGCTCCACATCTGAGGCGAAGGATGGATTTACGTCGACAAAGAAATACAATTCCATGAAGTCGCTTTGAAAACCTAAATCAAATTCTCGGAACTAGAAAGGGGAGTCGAAGTGAACAATGCGCTCACTATCTTCGATGATTGACGTTTTTCTTTACCGATTTAACATTTCATCAATCTCGGCACCGGTTACTGAAAGGTAATGTTAAGCTAGTTGCTACAGTCATATATATCTAAATGAAAAGCAATCATTTCTTGATGAACTTCTCAAACACGTCACTAAAAATAATAAATTCAACACCTAGTCATATTTTTAATACCTACTGTCGTGGTTCGTTAGAGATCAGAGCGACTGCGACGGAAAGTGAGAGACCCCGGATCGATTCCCGAGTATAGCAGACTATTTCTCTTACATTTCTTCATCTAAAATCAAGAATGTGAACCAAGCGTTTTTCATATCTTACTCACTTCGTCTGTGCAAAAATCGATATCGTTCAACGAAGGACATTTTTTATTGCTTTAGTTTGAAGCTCTCACGCTAATTTCCGAAATTGAATGAGCGATCTCCGCAAATCTGCGGAGATCGCTCATTCAGAAATTCTTCGGAATTCGGAGAACTTGGATGTGCGATCTGGTCGATCTCCGCAAATTTCGGTGAGCTAGATCATAATCCTTGTACCAGAAAAATAGTGAGGTTGGACGATATCCAATCGAATGTAAACAAACCTAACACTTAAGTCTGAAGATTTGTCTAAATTAGAAGTAAATCGATTCACAGAGTTAGAATATGCTAATTTTCCGTGTTCTTATTTGTATTGATATCGGAGATGATATAATGAATAATTGTATAACTTTCTGAAACGACTCGAATTTGAATTGACATCGCCGCTTTCGTTCGAAGGAAAATTACAGATTAATAAATCTAAATTAAAATTAATATGACCAAGCGTCACTTTGTGGAACTCCAAACACATGTTGAAATAAGAAGGTTTCTAAGTAATTTCCACTAAATTGGTTCCACTAATTCCATTAAAATTTAGTGGAAATTACTTAGAAACATTCTTATTTCAACATGTTAATAAATCTATTTAAGAAACCTTATTGGTCTTTAGAAGTTAATTAAATTTGACTTCCAGTCACGGAAAACCGCGACATCCGACACTTCCCACAAATATTGAATAACTATGAAATGACTGAAATCGAGTGGAAAGAAGACTTAATCACCTGCCAATCTCAACTACTCAACCGAAGTAATTGAAACGTGACATGCTGCAGAAGGTTACACACCGCTGGGATCCTTTCTCGACCATTAAGTGCAAAGAACTAGGAACATATAAAACATTTTGATACGCCACTTAATCGATTCCTAATTGGAAACGATAAAATGAATTTGATCTGAATCTTTAATCTTACTAGCAGAGCAAAATTAAATGCGTTCAAGCAAAAGGTGAAAGAATTCAATTAAATTCCTTTTAAAAGTTTATGCATAGACCAGAACATTATCCCACCGAAAACCCTACGTTTTCCGCACATAATTCCATTAGTTTTGAAGGAAGACGAGGAAGCACCCAGGGGCTAGGGACGGATTTGCCATTAGGTGCACTAGGCGCAGGCTGAGGACCTATTCAAAGGACGTTTTCTTTCTTTTTTTAAGATGAATAATCTCGACAGGGACTAAAAGTGGTCCTTGCTCCTGGGGCCTCTGGTAGCTGAACCTTACCTTTGGCTCATTCCTGATTGAAGAGTAAACATCGATTTCCGAGAAATGGTGACAACCGGAATATAAAATACAAAAGCATACAAAAAACCGGAGGAGCGGGACGTACAGCCTTCGGGTCACATGCGGCCATTTCCGGTCTACAACGCGGCCTTTCCTTTACTTCCTTAGGCAAACTCAAACCCTGAAATTATTTCGCTTCTCGGTCTAATTTGTTACAACAAGCAAAAATAATGTATAAACATTCTCCCTCGGTTTAATACGTTTGTACTCGTTTTCCTACCTCCAATTTCGAAGTCTGAATACAAAGTTGCCTCGACTGATATGTTAATTCTTTTCGGAATCACCTTTGCTATCCGACATATGATTTCTCAAAGGATACCAAATCGTAAAATGGATTAAAGTTTCCTAAATACTGGCGAAGTCGTTCATTACCGAGAAAGGCCTGAATTGAATTCGGTCATTTTGATACATTTCGCAGGCACGCGTGTGCGCGTATCCACAAGAACGATCATCGGCCGAAAACCGAAAAAATTAACCGTAATTGTGTAAATCCAAAAAAAAAGTTAATCGAAAGATTCTTTGCTTACATACCAATATCAGTCAAGAAATAACGGCATTTCCTCAGAGATAAATCGCAATATGAGTGCGGTTTGATGGTTTCAAGACTGAAAAAAGTTCCCTACCCTAGAGAGATAAACCGTTCCGGCGATTAAAAGATTCTAGCCTCCAGGAAAACTGAGATCAAAATAATTTTCCGGTGATACTGTAGGATACTGATATGGGAAAACGATAATCCTGTATCCCTTCCCTAAGTTCTTCCGGTGCTGCAATTAAATTCGGTGCCTCTCATCGAATGCCATCATATTCTTAGCGCCAACGGACTGCGGCTGGAGTAAATCGCGGCAGGAGTCTGCACAGAAACAACAAAAAAAGCAGAAAATTCCCTGAATGACGCGATTCCTCGCGTTTGGCAGGTGCTAAATGAAAAAATCGCGACCCCCACGATCCATCCGTTTCCGCGAGATCTTCGCCTCCCTGGACCACCTTACTTCTGATCTCGGGAATTTTCCCCCTTCTGGATCCGTCGAGTGTTCGCAGTGTCTTTGCAAATCGAACCTCCTCTTTTCTTTTTTCAAAAGGCGTTTTCTGCAGCGTGGCGCAGTGGGGGGCCAAGCAGACGGTCGGGAGGCCCCATGTCTACGGGTTGGCCATGAGGTTGGCCGTTCCTTCGCCTGCAGTGACGGCGACAGCCGGCGCTCTTCTCGCGTTAGAAAGAAATTCTAACAGCGTCCGAGGAATTTCGCCGAATTGCGAGATGATGAATCCCCATTGTTAAATTTTGGGTGCAGATCGCTTGTTTTCTATGTTAACTGAATGTCGAGAGTAAATCGGAGCTCGTTGTCAGAACATAGGAGAGAGAGCGCCAATAGACGTATTTTTCGTAGACAAATGTTGGTGCAACTCTCTTGATCCTTTCAATTTACTATGAACTTAAGATCATGAGGCCAAATTCATACGCGTCCTGCACTAGTGGTTAGCAACCATTTGAAAGATCATCAGATTCGAAACACGATGCAAACTAGAACCGCATCCCCTAAAGAGATCTAAAGTGGGGAACAATAAGCCACAGAATGGAAACATTTTACCTCATGAACCTCTAGTATAAACATCGGACATGTCCTGGAAGGAAATAACACTTCGTTAGCTAAAAGCGGATAGAAATTGATGCTAATATCGCTGTAACGATTAATTCTGTTACTAAATAGTAATCCTAATGCTTGCAGACACCTACTGTTAATACAGCCGCGTTTCGTGCCCAAATCATCAATCGCTACTTTAGAAATACTACTACAAGGAATATGGTCTTCGATTTGGTTCTGGTTCTTTTGATGGTTCCATTCCAATATACAGTTCATATTGAAGAATCAGATTGATGAATGGAGCAGCCACATCATACGTGACTAGTTATTTACCGCGTTTAGCTACCACCACCAGCTAACTCTCTGGGCGAATCAAGTCTGGTGCGAGCACCAAAGGGTATCACCGCAGTAATGCGGCATTCTAGCGCCATCTAATTACCTAAAGGACGAGAAAAGCGTACGTAAAACTTATTCTCGTCGTATCTGATCCGAATGGCGCCGGTCGCTCGTCAGAAACGATGGGATACGCTCCTTGTCTTCGTTTGCGACTCCATCCCGCGCTCTCGTGACGTGGTGAGCAAACGCTCGCGGTCGCCTCGTGGGAAAATGAAGAAGCCATTATTCGGAGGAGACTGGTCTCGAAAAATAATCGCTTCCGACGGATGGGTGTGAAATTCGAGAAGTAAGGGACGCATTGGAAGAGGAGACGCCGCCTTCATAGAACGAATCCATATGGAAAGCCGGCGTAAATACATGCGCCTCGCTAAAAAGGTTAGGCCAAGCGCAGCCTTTTTCTATGGTCCGAATTCCAGACGGTTATGTCTACGCTCGACGCGAATTCGGACGGATTTAAAAGCGGTGCCGACAAAGAATTTTGCGCAGCAGCAATAGAGTATATGACGACAAATTTATGAACGAATTAATTATGACATTCATCCCTTCGTGCTGAGGTCAATGATTAGCTAATTAAACCCCAAACCCGATGCCTAAAAGGTGCAAAATTATATCTAGGTCAGATTTGGGTGCCTTATAAATAACTAATAGAATCAATACGGTTACCACGCATAGAGGTTATAGAAACGAAAATTAAGATTTAGAAGTGTAAAATTTTCTTCTAATTTTCGCAATCTCTTCTTCAAGAACCATCCAATACGCTACGCGGGCCACGTGTAACCTTTATCGCAAACTTCGGCAATAACGAAGGCGGAAGTAAGGCTGCGAGATTTGCTAAATCTGACAAGAAATTAGCTAGATAACGTCATGGCCGATATATACCACCAGTAATTCGGCAATATCGTTAACCGCACTGAACGCAGACACTAAATGATACTTTATAATCTCTCATGCTAAATAGTCGCTGACGAAAATCCTCCGGCAGCCCATCGACGGGTAGGTGCCAACTTCCAAAACCAGCAAACAATAATGATTTCAACGCAGGCCGATGAGGGAATATCACTCAAAATGTAGTGGCATGCCACGTCTCAGTAGGTTACATAAACCGATATTTCACGCTCAAATGTTATCTTAAGATTATTTTTATTCAGTTAAGGACCGAAATCGACAAAATGTAACAGGTGATTATTCAGGGAGAATAAAGGGTACTTCAAATCATCTGAATTGGGATGGACGGAAACCACCGTCCCGACTGTACTTGACAAACCTCTTTCCATCAGTTTGACATTTAAAAGGACACAGCGCCCCCCTAGGAGGGGTGGAAAAAATAATCGACACAAGTCGACGTCTTAAAAACAGCGCAGTCTTGCTTAGCAACGGCGAAGGCCCTTAATGAGTGGGTTGGGGCAAAGAGGCGTGGGAGGGGTGGGTGTATCAGGAGGGGGGCATGAAAAAGGGGTGAAAAGGGGAGAGGGGACGGGTTGCCATTGTGGGGGGGAGCTGAAGGAGGAGTTAGGTGAGAAATGTGCGCGAACTCGGTGCACTCGGACACATGCCGGTTATATGTCACGCCCACCGGTGCAAATGTTCGGCCCCGGATACCAGATGATCTACTGCTCTTAACCCAACGGCGAAGACCGAAAAACCGCAAAACCCGAGAGTGCTGAAGAACCGAAAACGAGAATGGAATCCGCCGGTGGCCGGAGGTGCGAAAGAAAGTCAAACGCAGCAGCAGACTTGAGTCTTAAAAAATATTCGACGTCCACGACTGAAATTACGTCATTGTCGGGGACTTGGCGGCGATCAGCTGACAGATACGCCGGCTCTGGGGCAACAAAACACACCGCGTCCGGCGCAAAATTCGCGAGATGAGAAAAAGGCTGAGGTGGAATGTGTAATAGAAGACAGATGGAGAGGAGGAAAGGGGGGAGGGACGAATGGGGGAGGTGGGGAATATGTGGGAAAGGGAGGGGAAGGCAGGGGAACGGGTGGGAGAAGCGTGGGAGGATGAGGATGGGGAGCTAAGAGGAAAGAACACATCACGCCGGTGAGCACCGAACGAGATGCGAAAGAATGAAAGACGTAAAGATACACGGACAAATTACGAGGAGGGCATGAAGAAGGCATGCAGAAGAGCGAGGGTCCAATTAAATGCCTCGCGAGAGATGAGGTGCGTCCGGAGATCGTAGACGAGAAAGTTAAATACCGTGTCTAAAAGCACCATTTAATGAAGAGATAGCGGCTCGTTAAAGTTCAACAAGTGGTTGAGAGGGGCAAAAACGTCACTCACCGAGAGCTCACCAACATGGCGACTTGGCGCGCGTATGTTCTTCCCAGTCGACGCGAAGTTCCCTTTTTTCTCCCCTGTGACTTCCCGTACTCCTTTACCCTGCTCCTTGTCCGCTTTCCGAAACCTTCCCCCGACTTCCTCTCCCACTTCCGAAGTCCTCAAACACTTCCGGCGGCCCGGGGTCTCTTCAAAGACCGCCCGTGTCGAACCCTGTTCCGGCCTCCTCGTCCTATTGCATTCGCAGAACCCGGAGGATCCCACGATGTGAAATGGCACCAATGAAATAGTCCGAATGTATTCGAGGACTGTCTAATATTCCCCAGTCCGCACTGTACCGGACAAGATGGGATACCGTCGCAATCAGCCCTCGAAGAACGTACGGGAGACACGGTGCCGTTGAGCCCAAGTCGACCGGTATACTCCACACCGTCGAACACGAGGCCAGCGGCCGACTGACTGCTCTCTTCTCTGGGAAAGTCTCAAAGAGCCAAGGCGAGAGAGAGAGAGAGAAGAGGTTTGAGGGAGGGGGGACAAGCCACCCTCGTTGGAAAATGAATGGGCTCCTCCTCTACAGAGCTTAAGCGGCAGCCGCACACAAAAAAGCAGTGGAGGCTACCGTCCTGCCATCTGTTGTTGGAAACTTATAGCTGTGCAGGACGCGAACGTCGATTGTTTCCATGCAATGGTTTATTGATGTTTGAAAGGAGACGCTGGATGTTGTAAACATTTTGTAGTATTATTTCTTTCCCTTTCGGCCGTATGAGACACGTTCGCTTAGCGAGAGCGAGGATGTCACCTGAGCTTCCGAACGAGCGCGGGAAAGTGTTACAATGAGACCGTTTCGAACAATAGACACGAACGACGAGAATTGCCTCGTCCATAATCATACCGGAAAGAACTACATATGTTGATTAGTGAGGAAATAACCATGAATTGCAGCGTAGCGTTATGATGTTTACACGGAGATCGCCTGTCCGACATCTTTCTGTTCGTTCGTGAATTGCATTTTGCGATGAATTCCGAAATGATTGTAGAACCGCGCATTAAAATTTCCTTCTCATGAAATTATTATGTGCCTTAATATATAAGTGCTCTTTTATACATACATAAAAAAATTGTAATAAAGTGATGCACTCTCGCGGATGTATGGTTTATCCTCCGGTACAGACTCGATACTGGAAGAAAGATCCCGGAATATTCTTCTATATTATTATCAACATTCAGTAGTTAGTAAAAGTATAGATTTCGCCACTTTGTTTCGCATTAAATGTAGCCATTTCTTTACATTCACCGTAACTTCATGTAAGGAGGTATTTAATGGGGCCGCGTTTCGCCAAAACATTGTATATAATTTTCCTACTCAATCCAAATACCTAATGGTTTAAATTATCCATCAGCAGTTAAATAACTTTGATGTTAATAAATCTCAAGAGTTATCAAGTAAAAAGAAGTAATATGTGAGATGGTATATAATTTTCCTACTCAATCCAAATACCTAATGGTTTAAATTATCCATCAGCAGTTAAATAACTTTGATGTTAATAAATCTCAAGAGTTATCAAGTAAAAAGAAGTAATATGTGAGATGGTATATAATTTTCCTACTCAATCCAAATACCTAATGGTTTAAATTATCCATCAGCAGTTAAATAACTTTGATGTTAATAAATCTCAAGAGTTATCAAGTAAAAAGAAGTAATATGTGAGATTGTATATAATTTTCCTACTCAATCCAAATACCTAATGGTTTAAATTATCCATCAGCAGTTAAATAACTTTGATGTTAATAAATCTCAAGAGTTATCAAGTAAAAAGAAGTAATACGTGAGATGGGAATTACTAAAAATTGAATTTCATCAGCGATTTACGATTGGAATGGCCTTGGCCCTGCTCCGCAGATTAGAAATGTAAATTTATCAACATGAATATTTTGTTTTCCAAGAATGAAATAGTTAATGAGAGTCGGGAGCAAGACGAGTATTTGATAAAATTTAATTACCTCTTAAAAAAGAGAACCATCCAGAAAATGTCTTGCTCATGATGAACTTATTCTCCGAAAGAAGTGCAGTAAACGCAGGATGAGAGGAAACATGAATGGAGGCCAATCATAAATGGAAGTATCAAAGAAATATTTACGGAAATGTTTTCGAATTTCCGTGGAATAACGACCGCATGAAATTTTTAACGTATTCTTTGGATCTCTAATAATAAACTCCGGAAAATGAGTCTCTCTTCCGTCTACAGGGGCAGAATTTTTTGCAGAAAGCACAAATGATTCATGCAATCGCTACTTCCGTCTGGAGGCAGTCAAGATCCTGATTCTGTGAATCAGAGTAAAAATACACGTTTGGGCGCAATCAGCCTCCGCAACGTGAACGAATCTTATCCGAAAATATTTCCTCTGCTGACCCACTTCCTATCGGGAGTTGCAATTCAAATCCGCGAGTGCGGAGGGAGACGCGGGGGCCCTTTAACATTTGTCTGGATACCCCACAAATACGTGTCACGGATAAGTGAAAATCGGCTCGTTTACTCGTCCGAACATTCTTCAATGACGAGGGGATCGCCCAAAACCTGCCGCCTTAACTTTTGAAGGAAAATACCAAACAGAACACGACCAATACGTTTTGTGATAATTCTGCTGACCTGATTCCGCGAAACGATGTAATTTTCGGGGTAGTGTACGACTACTAAACCGTACGACACCTCTCGTTTTTTCCTTTGCGACCGATCAATTTATCCCAAAGTTTCCATCCAGAAATTCCTCCTTTAAAAGTTGAGAAACGCGTCCGAACCAGATAAAACTATGAAACACGTGGACCCGCTCAGGTGATTTAAACGCCCTGATCCAGATCTTTGGAACACAAGGTTGCTGCCACCCGTGGGAAACTGAAACGCCTGAAAAATAACTCCAAAGAATGTGACATTTTTAATAGCGGAGAATGGAGACCACTGCGCAATATTTTAACGATAAAGTTATTCTCCTCGGCACGATGAAAGTGAAAACCCAAGCAGGAAGTTCCTCAAATTTAAGAGAGAGATATACGTGAGTAGTTGCAGCAGAAATCTCGCTAGATCCGCCCCTCTCCATAAAATGGGCCTCTCTCTAAACCGAAGACCGGATGCGTTCACTTCCTCACTCTTCGACGGAATCATGTACATAATTATTATGGCCCAAATCTTGTTGAAAATCGAGAAGAAAAATATCCGAAGTAATCGAGGATCGAACCTGTCGAGTTGAAGATCCGACATCAATAGACGACATGCTGCCATCGCTTACAAAGTTTTACAAAGAAGTAATTACTAAAACAGATAGTTACTCCTGGTCGTTCTTTCCGGACAGCATCAAAGAAGCTAATAGGGTTGATTAGGGTGTAAATAGATGAAGAAATTGAAAGAGAGAAAATCTCCCGTAGCCGGGAATCGAAGCCGGGTCTCCCACATTCCGAGCGGGTGCTCTTTCCCTGAGCTACCACGACAGACAATAAGGGTGTAAATACACTCCCTGCCATATGCTGCAATCGGCTCGCGAGGTGTAAATCTAAAATTTAAACACCTAAATTACCTCACCATTTCGTTAAGGTTCCTTATGAATTCATAAAAGTAGAATGCGATGTTTTATTTGAGAAAAGGAAAGATAAAAAACTTTCATGCTTTACTCCAGATTTCAAGTCGGCCTAGAATGTAGAGAGCAACAGTATATGAGCCTCTATCAAGGCCAAAAAATTAACCGAAGCAAGCTAAGTTTGGAGTGCCTTCCGATCAGAGCCAGGGTCAGAAAGCGAGCTCTCTCAAGGCGCAACAATAGATGGGGTTTAAACAGCAGAATAATTTTTATTGATGTCTTCAGCGATAAAACTAGTGAGCTAAAAATGTTTCGTAGTTATCTCAACAATTTCATCTGCAATGGCTTAATTCCAAAATTTTTCATATTTTTTTGGTGCGTAGCAAGATTGACAGCGATAAACGATAGGATTGTTGAAATGTTAACCGAAGGAGAAAGCGTCAGCCATTGATGTTCTTTAAAACCGTGCTCGTATCTTCCCTGGGAGGGCACACATTGATGCTAGAACTGGGTAGGGGCACCCTGAGCATATGTTCTCATCCATCATCCATTCATAAACCTAAGGAGGCATTCTTTAGTATTTGGAGAGGAAGAATAGCAACAGCCGTCCCAGAAAACTTAGGAGAGAAATCCCATGTACTCAGTGAGGAAGAAATTATTAGGCTAGGGCCCCCGGATAGCCAAGTGGGCAACGCGTTCGACTTCGGTGAAAGTGGTCCCGGATTCGATTCCTGGTGGGGGCCTACGCGCGAAATGACCTCGGCTATCAAAGCTCTTTTACCGCACTATGTAGTGGTAGGAATTACTAGTCAAAGTCAGGATTAGGTGTCCATATTACAAAGTTATTCTCTGCCTCATTGCTATGGAGACAATAGTGGATTTAAGCTATAAGAGGCCAAAAATCAGATCGAGTCCCCAATCGGACTTATATGGGTAAGAGATCAAATTATTTTTATAAAATTCACACAAATGTGCCACATAAACATGTCATTGAAGACTCAGCCGCTTCACAACGGCAATAATAAAATATAAGTTCTGTTTCTATAAATACTAACGATTGATAACTTTAAATTGTGCAATTACTTAAAATAAGCCATATACTCCGTAGTATTTAGTTAGTTTTATTTAAGATATTAAGAATTCTTTCTACAAGCGAAATACAAGAGCTCGTGAACGCTTCGTACTTCTAAAAAAATTGAAACATTTTGAAGTAAATACGTTACTAATAGCTCATAATTAGTCTTATTGAGGACCTCAACATGGGTGAGGCTCTCACTTAGTGCGCCTCCTCATGAAACCGCCTCTGTATGAAGGTGAAAGCATTGTTTGAATGAAGTCGGACGATATCATGCATTCCATGATGCAAGGAAATCTGCATCCAACTTTTATTTCTCCGGAGAGACAGCAATCAGCCACATCCTTGAAAACGTAAAATGCAGAAATAGAGATATCTATGCTTGCACAGCTAGAGCATCCAAGTTTCGATTATAGGAGCGGAAAAACGACGGAAATGAAATTTAAAAAGGGGATTCCTTGTAGTCTGGATGTATTTCCTTCCCGCAATGTGTTCCTTAGATTTAAGATTGTTTTCTTTTGTATTTAGGATGCTTTAGTCACCATTCTAACAGTGGTTAATGAGGAAGTCCTCATTGATAATTTGCAGCGGAAAGCTACAGAACACGCTTGTGACTCGTAACTTATTGAAAGCGCAAATTATACATGCTAAAAAGTTTATGACGTTTTTCGTTAAAAAAGGACAGCGAAATTTTACTATAAAACTCTAAAAAGAATGATATCTAAGTTTTTTAGCGTTCCATCACGACCGCTTGGTTTAAAGGAATGCCTGATGTTCTCAATATGGACATAACACTAAGGGATTATGGCCCGGTATTATAACGAATATATAGAATGAAGTTTAACTAATCTTCACTTTAGCGCCCGGTATTATAATGGTCTGCTAGAGTTAAAGAGAAAATTATTGTCAATTTCCTGTATATATAATGGATTTACCGACCTCGGTGGTGGAGCGGTTAGCGTGCTAGCGCTCCAACCCCGATGTCCCGGGTTCGTGTCCCGGGCTATTGTCCCGGGTTCGTGTCTCGAGTAATCGGATTTATCTGTTTAGGGAATGGTAGTGAGTGCTCGATTTTTGTTACTATTAACGGCTCTTCTGTAATTGTCCAATCAGTGGATGTTTGTGAGAGCACAATAAAATAAATAAATAAATGATTAATTATAATCTTCACTTTATCTCCAGAAAAAAATTATAATACCGGACCCTAAAATTAAGTTAAACTCCATTCTAACTGTGCATTATAATACTGGACCAATATGTTAGAACCGCTGCGCTTTACGGGTGTGAAACATGGACTTTTGAAGTTAAGTTTGAAATGAGGTGCAACAGATATATGTTAAAAATAAAATGATCTGATAGGGTGACAAACGAAGTAGTACTTTACAGAGTACATGACAAAAGAAACTAGTTCACACTGTTATAGAAGAAATAAAAGAGGGTAAGAACTGAAATATCAGATTAGATCAGAAACGTATCATATTTCTGAAGATGTGGAGCGTAAAACATACCAAGAGGTAAAAAGGCAGGCTCAGGATAATTGCAACAAACTAGCCGATAGGATGACTTAAATTATGAATTCTCTGCGGTGATGCTGATCTGACAGCTAAAAGCCTTTAAAAATATTATCTACTATTTGTTGTTTGCACACTCTGTTCCAGTCTTATACAATCTATTACAGTCTTATACAATTCTATTCTATTCTTTTTCGCATCTGACATGTCTAAATATTCATTTTATACTTATCTGTAGTGCCATTTTGTCATGTGTGCCATACGATAAAGATATAAAATAATATAGAATATTATCGGCAAAATATGCATCACTTGGAATTTTAGTTGTTTACGAAGTGTTCAAGGATTTTGCTTGTGCTGAGATATTCTAAAAAAAATCAAGGGAGGATCGCAACTCTAAATTCGTAGCACAGAAAGTTCATCGGCCCTATCTGAGAGACGTAAGGAAACTCTACCGATAACAATTAAGCTCTTAGTGAATGATAAACAAATATGTAAGAAGGCTGCAATGTGTCTGTTTTCTGCGACATTTCCGTTTTTCACCGCGAATTCCCTATTTCTTGCTCACCTCAGTTTGTCTCACGGAATGCCCAGCCGGCAGCGTTATTTTAGTCATCTGCTCATAAAAACGCTTACTTGCCACTTCGTCAACGGATATCAATTGAACGCGGCGTATAAATTCCATCCTCAGTCTTTTCCGCTTCTTCCAATATGCATTTCCAGCCATAAACATCGCCCTTTGGAATCGTCCTTTTAAACACCCAATAAAGTGCATTTAAAATGCTAGCTACGATTTAAAGGGCTGGCGCGCGCTCTATTCCCGACGCAATTCCGTAAATTTTAAAGGTCCATCGTTCGGAAGCAGTAATTCGAACGGACAACAAGATTGCACCTGAAAAAGGCTTACCTTTTAAAGAAGACGATGAGAGACACGACGGGACATTTAATTTTCCCTTTAAACGGAGCCCGATTTCCTCATGACGTCACGCGGCGTAATTGGTGTTCGGAATTGATACACGACTATTGGCCGAGAAAGATGCAAAACATGTCGAAAATGTAGTGTGGCGCGCTGTAAATTGTGAATATATGTAATATGTATAGGTACATCGTACATAATATAATTTAGAGCGCGATCTCAGACAGGCACCGACAAAGCATTGCAAGGAATTAACCGCTAAAATAGAAAGTTATTTCTACTCGTTCTCTCCGCATAGTATTAGAAAATTTAACAGGGCATATTAGATGGGAATGTCGCGTAATACACCCCATGTCACGCGCATAGAAATTTAAATGTAAATTCTAAATCACGGTCAAAGTTGAACACGATTGTTAAGAAAATTATATATTTTATTCTTCTCAACCATTAGTTTGATAGCGGATATTTAAAATACTTAACTGATTACAAGATCCACTCCTCATTACTATGTACATAACATTAGTACGAACATTATCAGTGACATTTGTATATTTCATTCTTTTCAGGTATTCATACACTATACTGAAGTGAACTGAAGCGTACTACAGTACCGGAGTATTGACGCGTCAGTACTTCGTCATGGCGTCATGACGCCTACTTTGATGGTGCAGCTGGAGTTGCCCGCCTTGCTTACTTTTAGAAGGTGGCTCTTGGAGTGAAATAGGGTCATCAAGGCATTTTCCAAGGGAGGGTGACAACTGGTTATCTAGTTTCTAATATCAAGAACGTAATTTATATATTCCGTAATTATTATATTCCGCAGATTCCAAACGTTGAAATAGACAAATGCTTTTTTGAGAAAATTTTTTTGAAATAGGTGATTATCTTAAATTTTAATTCTTTTTTTTTATATCACCGTCCGTATTTACGATTTTTACCTGATTATATCGGGTCGTAATATTCTATGCAAAGAATATTCTTAACAGCCTTATTATCTTTCCTCTGAAATCAACCATTTCAGAAATTTCGAGTCACCAATATATTGCTGTAATCTTCAATTTTGGCAGATCCTATCATGTAATTTCAATTTATAGACATCTCATTATGTGGTGAGGCAGAGCAAATTTTGGTGTTATAGCAATAGAAAATGATTTCATAAAATTTCTCAGAAATTATTCCGCTAATCAATTCATTTATATCACCATCGAATGTGATGAAATGATTATAGAACAGTTTGAATATTTATACTTTTACTCAATCTATCCTATTCACATTTCCTTCAGTGAATGATGCAGATTTTTTAGTGACTGAATAAATATTTCTTAATTGAAACTTAATTGGAAATAGCTGAAGAACAGATGACGATTATCTCCGATGACAAGGATTTTATAGAAGAATGAGATTAAGAAATCGCAGCTCGGACCTTTTCTAGATAGAAGTATGTCATGCGTTTTGATTGTTTATAAATCAATTTTCGGGCTCGAAAGCTCTAAATACCTCCAGGCAAATTCTTTACATTCCTATTTAATTCCATCCGACGATTAAATTAGCAGACGGTCTAATGGATCATAAAACCAGGATCAATCAAATGCCGACATATTTCCGATGAAACAGTGTCGGAACGTGTTGATTTAAAGACGACCTTCAATAGGAATTCGTCTAGCCTTCCCTTTAGTTTACTATGTAAATTTTTTTAATGCGGGTGAAAAAATGTGTATATTATGCGTTGAAAAATCTTCCTATCAGAGTATCATTTTGGCTTCCTGTCACAGCCTTGACCAATCGCTTTCCTCAGGGATAATCGATGGACGGTTCTCCTCCTCCCTGGAGCCGTCACAAATATCCCAGTCATTTCTCAATCCGCTCGTTATTTTTTGAAATTTCTCTACGAATTAATCAACAGGTTGGCCCAGAGTAACTTTCCCTATGGATAAAAGTCACGGCCTCCGATAACTGAAAAATGTATTATAAAAAGTTATTTCCCGTGGTTAATATATGGATTATTATATATTATTAATAATATTCTCTATCTCGAAAGGGATATTAATAATATTCTCTGGAAATATAGGGATCATTAATAATATTCCCTGTCCCGAAAGCAGTAAACGGTAAGTTTGAAACCAAAAACTGATAGATAGAAACTGCAAAGATATAACGACTCCGTCAAACGCGCGAACAAACAGAAACGAGCGTTCGCACGTCGAGGAAACATTTTAGCGGGAAAGTAAAATTCTTGGAGCCGCTCTCGCCCGCATCACCTCAGACACCAATGCTTTCGGGAAACAATGGCGACCATTTTCTGTTCTCAACAATGCTTTCCTTTCGGAATAGCCAGGGACATTACCATAACTTTCTGGATAATACACTTCCGCTGAAACGATAAAGGATACGAACTTGGATTTAGTCACACCGTGGGAGAAATACGAGCAAATGGCGGACCGAGAAAGAAGCGAAGCGGGTTGCGCGTCCACGTCATCGTTCTTATCCAGTAAACATCTGAAAGTTGGATGTGTCGGATGCAGCTGGAGGCTTTCATTAACGCTTCCTGCCGGCGATTAAAACATGAGTCGGACGAAAATAATTCTGAGGAAGATTTCGCTAAGTTGGGGCCAAGAGTGAAACGGAATGGAAAATGATTCAAAAGCGTGGGAACAGCCTTGAAAACTTAAATCTGAATGAATCGAAAAAGTCTGATCTCCGAAGCTGATTTGGGAAGCTGCATTTAAAGATGAGTCATAGGTAGTTAGTCACACCAAGCTCCTCAATTCGTTACGCTATAATTGTCCCATCTGCTATCCCGTGTTTGAACTTGCCATTCTTTTGTCGGATGGAAACTTTTCGGAAATGTGAAAAATTCACCAAAACAAAATCTTGTCAAACTCTGTAACATTCTCTGGATAAGTAGGTGCAATTTTAGAGTATAAACAGTTTCGGAAATCGGAGGAATATCTGTAACATTACTTTGAGCCATAATCCACGTAGCTGCTGAGTGTATTTATTTATTGTGTTCTTTATGAACACAGATTGGCAATAGGCCAGGTAATGTTCATTATGGAAGGAAATCGAAAATAAAGCACCCAGCCTGGTATTCACCAAAGTCGCTAGGAAAACCCCCCAAGGAGGTGCGTCATGCAATTTCATTACAAAATCTAAACAAACTTCTTCATCTTCTTCTTCCTTCCAGGATTAAGGCTAACAGCCTGTTCCGGCTTCACCTCACCATCTCAACCTAGGTCTTCCAACTCTACTCTTGCCTAATATTATATTCCAACGCCTGCTTAGGAAACCTGTTAATAGGCATTCGCAGAACATGCTCTTTCCGCCTTTCTTTGCATTTTAGTAATTTCTCTGATATCGCCTGAGTACCTAATTCCTCTCTTATATACGAGTATGTTCTTCTTAATTTGTCTATTCTTCTACAATCTGTCACTGCACGGAGAAATTTCATCTCAGGTGACTTCTTTTTAGTTCTTTTTGTTTTGCAGTCCAATATATTGACCCGTACAACATAGTAGGGACTGTCATCACCTTATAGAACTTAATTGGGGTTTCTTTTCTTGTTTTACCTTCAAAAGCTCTTCTTCTAATTGTCCCATTTATCCTCTGGAAAATGTTAATTTTCTTTGTGATGTCTTTATCATCTTCATGAATAAGTTCCACTTTATTACAAATTAAACCATTCCTTCAATTTTTCGGAATTGCGTATATTCGGGAGGATTAGCTGTAGCTAATTTGGTATATAATAGCAATCGCCTTAAAAACAAAATTCCTTGGTGTGATTATTAATAACAACTTAACTTGGACCGATCATATTAATTATTCTATCAAAAAAGCTCACCTTGCTAAATTCAAAATCAACCCCCTACTCCACAAAAGTAATAATCTCTCAGCTTCAGTGAAACTAAGACTCATCAATTCCTTTGTTCTCCCACATCTGACCTACGCAGCCGTAGTCACTTTAAATACTACAAAAAGCAACATCAACAAAATAGAAAAATTTTATAACCGCACAATAAGATCAGTAACTTCAACCAATAGATTAATTTCACTTACCGAAATCAAAAAATTCCACAATCTAACCTCTGTTTCCAATCATGTTGCCAAATCCATAGAAAAATTTCAGCTGACTCTCCAAAACATCAATAACCCCCTAATTAACTCCCTTTGGAATTACGAGCCACGCCAACGCAGAAAAAAAGAGACGGATAAAAGTGCCTAAATTAATCATTAACAAATTTAAATTCATTCCCTTTCAAAGTAAAAAACGAAGAAGGTAATGACTTGGGAAACCCTGCTTCCTATGTCACTCCTAAAATCTTGCTTTAACCCATCCTAAATCTTACCTACCCAAATAAAGTACCAAAATCAAAACTCCTTCCCCACCCAACCTAACCGAATAATTCCCTAAGTGCAGCCACAGTTCCGTCTACATTACTCCTCATCCCAAATATTCGCCACCCATGCTACCGCCTATATAGTGCCCTCCAAAGCACGTTAGGCCATATGTGCACAGTCCCAACGATCGATTACATATTGTTTTAAAAAATTCTAGCAATTCAGTGGATTAATATTTGAAAACTCATAAAAGTAGCATTTTATCTTAAAAAGTTATGAAAATAACTCAATTAACCCTTGGAGAGTATCCGGTCCAACTCTTGAATGACACCTTCCAATCTTTGAAGTGCTGCTGAATACGGAAGTAAACAGTACGAGGCACTGAAGGTAATTTGGAGTAAGAAGACTATTAAATATTTAAAGCAGGTTTTCCGCGTATTACCAATGAGGCAGTCCGTGCGTGCCGCAGCTGCGTTCTTGTTGATTTCTCGCTGAGTCTTTCTGTATCTGAGGTCTTTGAGCTGGGTCGTGACAAGAGCAAGTGCCACCCGTGAGCTATGTTGAATTTTCCTCCCCATTAAACTGAAAATTTAACTGTGACATTCATAGTCGGTGCGTGGGTAAGAGGCGCCATTCTGCGAAGCACTATGCCGTGGCCCTTAGGATAAGGGAAGTTACCCTAAGTTCCAATTTCTTCTAATTATCGCTGGCAGAGAGCAACCCTTGATGAGCCGCCTTTACTCACATACCCTCACCAATATAATGGATATACAGTACCATGTAAATACAAACATACAGGTGAGCCATTTTTGGATCTAATGTGTGTTTTACGAGTAACATTTGACTTAATTTCTATCATTTCATTTCAATCGAAATCATTCGCTAAAGAAAGAAAATAATCAGTATCTTCTTAGTAAAAATTATATTTCTTGCGATATGAAACAGCAAATATAAAAAAATTAATACTTCAGTGTATTATCTTATAATATATTAAGCAGCCCTGAAGAAGATGGCAGAGTTAGCCATTGAAAGGTTGGCGAAATATCCTGAACTTACCTGGGTGTTAATCCGAGAAAAATTCACACAAACTATCCACCAGGAGAATATCAAATCTCTATAAAAGTTGATCTAATTATTTTCACTCCATCGCGATATTCCTTTCTTTTGTTACCACATCTGTCACTCTTGGTTACCTCGTTTGTATCTCTTACAAATTGTATTTCTGCTGCTTGTATTTTTCGATTTTTCCAACTACCGGCTTCACGTCCCATATGCTGGAATTGATGCAAAATAGACGATAAATTATTTCCTTATATTTCATGGGACCTCTTAACCTATTTCCCTCACTGACTGAAATATTCCGCTGGCTTTTTGTGTTTGAATTCTCTTAATTTGATTTAATTCTTCATATTTCATTCTTACAGATCACCCTTTTATCTCATTTCTATCAGTAATTTCACTGCCTTTGTTTTTAAGGTTTCAACAGCATGCAAATTGTTCTAACTCATTAGGTCATCATCCTATGTTCCTCTTTTCCTTCGTCGAAGGAAAATTATTACATTATAATAGGTAATATTATGCAATAAGTATAAGGATTTATATTATTAGCGTTTTACTTTACCCACTCTCAATTTTGAGATTGTCACAATCAAATCCCATTTATCAAATATTTGTGCTTATTCATTTTCCTTCAAATTTCTCTGTATTCAGCACGTTCAAGGATTGTCCTTTCATCTCTGTCTTATTCCTTGTTTACTTTCTTCATGATTTTCACCTACTTCAAATAGCAGCAGTCAAAGTGCGCTTTCTTCTTCTAATCTTGATATCCTAAATCTATTTAAAGGAATTTAAATTAAACTATGGTGCCATCAGGCAATATATTCGGGCAAATTGGCATCTTTAGTGAATAAACGTGATCACCGTGTCGATTTTCTTGCTGATTAACAGGCGTTTCGAGATTCACCACCTATCGGTCCAATTATCCACTACGTCTAAGCCTTGTCTCTGTATCCAGGTGCTCCTTCCTGTCTCCTGCCATTCTCTTGAGTTGGCAATATCTACCCACTGCAATCCTTGTTTGGTTATCGTCAATATATTTCTTCCTAGGTCTTCCCCTTCCTCTCTTTCCCATCACTTTTCCTTCTAACATTAGTACGATCAGACTGTTATGTATCAGTAGATGACCCAAGAAGTTTACTTTCCTGTTCTCCATAACATTCATCAGTTGCTGCTCGTTATTCACTTCTTTTAGCTCTTCGACATTCGTTTTCCTTTCCTTTTCCAGAGGACTTTATTAAAAGTGAAACCATAATCCTGCCAACGAAAGGAAACACGGTGGAGTTATATAACGATTTCACTACTATCACATGCCTCCAAAGTGTTAATTCAGGTGATTAAGAGCGTATTAAAAAGAAAATTAGATTCGATTCAGGTAGCATCCCAATTATTTCACGATTCTGGTAAAACATCACTGACCAACCGGGTATCTTTCACTAAAGGCGAACGTGTCACACGCTTGCCTATTCAGGTATCAAAATTCTGTTGCTGCTGCAAAATCATTACCTCACAAGAAGACAATAAAAACAAATTAACTCCGTAGATGAAATGGGTCCTCACAATTACATGGCTCACCCAAGAGGCTAATGTTGTCGGAATGCATCCACCCACGCTCTCGGCGGAGCAAAAAAAAGATAACCGGAAGATGACGTCCGTCGACTGAGTTCCAAATCACTGTTCCTCGGGTCACGTAAACGCTACGCATGCTTTCCACGCAGAGACTGAGAGAAAGGAAGGAATTTAAAAGACACCGTTAGTCATACCTCATTCCTGAAGGAGTAATCCATTTTGCTCGTCAGTCCGAGAAGTGAGTATGAGATTATGGAGGGATTAGCCAGTTCATTATCCACATTGTACTAGAATGGGAGATTTTTTAGCGTGAAAGACCGACGGAATAGATTGGCGACTTGAACGAGCTAGAAAAACCGTAAACAGAGCATGTAAATGCGATTCGTAAGATAATCCTTTAAGAGGATACCGAACTTCTAACTAAATTGAAACAGTGCTTCCACGACTTAGTTTTCCACTGCATATCTACATTATACCTTCGTTGGATAGTTCCAATCCGACTTCAAATTTTTGTTCGTAAAGTTATCAACCCGATGGCAAGTCTGGTCCTCATCTCCTCGACCATTAGCTACAAAGGCATTTAGTGAGGGAATGAGGCAACTAGACAAGATGAGGAGTGATGGAGTTTGTCCTTGCTTCCCTCACTGAGAAAAAGGTCATATGCGTAAAAGTTCTTTCGGGTGCAGTGCAATGACCTTATGAATGAAACTTTTCATGGCATTCAACAAGGCGTGATCAAGGTTAATTTCATTATTCAGCGTTACTCACAAAAAAGTTTTCACAACAAAATGTAAAAGTAAACGAAAGATACATTGTACCTTGTCCCGTACAAAGTATTACTTTATTGATAACCTTCATTGTAATTTAATTATCCCGATAAACTCGCGTAAAAAGTATGTACCCTGGCAAACAGGTGAGGGATAGTAATGCAGCGTATTACCTTAATATCTGGGACCAAAAATCGAATAATATGAAAGCAAGAATTAAGATATCAGCGAACCCTTCGAGGTTCCACATCAGGAAGCAAATTATTATTACGAAGCAGGAGTCAATAGAAAGGTTTAATCACGATTCATTCATGCTCTTCAAAACCTCGCCTTTGAAGTCCAGGAAGTTGTAAGACACATAAATGTGTCATCCGGGTAGTCGGTGGTAATCGAAATCCGGATATGTTTGAGCCCAAATTTCTTTGCTGCCAATTTGGATCTTTAATTTTATCTCGTTTCCAAGGAAAAGGAAATGGCGAATAGTTATGTTTATACCGGAATTCGCGGTTAGGAAATAGTGGGAAATTCGATGGACGATAAAATCTTTAAAAGTTTTTAAGTGTTACATTTAATATGCGTTACTTTGCTTTATTTTACTCCTCAGCTACTAATTTTTATATCAAATATGTGCTGTAATTCGCCGTAAATTTGTTAAAGATTCCCGTAAAAGTTGACGATTGCGTCAGGTTTTATTGCGATAAATTGTAGTTAAGATATTTTGACATATTGCCGGTTCAAGGCAACAGCTACGTATGAATGTCGCATCGTCACATACTAAATTATCGTTATTATTTCATACGATTAAGGAAACCGTCGTATGCCATTCTAACCGACAATAGTTTAGATTTTTACTTGAGTTTTAATTAAGTTCAACAAAGAAAATAAGAGTATTATTTATTTAATGAACCAAAAAATGTAATTGTAATCCGAAGAACGACAAATTGATCTTCTTGAGAATTGAGAATCTTGAGCCAAAAAACATACGTCATAGAACAGCTTACAACGTCGGCCTCATATGCATGACCTCCCAATATCTCCTCCTCCTCCCATGAAATCCCATAAATAAAATTTACTCGCTATATCAAATGTTGATTCTCCGTCTTACGTTTCCACAATCTCGGCGTGAATTATTTTAAAGTGCTACAAAATTAGTCCTATTATCCAATATATTTTAGTCATAATTATATCATTACTCAATGACGCCAGTTATAATGACAATTACTGTTTAGCTGATTAGCTGCAAAAAGTCTAGTATTCGTAATTTAATTGATCTGAGGTGCAGTTTAGATGATGGATACCTTAAATACTTCACTTAATACAAACTTGCACCAATAAAATCTAATTTAGCATGCAATCATTATTAAGTGAAACTAAATTAATCTATATTTTCGGTTTCCCAGTCTCAAGGTTTGCTGCTCGCTTTCATACACTCAAATGTAGACGCTCCATTGATTGCGACGTCCTGTGACAGTTCGAGAACAGACAGTTGCTTTCCGGATAATTGAGACCGGACATTTGCATACAACGTACAATTACGACCCTGTACTCAGACAACTGAGTACAACGTACATAGATAAATAAATGTTCGAGACACAAAAATTCTAAAGACGCTATTGTCCGGGACGTAATTGTCCGGGTTACGCAACTGTCCTAGGACCGCCACAGTTACTCACTTGCTCATTCCGTTATGCCTTTAAACAGTTGCATATACTAAATGCTACACGAATTTCTAAAATCAGCAAAAACCAGTCTAAAATCTGCAATACGAGTAGACGTTCTACTACGTCCGGTAATGTATGAAAAACGGAAAAATTGAATGGATAAGAATTTGAGAAACATTACCACGCAAAAATTATTGACAATATCCTTCGCAAACAAAAGTTAAAATTAAAAAGAAGAACTTACACAACTTTGACCGACTCATAAAAAATGTAATAGTTATATTACCATTATAAATATAAGTTATATTACCATTCCTCATCCGAAGACAAACAATCCTACGAAAATATTTTTAAAACAGATTTAACACCGGTGTATGTAAATGATAACAAATTATCCAAACTTCTACATAAAAAGCCCAAATAATACATCCCAAAATAACATAAATCAGGTATATACGAAGTTTCCTGCGACCACTGCGAGAAAGTTTACATCGATCAAACGCGACGCAGACCCGAAACACGTTTTAAAGAACATTCGGACCTTTTAAAAACAAAAGATTTAGTAATTCTAGCATTTAACATACCTAGTTGAAAATGACCACCACATATTTTTTTTAAGTGACATAACTCAAAGCAATTAACGACCCAAGAAAACTTGACTCAATGGAATTTTTACATAAGTATTTACATACAAGTATTTGCATACACAAAAACAGAACTAGGATAGTGAATAGCGACCTCGGACCGATCCCCCATTCCCCACTAAATTAGCTAAAAAATACCTCCTGCGATCAATGCGACTGCCAAATCAGCATCAAACACCTCCTGCTCGAATGTGACTAATATTCAACTACTCGCAGCTCGTTAGGAATCAGTGGTGACACAAGCACATTGCTAGGAGATGTTCCCAACTTAATACACGAAGTATTGTGCTTCTTTAAGAAAACTGGGCTATTCCAAAAACTCTGATGAGGTATTTTGATTCACTTCCTATAGGACCAAAGCAAAGTACTCGTATTTCAAAATACAAGGCCTCCTAGTGCTCCTCAACACAGTTATCACATGCACACTAGCAATCACATCTGATGTGAAGATGACGTTACAATGACATCAGTGACTTACATCAGAAGCTGAAACTGTAGTAAACGGTGCATAATGACCCTAGCCGTGGATGCACCTTAAATAATAACTACTGCTACTACTATTAACTTCGCCTCCTACCCCCCATCGGCTCATTCACACTACCTTCAAACCCTGCCCCTCCACCCCGACCTTCTGAAACGTCCAAAACTTAAGATTTGGAATCATTCATATAGCGCTCTCCAAAAACAATTTTTCAGACGACATAAGGTTGCCTATGAAGATGACAGGATAGTACCCGAAATACGTATCAGGCATTGTCTTGAGGTTCCGCATCTCGAGGCTTTGTTGGAGGTTCTGTCCTCACACTTGCGATTTGGAGTTACACACTCATTGAATCCACTTTGCCAGCCTCAACTTTGTGTTCATTGACACTGTCGTTTCCAATTTTATATTTGACTTGATACCGCAGACTCGCTTAAATATTTTATCAAAAAACTAGCAGATATACAAGAATTTTCTTCTCGATCAATCTAAATAAATGATTTATTCTGCAAATCTATTACAACAGCTACCCAACTGAAAAATCAATAAGGGTACAAAACTGTTGAAATTAGCAGGCATCGATAGTTCTGTGGTGAACTTTTTCACATTTACGCAAACTTACAGCTCAGAAAATTTTAAATCTCTTTGCAATACACTCAAAAATTTCGCATCGACTATACCACTAAATATTTCGCGGCATACAACTTGGATTACTCTGCTGTAATATTATAAAATGAGATATTTACTACGACCGATGTCCTTCAAAATGCGAGGCTCCTGATGGCACGGGACCTGGGACTGATACAGCGCTTGCCCTGTCGACGGCGGCTGCTGCCGAGAGGAATCATGACGAGAAAAGTGAAATTACAATGCGGTGATGGGCTGAGGAACGCTCCTTACAAAAATGCTTCACCCTCACCGCAGGAGAGCGGGAATTTAGAAATTGAAAAAAGAAAGTTGCCAAGAATGAAAGACCGAAAATCCACACAATACGGAATATGAATATTGGTAATTATGAAACAACGGACACATATTAACCGTTTTACGACCCTAGCGTATATTATGACAATTTTTGTCGAAAGTAATTTTCATTTCTCAGAGTAAAACATAATATATCTAACAGTTGAAATGGGGTATGAGAGTAAACTATTTAGCGCGTTGGACATCGAGCACGGATTGATAGAGAGTGACAAGGAACATTTTCACTTTAATCACCTCTGTAAATAGGAATGGCGAATAGGATAGGAGATTAGGGAAATAGGAATATAGCATTCAGGAAACGTTCGGCAAAAGTTAAATGGCTTTACGCTGAAAAATTAGGAAGATTGAAAACAAACGAAACGCTTTTATTTCTTCATTTCGAAGCATAAGTTTTAGGAAAACCTTTTTGTATGGATCTGAGTAGTAAACGAGTCATCTATAGTCAATCGTTTCCCTTAAACATGCGCCCACTTAGCACTTCAGCCCAAAGATATTGTCTATTCCAGCATTCTTTTGTGTTGTGAAAGAAAGCGGCACGCATTAAATATCATTACATTTTGTTTGGTAACAAATAGATTAATTTATTGATAAATATTCGTGTGTTTTTATTTCTAATTACCTCGTTAGCAATGCTTGCGTAGATAATTACAAAATGGAACCTCACTGAAAAGGAAACTGAACAGAAAATGCCAACATAATCTTAGATCTTCATATTTTCTAGAACTTTCGTTTTCTATCGATGGAAAATGCGTTCGAGAATTCGTTGAATAAGAAGTTGCTTCTTTGGTTGTGCCCGACCTTCTGTTTGAAATAAGACGGCATTTTCCTCGTTACAATCGAACGGAGCACCGCTGCGACTTCTTGCGGGAAACGAATGAATTAATTCGTTTCTAGCCTTTCCAGATAGATCGGCGGGTTGAAATATGATTTTTCCTTTCACTGTTAACTTGACAAAATGTATTTATTATAGACAGGACAAATCATAACCGTTACAAAGGTATTCCTTCAAAAACGATTTTTAAAATTGTAAATACTTAGGCAATCTACAGCCGTTGCTGAAATCGAAAGAAGAGATTTATCCCTGGTTGTTAAGCAATCAAGGAAAACGACAATCTTCATTCATCTCATTTGGATACTCACCAGCGATTTTATTTTCGGTAAATATGTTTGTTTGAAAGACTATTTGTTTGCTTGTAATCCCCTAATATAGGTGCAGTTGAATGTGTCTAGACACACAAAATGACAATAATGAAAGGATGAACCATGATAGATTAATAGCGAAACTCAATATGTAGAAATAACAATATCTAAATTATACTTATATTTTAATAAGACGAGAAATATTTTCACGAACAAGTAGATATGACGAAAGTCACATACATATACATAAAAGAAATTATTAATCAATAGCGATAAGTTCAGGCTTAACTTTGTGGTATTCTGAAACACAGAGATTCATTTTTAACTTTTTACTACACCACAGGAAAGATACATGCGACCAAGGTTTCGCAGCAAAGCTGCATCATCAGGCAACAATTATACACAAAGGGAAGCTTATATACACAAGTTTTCAAGAAAAATTTACGTGCTTTCATTAACAACAACCCAGAGATTTCCCATTTTTCCAAACATCTACTGGACTGTGGACATTATAGTGACTTCAAAATTTCTGTGTGAAAAGGGTATCAGACTTGATGTTCTTGAAACTTTTGAAATTTTTAAAAACGCCTCTTGTAATATCGTGAACGAATATTTGTTTCCCAATCCCTCTCCCATCATACAAGCCATTACCTCCCCCCCTGACTTCAATACCTTAAATTCCTCACTTCCTTACCCACCCCCCTCACCCTTAAAACTCTTCCTTACCCCTTTCCTTACCTTTCACTTTTTCCACAGATCCAATGAGCTCCTTAACCCACTCCCCCAACCTTGGCTCATCCTATCCATACCCTCCCCTATAACCCCCCTTGTGTACATTGGCCCTTTTTCTTGAAAACTTGTGTATATAAGCTTCCCTTTGTGTATAATTGTTGCCTGATGATGCAGCTTTGCTGCGAAACCTTGGTCGCATGTATCTTTCCTGTGGTGTAGTAAAAAGTTAAAAATGAATCTCCATTATTAATCAATAAATTGTTCCCAAAAAATTAATAAATTATGTTTATATCCCAGGGATTTAATAAAATTCAGCGAAAGTTTTACGTGTTGATCAAGCCGTATGGACAAAAATTACAAATATCCAAATATACATTAATGTTTGTATATTTTTAATGAAGTATCTAAGATTATTCATATACGTTTAACTTCATCATCATAATAATTTAAATATAGTTTTGGCCCAATTAGAGAAATATAAGGCCTATTTAATTAAGGAAAGAATAATGAACACATAACTTAAAGTGAAAGATAGTATTTAACACATTATTTGCAGAATCTGTCCATTTTGTTGTAAGCAAGATGATAAAATTCAATTTTCTTTTTACGTTACTATCTTCATTAAAAATCTCAAACCTAAAATCATAAGCAAAATATTTATTTCAATTAAGAATACGGGTCTTTAATGTTTTTATGATACAATTATAGAAATTCGAAGAAATGTTGCCCATTGTAAAAAACGCAAGAAATTTTCTCACCAGAGATAAAATTTTATAATAATCACATTATTTTCATTTTTATAGGTAAATACAATTTAGGATATGCAATTAGCAGGAATGTCATCTCTTCAGCCCATATGAGAGGAACATATGAGGAATTAAAGGGAAACGTCATAAAAAAATGACGCAGTAGTAGAGATGAATGTCATAGCTTCATTTACTTCAAGGTCTTCAGGGCCTTTTGCAAAGCACGGACCTCGTGATCCAGACGTAACAGCTTTCCATAACAAAAGCTTAGATATGCATTGCGAAGAGGAAAGTGAAGTTCTGGTTAAGTCTTACCTCATTTACTTAAAAAACATCTTTCCACGTGTCTGCCTCCGGACTTATCCGAATTAAAATCTTGACCCAGCAAGGACGTCCGAAATTTCCCTTATTGAAAATGAAAAGAGTCAATGTAATGTTAAGTAATGCAGCCGCACAAACAAACTTTTACGTGGCATCTTGCTTTCACTGGTCGTACGGAAGGCTTCCTAATTACGTAAATAAAAAAATATGGCTGCTTCCGGAATATTTAAGCTAGCGAACTCAAAGTCACGTCTGAAGTATCATCGACTATTTCAGCACCCATCAGAAGTGCTCCCATATGGTTCACGGCATTGCTTCATATTTATGAGAAATACAACGCGCACCATTTCAAATTTTGTTCAGAAATTCAACGATTCCAAAAATATAACACTACTCTAAATTTTATATGACTAAATTTGTAATTTCATCTCTATACGTTACTACACGGGTGCTTGAGTATCTTCTAGTGTAACTAGTGCTAAAAATATAAAAGATTTTATTTATATCTAACAGGGTCATCTCTAATGGTTCAGGGTAGAGATATGCTAGCAACCTTTTGCATCTACAGGAAATTGATATATATGAAATAAATCTAGTTTTTAATCACCCCCAACAAGTAATACTAGATCTATCTCTAACATTAACATCTCATTATCTCTCTGGAGATTGAAACGTTGTACTTTTTCAAATTTACACAAAGAGAAGTTAAAAAGATAAATGATAAATGTAAGAATCGATTATATCGGTCATTGTCACCGATTTTGAGCGGTGCGACTTGGCGTCCCTTATTACGTGTCAACTCCTTACTCACATCGGGAGGAAACTTCTCCTCGGGAATATTTTTCTTCTAGCGTTGCACCCACGACTTGGCCACCAGCAATGCATACACATCGCGGTTCGGTAGGTCATGAGTGCTGACAATTATCCACAAAATAGATTTGCAAAAGATATCACTCGTGCATCACATAAGGATTTAGCAATAGTCTTAGAACTGACACCCAACTTGCTCATTTATTCCATGGAAAAATGCAAACTTTTCAGTTATAAAAATTTACAATTTTTTGTGAATAAGTCTACGATTAAAATTTTGTTTAAGGGGTTTTATACTTATTTATTCATTTTGGATTTGTTATAATTATTTATAAGTATTCATATTATTATATATTCGAAAGCATACTACGTTTTTGAAATGATTTATTATTGTAGAGAATATATTTTAAACTTTTCATAGAAAGTTAGGTATCTTTGAGTATTTTTAGTCGAGAGTAGATCATGCTCATTCGATCATGTTGAAACGGGTATATTAACATTAATATTTTTACATTTCGGTTACTGAAACACTAACATAGTTCGTGTTTTATGTACATACATACATTCTCAGGAAAGTGCGTTAAATAATAGAAATTACCAAATCTTTGCCTTTCAAAGGAAATAATACTTTTTCGTCACAAAGCGAAAGCCAAAAGCGAGAAGAAATACGACGTTAACAGATTAAAGCAAATCATACGAAATTAAAAAATCAATCTTTCGAGATAGAAGGGAATCAGTGCAAAAACTCATTCGAAATTCTCACTCAACAGCTGTCAAAAAGGTTAAAACTACACCCACGGGTGAATTTATTCCAATCGGGAATAGGGAAATATTAATAGACTAAACGAGAATGCGCATACATTATGAAAATCTTGCAAATTTTTGTTCAAGGTTATGTTTCTTTGTGACATTCATTCCATTTCATTGCGACATGAAAATCGAACGAATATCATAAAATGAAATCGATTCTTATGCGATCGGACTAAGGAATTAAACCCCATTTCACGCAGGCCGGTTGCGGCCGGACGGCAAAACACCGGACGGTGAGTTGTGGGCAGTAAACTAATGAAGTAAATGAGACCTTTCAGTCTAGCAACCGGGCGGTTTTTGCCGGCCGGTCGATGGAAAACAGCTGGCTAAATGACAGAATAGGGCCCTTGAATTGCGAATGGGTCGGTGTAGTATCTGCTCGGTTAGATAGCGCGGAAACGGCGAAGTGCCAATCTATCGGCCACGTTTAGCCATTCAGTGAAAATTTCCATGTGAAAGGAGATTTGTGCTTAATCTCACTGTCTCTATTATCCTCTCACTGTCTCTATTATCCTCTCACTGTCTTTATTACCGGCCGGAAAACAGCGTCGGGTATTGCGAAAGGAATAATTTACTTCAATAGTTTACTACCCACAGAGCACCGTCTAGTTTTTAGTCGGCCGGTCGAGACCGTCGTGTGTGAAATAGAGAATAGAGAAAATGCGAAAGGACTTCGTAGGCTAAGTTTTTAGACAACACATAGTTATTTACAACATTTACGTTATTTTCATTTTTCTAACGCCACTTTTCTCACAGCTCTCTGATTGATATATCATTTTAATAAAACCAAAACTTCTCAGTGTCATAGAAACGAATAGACTAAATTCTTTCTGAGAATACTTAATCCAAAAGCAATGTGAATGAGACATCTGTAGCTTTTTTACCTTTTTTGCCTTTCTCAATTCGTGACAGACGACTGAAAAACCGGTAGATTTTCAGATGCATGAACGAAACAATTGAGATTATAAGATTCAGCGCAAGTCATTCATAGCTCGAGTTGGTCTCGAATTCTTGCAGCATTCCCTTAGCTCATAATATAATATTTATTTCCGGTCAACAATGTACGGAAGAGGAAACAGTCTGAGTGAGCTATGCAAAATCGGAGGACGGGAGGAAGAAAAATCGTTAACGAGTAAAAAGATATACACGAAACAATAACAATGCACGTTGTAAATAAAGAGAAGGAAGGATAGACCTGGGTTAGGTACGGATAGACCTGGTTGAGGCGGTGTCCCTACATAGAGGGCCAAAGGCACTTGGTCCTATTTGGTCCATTGTGCCATAAGAAGGATAGACCTGGTTGTTTCAAATATATTTTAAATTGAGATTCCTCGTTGTCAAGCCTTTGTAACTTGAGTTGAGTTGATCATCACTATTAAAACTGCTATGTGCAGTGCAGCGCTACAATTGAATGAAATTTGCTTTGATATGGCAAGACAGCGAGCATTTGAAAGATAGCATGGCGTCAGTGACGATGCAAGTATGTATTTATCGTACCATTCTCCCTCCATAAGCAGTTTGCTGTGCGGATGTTTGGTCGTCTCGTGATGACGTCTTTCGCCTCCCTAATCTCTTTCCTGGTTTCCCTTGATAAAGAGAGGAATGTCAGTGTGGGAATACCCTCCCTTCGGAGAAATGGGAATACTGCAGCCGACTGCACTATCTGTGATGATTTGTTTGCCGAAAGATCCGAAGAGCGAAGTTCTCCTCTTGAAACCACGTTTCAATCGTTCAATCTTTTCTCGAATTTTTTTTCGATCACATCACGGTATTTAAAAAGATACATTGAAAATATTTTTCGATTAGTAATATTACCCTTTCGCCAAAAAAAAGTGTGTGTCGACTACCATAAGTATTCTGTCGGGCATTAATTTCATCGTATTCAATTTATTCAATCTTCGGAGACCCTCCTTCCCTCATATTTAGGTTGACCCTGGCATTGACCAGGACCACGGACGAAAGGAGGTCAAGAACTACGCTAGTGAAATGTCAATTGAGGACAAAGATGGATTGTAGCTAGGATAACGGCATTAGCAAGTGACTAAGTATGAAAATTAATAAAATGCATCTTTCATTAAAACATAGGAGGGATAGTAAAAAAGAGTTGTAAAAAACTTGTAAAACTCAAAGAAAATCTAATCCTGATTAGTCCTAGTTTATGAAATAAGAAACAGATAGAAATTGAAGGTAAGGTAAAAAGAAGAAATAAGAAAGTTTTTGGAATAAAAACATAAGATTGTACTTACGAAAAATAGGCCAATGCGAGAAAGCAACCAAGAGAAAGGGGTGGAAAGAAAATCTGCGAGAGCTCTTATACAAGTCGACATTCTTCTTTCGTGCCAACTTCGCAGCTTGAAATGCCTTGAATTCTTAGCCGAAATGATATCATTCAAACCCCAAGCCAATAACAGACACGAGATTCATCAAACAAGTGACATCGCAATAGTCGGTGAATATAGGCACATCGACCTATTTACACACCGACGTATACTTTCCTGTGCATTACAAGTTTAAGGACACTTCGTTAATGGATTGCGTCGCCGCTGAATCTAAAAAGGATTTCCGTAAAACATCGTGGTTTTCTTTTTCAAATACTTTCTCTCCTTTAGCTCAGGTTGTCAGTTGACAAGTATAGAAAGAATACGTCGGCTAATCTAGCTAACGAATTGTTCGGTTAACGAAGAATTTTTCAATAGTTTTGGGTTCTACTGACCTGGGAATCGATCCGGAATCAAACCGAATACCGAACCCGAAAAAACCCTCATTTTCGCCGGTGTGAAAACCGAATACGAACCACAGAATTGTAATGCTGGAACCAGAACCGAAATCGATAATCGTAATTTATTCCTTTCCGATTTTAGGTTCAAAACAATACCATTTAACTTGCACTTAAACGAAAGAAAGCTTACTATAGTTGTGAAACTATGACTTGCAACTAACTATTGCTCTTTTATTCTAAAATTTAATATTACGAAATGTAAATGAAAAGGGCTAGAAATAATGATAAAACAAACTCTCAGAATTGAGTAATCTTTGAATGGCCGGAATGGAAAAGAACGGTTTGATTCGGTTTGACGTTGGCAGTTAAGCGAAATAAAAAGTGAACCGAAACTTCTTTTCGTTGAACTAGAGCGGAAAAAGGATTGGTAGTTAATGTCGACTTTTAATTGAGATTGCTGTAACCGTAGACATGAACGTCTGCACATAGCAACTAGAAGATCAGCATGATGTTTATTGATGAACGGGACATACTTCGGGATTTCGATAACTTAAGCTCTGATGACAGTGGTTGTCTAGCAACTATATTTTGGAATTTCTTTCGAAAATTATTTCTTAAATAATAAGGGTATTTTTATCAATGATAAATGAGAAGTATACTTTAAGACGTTAAATTACTTGAAGTTTCAATATAAGTAACCGTTTTAACCTTAATCAATCTCAGATCGGAGGCAGATGATTCTGAAAAATAGAATTTTTTATAGTCTCTGGTTAAAGGAAAAGGACAAGAATCTCGGCACAAATTCTCAAGATGTTGGGTTTACCCGCACAATGTAGGCGGTGAGGCAGACGGAAAATGTAAGGCACAGCAGGGGTCCTCGATCTCGGATTGCAGGGGTCTGAATATATTCAAGCCTCAAGCGGGGTCAAGCTGAGCGAAATTCATAAATCAATTACATACCTTTGATTTCATTTGCATTTTCGAATTCGATGACATTTTGAAAACAAAATTCCGTTTGAAATTCATGTATAATTTAGATTACAGATGTGATTCGTTATATCTTTGTATTCCTAATTCTAATTTTATGCTAAATACAGAGTAGCCTTATAATATGGCCACCACATTGAATTGATCTCCCGGTTATTGTGAACAGTCTCCATAGATTTGTCCAAAAATTATTTATCATTTGTGTTTTGGTACAGGTTAAAGAAAAATGTATCGTTTATACACTTTTGTCTTAGTCTTGTTCATAGCTGAGGTGATTTGAAAGCTACTGTGTATAAGTCATACTGAATAATGGCATTATTTATGGTTTCTCCTTACGCAATGTTTGGAAAAGTGTTATTCGTGGAATAATTTTGCTTTACTAACGTGGGCTTGTTCTACTTATAGCATTCTGGCTCAGTAAGGAAAGCTAGAGCAAACTACCTCACTCCTCATTTTGCCTAGTCATCCTCATTTCCCATTCTTCGAAGCTGATGGTAAGGGAGGATGAGGTTCCAACCGGTGTTCGGGTCGAATACTTTACAGACAGTGCACGAATACAATATATGAATTACGTGAGAAATTTTTTGCATAAATTGACTACCTGTTTTTCAGGCATTACGGTTAGTGGGGCACATAATAATACTGCTATAAGCCCGTACTTTTCGCATATGACACAGGTTTAAAAGCTCCAATGTCGGGGGATTAAAAGCACGGAAGTGTGGACTCGGACCGTGGACTTTAAAAACGAGCCTT
Source organism: Ladona fulva (assembly GCA_000376725.2). Taxonomy (NCBI): domain Eukaryota; kingdom Metazoa; phylum Arthropoda; class Insecta; order Odonata; family Libellulidae; genus Ladona; species Ladona fulva. The sequence continues at coordinate 3,149,084 of KZ308169.1, forward strand.
TAAAATCGCGGAAGAAAAAACTGCATCAGAACAAGGAACAGCAACCCGCGTCACGCCCTTCTAAAGCGGTTTACGGGAGTGGAAAACGGAATATCACGGTCTCCGCTCAAATGGAACTTTCGGACCATGCGAGGAATTAGTGGGAGGGAAGAAAAATTGCGGATCAAAAGTTCCGATTAGAGTGTTTCTTCAAGGGGAGCGGTCAGCTCAAGATTCGTTGGCCCTTCAGTGGCGTGCTTTTCCGAGCACCATAGAGCGGCACTTGAGGGCAACTTTCGCTCCAGCGTCTGCGCGGCCCTTCTCGAGATCATGGGAGAAGTCGGGGGAAAATTTTCCCACGGTCCTACTTCAATCCACAAGTCTCTCCGGGGCCCGCCTTATCCCAACCATTCCCGTTCTACCCCTCTGCCCTGTCCTCTCGACGCACACATACATACACTTTCGCTCTCCTCTCCGCAGCCACACCTCCTCCCTCCCAAGGAAACACTTTCACTCCTTTTCATGTCACCGCAGAAAAAATTCCAGATATTTAACCCTTCCTCGGATGTTTATCGGGCCACGATTTTTATGACTCAATTTCCTCGCGATCGCCCGCCACCGAAGGCCCTTCCCTTTGTTTATGCTCTGAATTCGGTCGGTTCATATGTGCGCTTGCGTTTCGAGAAGAAGGAAGCAAGTTGGGAGGATGGAAAATGTCCCGAGATCTGCGTGACGCGGCCGTGGAGTATGGAATAGGTTGGTGATAAAGGAGCTCATGACAAGGTAACACATTTTCGTGAGCCAAGTATTCAAACGGCGAAAGTGCCACTCTGGAATTAGGCAAATCGTAAGTAATTGTTATTGTAAGTTACTCTTAATAGGAGTAATTGTTATTATGAATCATTTGAATTTGAGTCGTTATTGTAAGTAATTGTTGTTATGAATAACTGTTATAGTAAGTAACTGTTTTTGTGAGTTATTGTTATTATAAAAATTTTAAATTGTAGTTGCTATTGTAAGGAATTGTTATAAACACCTGTTATTCTAAGTAACAGTTATTGTGAGCAATTTTTATTATGAATCATTTTTATTTTAGCTTTTATTGCGAGTAATTGATGTTGTAAGTAACTGTTATTGTGAATATTTGTTTTTGTGAGTAATTGTTATTGTGAGTAATTGTCATTATGAATAAAATTTATTCTAGTTGCTATTGTAATTAATTGTCGTTTTGGGAAAAACGGAAATGAAAGGTCAATGAATGCAAAAGTGGTTCATATTGACATAATTCAAAAATTTTGCGCGTAAATTTAGCCCGTAATGCTTACTCAAACAGGACTGATTATTACAGGCAATCAATAGGTATCATCAGAAAGGCAATCAATGTATGAAATAATGGTATTGCATTTTGAATCATTCCGATTTTCGTATTTGCAAGGAAAATGTCTCGGTATTTGAGGCATTTCCTGAAATTTCTAGTCTTTCCACGTTGAATAACAGATGTTTGCTTTCTCTCTAGGAAGAAGTGGAATGAAGAAACAAACACATAAGAGCCCAGTAAACAAAGACTCATAAACTTTCTAGCGGTGCTCCGAAATCAAAGATATCCTTTCTACTTATGTAAACTTCCTTCCGAGTGACATTATAAATAATATATTGGTCAATAAATTAATTATGATGGTTCTAAACGGAAGTATAAAAAACCAGAAGATTTTGTAAGAAGCTCACGGACTTAAATAAGATATCCTTGATAAATTGCACTCACTTAAGTATAGAATTACTCCCCCTGCAAAGAATGTTCCAGATAAGATTAAGAGAATAAAAAGGGTTAACTTCTCTCTCTGGAATAACTCGTTTCCGAGGACCGTGAAAAATCTTGGAAAGAAGATTCTTAAAGCTGCATATTTGTTGCTTAGTTCTTTCACAGAGTAATTATACCTACTGTAAGCAGTTCGTGCATTCTACAAGAGACGTCAACCTTATTCAGTTGGCAACCAGAAATACCTCAGGAAGGATCATACATTTTGCAGGCATCTCTTTTATTCTCTTCAAAGACTGTCTCTTTTAAATACTTTCTTAGACACATTCCAATAACAAAAATTATGGTTTTAATTAAAAAATGTAAGTAAGAAAGATTTCCTCCGCCTCTAATGACCAAAACTATTTAATTTCGTAACAATTAAGAGGCCAAATAGGGCGAATTTCTCAACAGCAACGATAGGTTTTTAAAAATTCACAAGCTCGTATTCACTCAATATCTTATACCTATATTACAGGATGCAAACAAAACAATGGTAGGAAAAGTTCACTATGAATACCGAAAACACTTTAGTTACTTACTAGATCTAAGGGGATCCATTAAAATCTCCAAACTTAATAATCTAAATCTCGCCCTAAATTAATGCCGTGTTCTATTCTATTCTAATATAGATTTGCGACATAGTTTAAGCAATTTTTTAGAGCTCAACCTCTGTATAAATAAGAATTGTAAAGTTTGTGTTATTTCGGAGGAAGATATGAACGTTAAGAAACGGGTTTTATCAAACTAGGCGATGTTTAAACTAGATAGACGAAGGTACAGGTGAGTGTCCTTTTCATATGCTGATATCTGCGGCGTAGTATACCTAGTATCGTGAGAGATAAAAAATTAGAATTGAATTCCTATCGCTAAACTTTGTACGTAGAGTAAAGCAGGCCATAGCAAAGATCAATGTAACATCAATACCTTAATGTTTATTCACACTGCGTATTGTAATAAATTCGATAACTGGTATCGCTGATTGCGTTCGAAAACAGACGAAAGGGAATTTTAAAATCAATTGAAGCCCGAATTAAAATAATTAAACATTTCAATCTTACGGGAAATTATGTCCAATTTAGTTCTGGTATAAGTAGTGACAGATTTTTAAAGTACAGTGGTCGAATTTTCATTCATAACTCAACTTCAAAATTATTTTACCATTTCGCATCATCCGATGTTATGCGCTTTAAGGATTCAAATAAGAAATTTTTATGGGAATAAAGATAAGTTTTGCAGCAGAGACAGGAAGTACTGCGTGCGTTAAGAACGAGGAAAAGGAGCCAAGATAAGTTGAAGAGGAAGAACTATTTCGGTAACTTAAGAAGAATTGGATTTTATATAAATTGGATAAAGGTTTCGAAATTTCGCTGCGTGTGAGCTCCAAAACCTTCAGATTTCAGATGGTGAATGGAACCACGCCGACAAGTGTTGCTAACACTTATCGGCGAATTATCGTATCAGCGAAAGGCCATACGTTTTTTCAAGAATTTCTACGGCAAATCAGCAGAAGTATTTCTCATATGCGGGGACGGAAAAGAAGGGGGTTCAGTGAATGCCAAGCATCCGGGCCCTAAGTTTCAGGGAGCCCCAATTTACGTGGGTAACTTTCTTATTTCGTCGTCGAAATATTCTATTAAAAAACTTCCACAGGTAAGGAAGCCAAGTAGACATGTGCTTGCATTAAATGGATGTTCTCCATTAAATTCCTTTTGGAATGCTTGTTCTCCAACTGAATCTTCCAAATCTCCCTTCTCATGCATCACTTATTTTCAATTATCTAAAACATAGAGAAAAAATGAAAATAATGTAAACTATACGTAGAATTCCTGTTTAAGGGTTACAACTATAGATTTTTCATAACACTCATTATACATACACATACGAGTTCATATATTCACTCGGACACTTGTACTTACCATCTAATGTAACTGAAATTTTGTACTAGATCTTTCACGAATGCAGCCATTATTCTCATGAGATGGAAGATATCTGTGACTTTTTATTTATACCTCTGCTGATATTCTCCTTAATTCATTAAAGGAAATCTGCCAAAATATTTTTTATTGCTGATTTGGGATCGATCGGCTGAGTGTATTGTAATGTATATTTTATGATTATGTACCGTTTATCCTCTTCTTTATTTTTTTGCAACCAAATCCTTAGAATTTGATTTTCTATTTTTATTTATTGTATCACAGATATTTGTTATGTGAGGGAATTGTGAAAACCATTATAAAAGGCTCTTGAGGGAAGATGATGCAGAGAAAGACCAAGACTGCAATTCATACAGCAGATAATAAATGACTCATATGGAGAGCAGCTGCAAACCAATCTAAGGATTGAAGACTGAAGAAGAAGATAATATATATGTTCCGTCATTCATCAGTTTTTCTGCGAGTTCTACACTGTTATAGAATCTGTCCGTATAGACAACGTGTCCTATGTTAATATAATTATTCAGCAATTTATGGACCATCAGAAGTGAACTTTGTCGTGCCCTGCAAGAGTCCAAAACAAGAAGCTTCGTAAAACATCCGGTGCCGGCTATTAGAGTGGCACGTTAGTTTCTTGAAGATAATTCGAAAATGTGGACGAAGTAGTTTCGCGTTGCTTGTTCATACTATTAAATGATGTGGAATGTGGCGTACTTGTGCAGGACATTTGAGCATTCATATAGCCAATATTGGTGACAATATTGTTCCCATCATGCCGAACATATCGCCCAATTTCCCACCCGATATTGGGCTGCTTGGTTGTGCCAATTCTTGGCCGATTTATTGGCCAATAAATTGGACTGTATCATACGGGCTTTATAGAATGATCCCCACTCCAAGAGAGGAAGGGCTCCTTGCGACCATACTTGCACTTTATTACCCAGCACGTGCGGACGGTAGAAAGAATCAAAATAACGGTAAACAGGACCGGCGCTAGCATGAACGTCACCCGCCCGCATAGTCTAATTTTCGCCCCAAAGATTATTGCAAGGGTAAAGAAGGTACGAATTGAAAGAAGGCATTCGGCGCTCCCCCCAAGAATGTGCCACAATACTGGGAGCCTGCAATACAGGCCCTGCCTTTTTAACTCCCGCTTCCTTCGGCCCTAACAGCTTAGCCTTTTTACTCAAGAATAATCCTCGGCTATGCTTCTTAACCATCTTCGCACTCGTGCGTGCGGTTGAAAAGACCAAAATAAGGCGGTTTAGCCCCTTTTTCATAAGAGGATGGGGTTATTTCCCTTGTTTGACGCTACTTCGGAAATGTTCTTTCTTTAGCAATGTTCTTTGAAAAACCGATGGGGAAGCAGAAGCAAAATTTATTCCTCTAGTCTCATTCAGCAATGCAATTTTGTACGTAAACTGGAACGACAGACATTACTTCCCGAACATCTGGGACACATTCAGGCAAATTGAAGTAAATATTGAGCGTGAGAAGTATTTTATGGATTTCAAGTTAGAAAATAAAGTAAAGTAATATATAAATAAGAACAAAATAGAAGAAACATAACCGCATGTTAATATTCTGAAATAATTATGTATAGTGTCAATGATGAATACATTCTAAGAGATCCATATCAGTGGATGCAAGCCACAGAAAAGATGCGGCCGAACGCGTGCGGCCCGTAGGCCGCAGGTTTTGCACCGCTGTTCCAAGTGGCTCCTTGCTTATACACATACAATATCAACTCTCCATAAAATTCTATAGAAAATGGTTATACCAAATATTCATAAAAACATACAGAGACATTATAAAAGACATGAAGACAAATCAATAGAAATAAACGAAAAAGAACGAATAACAAAATTACGGATTATGGCAAATCGTAAAAAAAATCTATCGTTAGGAACTGCCGACTTTTCCCATAATCAGACCTTAGAAACCAATGAAAACAGCTATAGAAAGCAATAGGTACCAATGGAAATTTTCTTCGGGGAAAGAGTGAACTTATTCCTTACGGTTTAGAGTGGTGACCAGTTTCAAATTACGCCTCTTGATGTTATCCAATACGGCTGCTCTTATAAAGCGTCCAGAGGAAATGTAAAGGCAGCTTTTTCATTAACCATCAACGCTATAAGTTAAATATATCTTTAAATTGGAGCGAATGACGCAAATCAGTATCTGAAAAGGTTATTGGAAAAGAAAGTAGAGGAGTATCAATGGGTGGCAAAGTATGAAATATGTTCACCGATAATAAGATTCAGTCACAGAATCAAAATAAGAGCGAATGCAATCGGATACTTTAATGACTGCCAAGGGCGAGAAGATAACTTGGACGAACTCCAGAGCGGAAGACCAATTCCGAGAACTATGTCATCGCAACAATAAATCATCAGCAAGAAGGTCGGCTGCAAATTCACGTACCGAACATGATATTCGAAGGAGCAGTCCATTGATAAGAAGTGGCGTGGATAGAAAACTTTAAAACAAAGGCTCTAATTAAAGGACATTTAATCAATTTGTTATGATGTTCTACTTTTTAAGAAAACGAAAAGTTAAGAACGATTTTCACTTTAAATAGTTTAATTATTTTCAATATTCTTTTTGTCCTCTGAAAGGAATATATTTTTAATGTTACTCTGCAGCACATTACTGAAAAATAAGCTAATATTCAATCATCGGATGCAAATAGGTAAAACATGATAATGCAAGAAGACCGCAAATACCTGTAATATTACTTATTAATCATTTCCCTATAAAGCATAATTTTTAAAGGATTCTCAAATCAATAATAAGAGAATAATTTTTAAAATGTAATGATTTCGAAAATAATGTGGAAATTCCTGTATATTAATTTGTTAGCAGGCACATTAAGTATTTTGGGCAACGAAGATAATCATTCAACTGCAACATGAAAACTCCAATACCCAACTGTCCTGAAAGAAATTAACGAGGGAAAGATTTTCCAAAAGCAATGGATAATTTATATCTAAAGAATTTAAGGTAAGCATAGACGGTAAGGTATCAAATTAGTCTAAATTATGAAGACTTCCATCAACTTGTTAATCAAAAAGAACGCTACGACATAATTTTCTAAAATTTCAACTTAAATTAAATCCGCTTAGCAGAAGCATCTTCCCTATGATAAAAACTCGTTACTTGTGTACTTAATGAATTCCTTATGCCTTTTTGGACCTCTAAAGACTTCAATTAGATCCAGAGACGTGCGCCATTGAATTGAAGGACTATATTGATAATGTGATCGAATGTCATGTTGAGGGAATAATCCTCACATTAAAAGTCACCATCAATTATGCACGAAGTATCGGGTTTTGAAAAAAGGTTAGTAAAAAGCGAACAGATGTTCTGTCTTCAGATGCACCCTCTGCTTTCGACCTAAGATCAAACACGGTTCTGTTTCCAAGAAACGGGCTCATGATGCATTTAGAAAGCTTCCTGAATTCAGACAATTATTGCACATCGCTGAATCCGATAATCCGACCAAGTGACCCCAGTAATAGACTGTCTGCTCTTTCCTCTATAGGGCATCTGCATCTTGATTTCACTTCCGGTCTCCTATCTCATATCGTTATATAAAATGCAAGTATGGCTCACAGCCAAAAAATCTCTGTTATTTTCATCCTTGCCTGTTTAACTCCGATTCGCACAAAAAGAGGCTGGTGACAGTCAAATCGACATTATAGACCTGGTTAGTTGACCATTTAAAATTAAAAACCCTCTTCATTCTCAGAAATTTTCCTCCCTGAAGTCAAACGCGTATAAGAAAGGCTAAACTTCTTTCTTGAAAAAAAATAACAAAGACTTTGCCTGCACTTTCGAGTTGGTACATACATACATCGAGCATGTACATACTACATAAAACTTCTGTGTTTCCGTTGCGACGATGGATGCAAAAATACAATATAATCCAAAATCAACCCATGATAAATCCAAAATTCAATCGTACTAATGCCACACTTACGCAAATTCCTGTAAGTAGTATGAATCAATATATAAAACGGAAAACGAAGATAAATTCATGCTAGCCACTTTCTTTCAAAGCAATAAGGAATGCCCAGTATTCAATTCGTGGCTCCTAGTAGTTGCATAGTATAGTATAGTAGTATTGTTAAAAGTGCTTCGACAGCTTAGGTCATTTCGCATATGGGCCCAACCTTGCCCACTTGGCTATCCGGGAACCCTTCGTGGCTCCTAATTGAATATTTGCAATAGAAATAAAAGTCATACTCCTCTTTCTAATAATCATTATTAGCTGTCCAAAAACATTATTTTGAATTAATTACGAGCTATAACAATTATGAAAGTAATTTATAGCAACGATTGACATTCATAATTGTCATATTGATAAAATCTTTATTGAACAAAAAGCAGTTCAATTTCTTTTTATCAACAATGCGATAATAATGTATTATTATGGTCACCATAAAATATTATTGCAGTCGTACTTGACAACTGCTGTACAGAACTGTTGCCGTATGAAAAATTGATATGAAACATGTTATGCAAAGGTGACCTTTGAACTAACCATGTATCCTTTGACATACATCATTCTCTCGCGACTTAGCTAATCGACTGGAATGTTACGTCTGCGAATACAGTGTAATGCGCAGGAGAAAATCAAGTTGGGTCAAATACCAAAGATAACAGTAGATCTGAGGACATCTGCCACGCGTGGCGAGCGGCACCATAGGATCCTACTTTCCTTTTTGCGGTCTTCCGTAGTCGAATATAAGCCGCCGTAGATAAGCCCATACACTTCCTTCATTGATTAGGAAAACAGATACGGCTTCATGAACGAGGCACGTGATCTTAGCGAAGCCTTGATGATACTGCTTTTTATGGAGGTGTTTTGAAAAGGATACGTTTCCCAAAAGAAAACTATTCTCCCTCGTTCTTGATGTGATTTATCGTAGTCCAGGGGCGGATCCATGTGAGGGGGTGGGGGCGGATGCCCCACTTGCTTGATTTCTCTTCCCAAGTAGGCAAATGACCAACTTCATGAGAAAAAACCTAAATAAAATTTGTTAAGGTTTTTTTCATTTCAAAATGTGAGAGACTTAGATTAGATTATTTTCTAAAAAATTAGAAGATTAAATGCTTTTATCGCACAATAACTTTAAAATTGGTTTAAATTGTGCAGAATTAGTAAATAATTCCTTTTACTAAAGACGTAAATACAGAGAACACAGGGCTCCAGATAGCCAACTGGACAACGCGTTCGACTTCGGTTTAGGTGGTCCCGAGTTCGATTCCCGGTGGAGGCTTTCCCTCCATATGACCTCAGATGTGCTTTAAACAATATTACTATTCAAACAACAAAATATTGAATGAATTCTATTCACACATATTTTCAAATTCATAATATCCTAGAAATTTTTATCGAATTCATATGATTTTTTCACTCGTAACAGTTGAATAAAAAGTTGATTGCAAATATTTTGTCAAGATTCCGCTCGGTGACACAAGGGAAGATCAAGGAGGCAATTACCCGCTAAACTGTAGATATTACACTTGATAAACACACTAATAAATAAGCACCGATATTTTGTCTATATGGACAAAACATGATGGAATTATGGATTTAAACTTTATGAATCCACGAACGTTCAGCTACTATCAGCTTCTTCGCGAAGTTGATTGACGATTCGAATTTGAGAGACCACCTACAAAAACGCATAGAAACATCAATATTTACGCGGCCCTGCTTACTTCTTCAGTCATTTGGGGGAAAAACCAAGGATCTTAAAAGCAGGACGACTTTTACGGCGGGATATTGTTTGGATTGTGATCTACTGAAGAGTCCATTAGAACTGTTAATCCTAAGGTTTCCTCCTCGAGCGGTCTCATTTTCTGTTTCCATCGTGATTTGATAGAGAATCTCATGACCCTTGAATTCTATATTATAACAACTTATGAGTATAAAAATCAACAAGGTGTATCATAAAAACCTACTTATCCTATATAAAAAATTATAAAAAAGAAAATACGGGAAGAATTACAAAAAGGATCAGTTGGAATTAGTGATAGATTGTCATGAAGCTTGCTTACTCTATCTTTTGCATTCGTTCTCTCCATTTAGACCGTCGCAAATGTACCGAAGTAAGTACCGAGAAGTAGAGTGATTAATATTCTTTCTTTTGTACTCTTTCTTAGTACTCCTCAGACGATCAGGGTCAGCGAACTCCTGAATTGGTCCTGAATGTGTAGACCCATTCCCTTATTGGAGGAAGTACATTACAAAATCGCTTCCCAACTGTTAAATTAGTAATGGATAGTTCTGTCGCTGTGACATTAGGGATTAAATTATATATAAGGGATTCGGACAAACAACAACTTTGATTAACTTATATAATGAGGCTGGTGACTCGATCTGGCCATGGAAATGGTCGCGACGACTCCATCGAGGGGCCTAGCAATCGGGCAAGGGCCGCCGGCGCGTTGCGGTGCTGAGGGACGGTGGAGCGGCACAAGCCCGCCGATGTCCATTAGCCGAAGTCAGTAGAGTGACTTGCTCAGCAAGTGGGGGAGGATTCCTGGCCAAAATCGGCATAGCGGCCTCGGTCAGCCGGGGGTTCTCGTTTGCCCAAGTCAACGGGGTGACTCGGTCAGCAAGGACTCGGCTTTTTTTACTGCTGCAGGGACAGAAACTTTTGGTCCTGTCAATTGTATTATTGACCCGCAGGTGCTCCCTCAACCCACACTTTCTGCACTCTTCATCCTTGGTCCGCTCGCATCCTACAAAAGTTGATCGTGAGAGTTTAGGAAGAGAGGTTTGTCGTACAAGTCGCCTTATGACAGTTCCCCTTTGTGATTCATGAGTAGGCTGGGTCAGCTATGAGGTTTTCGCTGTAAAGTGGCATGGGGAGCGGGGAAGACCATGAGACAGGTCGTCTTAAAAGCAGGCTGTTCGGTAAGGAGGGCGGGGATTAACCCAGCTGAGGGAGAACGATGATGTGGAAGGGGTGGAGATTTCGCAAGGACGTGTGCGCGCGCATACAGCCGTTCACTGGCGAGACAAGTAGTGAACGTGGACGGTGCTGGGTGTCGCTGCCATTTGTTGACAATTTTTATCGTAGTTTCAACTTCAGTCGGTGTCACTAACTCACGCTTATGTGCTCGAAATCTTCTTGAAAGGTACATCTGTGATTTTAGCAACAGTCTATCGGGAGAGAGTGATCGATCAAGAAGATTGCAACGTATTTCAATACGAGGTTAGTGGAGCGCGCTCCATACCAACGACGCATAAAAGTGAACCATTCGGAGTGAGAGCGAAAATAACATGGGGGCGGACGACGGTGAACTGAATAAGGTTCGTATACATTCAAAGTAATACTACACATAGTTAGTGTTGTGAGATTGTGTCGTGATTGTATGTATGCATTTTCAGGAGATATTTCAGGTTATTAACACAAACGTATTTACTCTAGATTTATTGCCGCTAAACTGCAACTGTAATTTGCCTATGCCGCAAAAAATTAATTCTAAGCTCTTCCGAAAGTTGGGAGTCGTTTAAGTTTAGAGTAAAATGTAAATGATTGCATTAAGGATGTATATTGGCTGTTAAATAAATCATATATAATTGATTATAGTAGTCATAACACTCATTATACATACACATACGAGTTCATATATTCACTCGGACACTTGTACTTACCATCTAATGTAACTGAAATTTTGTACTAGATCTTTCACGAATGCAGCCATTATTCTCATGAGATGGAAGATATCTGTGACTTTTTATTTATACCTCTGCTGATATTCTCCTTAATTCATTAAAGGAAATCTGCCAAAATATTTTTTATTGCTGATTTGGGATCGATCGGCTGAGTGTATTGTAATGTATATTTTATGATTATGTACCGTTTATCCTCTTCTTTATTTTTTTGCAACCAAATCCTTAGAATTTGATTTTCTATTTTTATTTATTGTATCACAGATATTTGTTATGTGAGGGAATTGTGAAAACCATTATAAAAGGCTCTTGAGGGAAGATGATGCAGAGAAAGACCAAGACTGCAATTCATACAACAGATAATAAATGACTCATATGGAGAGCAGCTGCAAACCAATCTAAGGATTGAAGACTGAAGAAGAAGATAATATATATGTTCCGTCATTCATCAGTTTTTCTGCGAGTTCTACACTGTTATAGAATCTGTCCGTATAGACAACGTGTCCTATGTTAATATAATTATTCAGCAATTTATGGACTATCAGAAGTGAACTTTGTCGTGCCCTGCAAGAGTCCAAAACAAGAAGCTTCGTAAAACATCCGGTGCCGGCTATTAGAGTGGCACGTTAGTTTCTTGAAGATAATTCGAAAATGTGGACGAAGTAGTTTCGCGTTGCTTGTTCATACTATTAAATGATGTGGAATGTGGCGTACTTGTGCAGGACATTTGAGCATTCATATAGCCAATATTGGTGACAATATTGTTCCCATCATGCCGAACATATCGCCCAATTTCCCACCCGATATTGGGCTGCTTGGTTGTGCCAATTCTTGGCCGATTTATTGGCCAATAAATTGGACTGTATCATACGGGCTTTATAGAATGATCCCCACTCCAAGAGAGGAAGGGCTCCTTGCGACCATACTTGCACTTTATTACCCAGCACGTGCGGACGGTAGAAAGAATCAAAATAACGGTAAACAGGACCGGCGCTAGCATGAACGTCACCCGCCCGCATAGTCTAATTTTCGCCCCAAAGATTATTGCAAGGGTAAAGAAGGTACGAATTGAAAGAAGGCATTCGGCGCTCCCCCCAAGAATGTGCCACAATACTGGGAGCCTGCAATACAGGCCCTGCCTTTTTAACTCCCGCTTCCTTCGGCCCTAACAGCTTAGCCTTTTTACTCAAGAATAATCCTCGGCTATGCTTCTTAACCATCTTCGCACTCGTGCGTGCGGTTGAAAAGACCAAAATAAGGCGGTTTAGCCCCTTTTTCATAAGAGGATGGGGTTATTTCCCTTGTTTGACGCTACTTCGGAAATGTTCTTTCTTTAGCAATGTTCTTTGAAAAACCGATGGGGAAGCAGAAGCAAAATTTATTCCTCTAGTCTCATTCAGCAATGCAATTTTGTACGTAAACTGGAACGACAGACATTACTTCCCGAACATCTGGGACACATTCAGGCAAATTGAAGTAAATATTGAGCGTGAGAAGTATTTTATGGATTTCAAGTTAGAAAATAAAGTAAAGTAATATATAAATAAGAACAAAATAGAAGAAACATAACCGCATGTTAATATTCTGAAAAATAATGAAATAATTATGTATAGTGTCAATGATGAATACATTCTAAGAGATCCATATCAGTGGATGCAAGCCACAGAAAAGATGCGGCCGAACGCGTGCGGCCCGTAGGCCGCAGGTTTTGCACCGCTGTTCCAAGTGGCTCCTTGCTTATACACATACAATATCAACTCTCCATAAAATTCTATAGAAAATGGTTATACCAAATATTCATAAAAACATACAGAGACATTATAAAAGACATGAAGACAAATCAATAGAAATAAACGAAAAAGAACGAATAACAAAATTACGGATTATGGCAAATCGTAAAAAAAATCTATCGTTAGGAACTGCCGACTTTTCCCATAATCAGACCTTAGAAACCAATGAAAACAGCTATAGAAAGCAATAGGTACCAATGGAAATTTTCTTCGGGGAAAGAGTGAACTTATTCCTTACGGTTTAGAGTGGTGACCAGTTTCAAATTACGCCTCTTGATGTTATCCAATACGGCTGCTCTTATAAAGCGTCCAGAGGAAATGTAAAGGCAGCTTTTTCATTAACCATCAACGCTATAAGTTAAAGATATCTTTAAATTGGAGCGAATGACGCAAATCAGTATCTGAAAAGGTTATTGGAAAAGAAAGTAGAGGAGTATCAATGGGTGGCAAAGTATGAAATATGTTCACCGATAATAAGATTCAGTCACAGAATCAAAATAAGAGCGAATGCAATCGGATACTTTAATGACTGCCAAGGGCGAGAAGATAACTTGGACGAACTCCAGAGCGGAAGACCAATTCCGAGAACTATGTCATCGCAACAATAAATCATCAGCAAGAAGGTCGGCTGCAAATTCACGTACCGAACATGATATTCGAAGGAGCAGTCCATTGATAAGAAGTGGCGTGGATAGAAAACTTTAAAACAAAGGCTCTAATTAAAGGACATTTAATCAATTTGTTATGATGTTCTACTTTTTAAGAAAACGAAAAGTTAAGAACGATTTTCACTTTAAATAGTTTAATTATTTTCAATATTCTTTTTGTCCTCTGAAAGGAATATATTTTTAATGTTACTCTGCAGCACATTACTGAAAAATAAGCTAATATTCAATCATCGGATGCAAATAGGTAAAACATGATAATGCAAGAAGACCGCAAATACCTGTAATATTACTTATTAATCATTTCCCTATAAAGCATAATTTTTAAAGGATTCTCAAATCAATAATAAGAGAATAATTTTTAAAATGTAATGATTTCGAAAATAATGTGGAAATTCCTGTATATTAATTTGTTAGCAGGCACATTAAGTATTTTGGGCAACGAAGATAATCATTCAACTGCAACATGAAAACTCCAATACCCAACTGTCCTGAAAGAAATTAACGAGGGAAAGATTTTCCAAAAGCAATGGATAATTTATATCTAAAGAATTTAAGGTAAGCATAGACGGTAAGGTATCAAATTAGTCTAAATTATGAAGACTTCCATCAACTTGTTAATCAAAAAGAACGCTACGACATAATTTTCTAAAATTTCAACTTAAATTAAATCCGCTTAGCAGAAGCATCTTCCCTATGATAAAAACTCGTTACTTGTGTACTTAATGAATTCCTTATGCCTTTTTGGACCTCTAAAGACTTCAATTAGATCCAGAGACGTGCGCCATTGAATTGAAGGACTATATTGATAATGTGATCGAATGTCATGTTGAGGGAATAATCCTCACATTAAAAGTCACCATCAATTATGCACGAAGTATCGGGTTTTGAAAAAAGGTTAGTAAAAAGCGAACAGATGTTCTGTCTTCAGATGCACCCTCTGCTTTCGACCTAAGATCAAACACGGTTCTGTTTCCAAGAAACGGGCTCATGATGCATTTAGAAAGCTTCCTGAATTCAGACAATTATTGCACATCGCTGAATCCGATAATCCGACCAAGTGACCCCAGTAATAGACTGTCTGCTCTTTCCTCTATAGGGCATCTGCATCTTGATTTCACTTCCGGTCTCCTATCTCATATCGTTATATAAAATGCAAGTATGGCTCACAGCCAAAAAATCTCTGTTATTTTCATCCTTGCCTGTTTAACTCCGATTCGCACAAAAAGAGGCTGGTGACAGTCAAATCGACATTATAGACCTGGTTAGTTGACCATTTAAAATTAAAAACCCTCTTCATTCTCAGAAATTTTCCTCCCTGAAGTCAAACGCGTATAAGAAAGGCTAAACTTCTTTCTTGAAAAAAAATAACAAAGACTTTGCCTGCACTTTCGAGTTGGTACATACATACATCGAGCATGTACATACTACATAAAACTTCTGTGTTTCCGTTGCGACGATGGATGCAAAAATACAATATAATCCAAAATCAACCCATGATAAATCCAAAATTCAATCGTACTAATGCCACACTTACGCAAATTCCTGTAAGTAGTATGAATCAATATATAAAACGGAAAACGAAGATAAATTCATGCTAGCCACTTTCTTTCAAAGCAATAAGGAATGCCCAGTATTCAATTCGTGGCTCCTAGTAGTTGCATAGTATAGTATAGTAGTATTGTTAAAAGTGCTTCGACAGCTTAGGTCATTTCGCATATGGGCCCAACCTTGCCCACTTGGCTATCCGGGAACCCTTCGTGGCTCCTAATTGAATATTTGCAATAGAAATAAAAGTCATACTCCTCTTTCTAATAATCATTATTAGCTGTCCAAAAACATTATTTTGAATTAATTACGAGCTATAACAATTATGAAAGTAATTTATAGCAACGATTGACATTCATAATTGTCATATTGATAAAATCTTTATTGAACAAAAAGCAGTTCAATTTCTTTTTATCAACAATGCGATAATAATGTATTATTATGGTCACCATAAAATATTATTGCAGTCGTACTTGACAACTGCTGTACAGAACTGTTGCCGTATGAAAAATTGATATGAAACATGTTATGCAAAGGTGACCTTTGAACTAACCATGTATCCTTTGACATACATCATTCTCTCGCGACTTAGCTAATCGACTGGAATGTTACGTCTGCGAATACAGTGTAATGCGCAGGAGAAAATCAAGTTGGGTCAAATACCAAAGATAACAGTAGATCTGAGGACATCTGCCACGCGTGGCGAGCGGCACCATAGGATCCTACTTTCCTTTTTGCGGTCTTCCGTAGTCGAATATAAGCCGCCGTAGATAAGCCCATACACTTCCTTCATTGATTAGGAAAACAGATACGGCTTCATGAATGAGGCACGTGATCTTAGCGAAGCCTTGATGATACTGCTTTTTATGGAGGTGTTTTGAAAAGGATACGTTTCCCAAAAGAAAACTATTCTCCCTCGTTCTTGATGTGATTTATCGTAGTCCAGGGGCGGATCCATGTGAGGGGGTGGGGGCGGATGCCCCACTTGCTTGATTTCTCTTCCCAAGTAGGCAAATGACCAACTTCATGAGAAAAACCCTAAATAAAATTTGTTAAGGTTTTTTTCATTTCAAAATGTGAGAGACTTAGATTAGATTATTTTCTAAAAAATTAGAAGATTAAATGTTTTTATCGCACAATAACTTTAAAATTGGTTTAAATTGTGCAGAATTAGTAAATAATTCCTTTTACTAAAGACGTAAATACAGAGAACACAGGGCTCCAGATAGCCAACTGGACAACGCGTTCGACTTCGGTTTAGGTGGTCCCGAGTTCGATTCCCGGTGGAGGCTTTCCCTCCATATGACCTCAGATGTGCTTTAAACAATATTACTATTCAAACAACAAAATATTGAATGAATTCTATTCACACATATTTTCAAATTCATAATATCCTAGAAATTTTTATCGAATTCATATGATTTTTTCACTCGTAACAGTTGAATAAAAAGTTGATTGCAAATATTTTGTCAAGATTCCGCTCGGTGACACAAGGGAAGATCAAGGAGGCAATTACCCGCTAAACTGTAGATATTACACTTGATAAACACACTAATAAATAAGCACCGATATTTTGTCTATATGGACAAAACATGATGGAATTATGGATTTAAACTTTATGAATCCACGAACGTTCAGCTACTATCAGCTTCTTCGCGAAGTTGATTGATGATTCGAATTTGAGAGACCACCTACAAAAACGCATAGAAACATCAATATTTACGCGGCCCTGCTTACTTCTTCAGTCATTTGGGGGAAAAACCAAGGATCTTAAAAGCAGGACGACTTTTACGGCGGGATATTGTTTGGATTGTGATCTACTGAAGAGTCCATTAGAACTGTTAATCCTAAGGTTTCCTCCTCGAGCGGTCTCATTTTCTGTTTCCATCGTGATTTCCATCCATCCATCCATCCATCATGACCCTTGAATTCTATATTATAACAACTTATGAGTATAAAAATCAACAAGGTGTATCATAAAAACCTACTTATCCTATATAAAAAATTATAAAAAAGAAAATACGGGAAGAATTACAAAAAGGATCAGTTGGAATTAGTGATAGATTGTCATGAAGCTTGCTTACTCTATCTTTTGCATTCGTTCTCTCCATTTAGACCGTCGCAAATGTACCGAAGTAAGTACCGAGAAGTAGAGTGATTAATATTCTTTCTTTTGTACTCTTTCTTAGTACTCCTCAGACGATCAGGGTCAGCGAACTCCTGAATTGGTCCTGAATGTGTAGACCCATTCCCTTATTGGAGGAAGTACATTACAAAATCGCTTCCCAACTGTTAAATTAGTAATGGATAGTTCTGTCGCTGTGACATTAGGGATTAAATTATATATAAGGGATTCGGACAAACAACAACTTTGATTAACTTATATAATGAGGCTGGTGACTCGATCTGGCCATGGAAATGGTCGCGACGACTCCATCGAGGGGCCTAGCAATCGGGCAAGGGCCGCCGGCGCGTTGCGGTGCTGAGGGACGGTGGAGCGGCACAAGCCCGCCGATGTCCATTAGCCGAAGTCAGTAGAGTGACTTGCTCAGCAAGTGGGGGAGGATTCCTGGCCAAAATCGGCATAGCGGCCTCGGTCAGCCGGGGGTTCTCGTTTGCCCAAGTCAACGGGGTGACTCGGTCAGCAAGGACTCGGCTTTTTTTACTGCTGCAGGGACAGAAACTTTTGGTCCTGTCAATTGTATTATTGACCCGCAGGTGCTCCCTCAACCCACACTTTCTGCACTCTTCATCCTTGGTCCGCTCGCATCCTACAAAAGTTGATCGTGAGAGTTTAGGAAGAGAGGTTTGTCGTACAAGTCGCCTTATGACAGTTCCCCTTTGTGATTCATGAGTAGGCTGGGTCAGCTATGAGGTTTTCGCTGTAAAGTGGCATGGGGAGCGGGGAAGACCATGAGACAGGTCGTCTTAAAAGCAGGCTGTTCGGTAAGGAGGGCGGGGATTAACCCAGCTGAGGGAGAACGATGATGTGGAAGGGGTGGAGATTTCGCAAGGACGTGTGCGCGCGCATACAGCCGTTCACTGGCGAGACAAGTAGTGAACGTGGACGGTGCTGGGTGTCGCTGCCATTTGTTGACAATTTTTATCGTAGTTTCAACTTCAGTCGGTGTCACTAACTCACGCTTATGTGCTCGAAATCTTCTTGAAAGGTACATCTGTGATTTTAGCAACAGTCTATCGGGAGAGAGTGATCGATCAAGAAGATTGCAACGTATTTCAATACGAGGTTAGTGGAGCGCGCTCCATACCAACGACGCATAAAAGTGAACCATTCGGAGTGAGAGCGAAAATAACATGGGGGCGGACGACGGTGAACTGAATAAGGTTCGTATACATTCAAAGTAATACTACACATAGTTAGTGTTGTGAGATTGTGTCGTGATTGTATGTATGCATTTTCAGGAGATATTTCAGGTTATTAACACAAACGTATTTACTCTAGATTTATTGCCGCTAAACTGCAACTGTAATTTGCCTATGCCGCAAAAAATTAATTCTAAGCTCTTCCGAAAGTTGGGAGTCGTTTAAGTTTAGAGTAAAATGTAAATGATTGCATTAAGGATGTATATTGGCTGTTAAATAAATCATATATAATTGATTATAGTAGATAAATGTGGTATTTATTGTCAAATTTTATTATAGAATTCTGACATTTCTATATTTATTGATAATTATATCAAATTAAGCCAGAACTAACTAGCAAAATTTTCCATAATAGGCTGAATATTTACGAATTGATCAAAGACCGCCAAGATTTAGACTTCTCAATCCACTCCTTCTGTTTATTTGTCGCATACAAGGTACTGAAACTAATTCCTTTCGAGGGGTAAATGAATGTTTTATATTGTTCTTCAGGTAAACCTTAAGTAATCATTTATGTAATTTTACAGGGTTTAATTGATTAGTGAAGCCTTGAAATTATAATGAATTAACTGTGTAGGTTTGATTAAAAGAATATACCATATTTGTCAAAGTCAACCACCTACGTCTTCTAACGAGCCATTCAGTATCTACGATTCCATCTGCGATACAGAAAGCATGTGATTATGCAAGTGTTGACTCTGGTCGGACTTAAACCCTTATGGATTTGATATCACTCAAACTCTTTTCCGCGTCTGAGTGAGTTCAAAAGTTCACGTCAATTTGTTGGTATTAATTATTAATAAACATTAATAACTTCATTGCTACTTTTTAGCAAAAAGTCTTCGAAATTTTTAACGTACTGAATTCCCTTACGTTCTAAATATTCAGATATATTCGTTTTACCCAGAAGAAAACTTGAACTAACTTAAGTGAATGATATGTATTTAATTTGCTCTTGTTCGCTGTTGTACAATATTGCAACATGAACTCTAATGCAGTATTTGTTACATGTAATATATATATCGTCAGACTTGGTTCATAAATGAAGGTTTTGAGATCAACTTAAGTGATAATATGGTATTAAAAATATCCATTGTCATTGAATATTGGTGGGGGTCGCCAAAGATTATCGTAGTAACGAAAGATACCTCGTTATTATATTTTTCAATAATAGAATGAAAAGAAGTAAACAATGACAGTGCTCTTTTAATCGCTGTGGCTATTTAATAACACGTTCATGCCCTACTTAGAATCAACGGAGATAACGGAGTCGTGCTTGGATTTATGTAGAAAATATTCAGTTCTTCGAGTTAGGAAGGATGGAAATCGATCTAAAGGAATCAAATGCCATTCTCAGAGAAGTGGACAATTATTTGCGATTACTTCCCCAATCAATGCAATCCCTACCTATTTGCTACTCATTGTATCATCAAGCATTACTTAAGAGCATAAAGAGCAGGAATAATCTATAAACTTGTTTTATGTTTCTCAATTACGTGTGACTTTCAAATTCCTTTTATCTCGGCATTCAAGGTCTTATAGAAATCTCGAAAGAATACTTCAGCGGAAGTCGTTCATGACCATGAGAAAGCACGGAATTCATTGTGCATTTACCGGAGGAAAAAACGAGTTACTTAGCGGAAAGTTCCAATCTCTCAAAGAGACAATAAATTCTCAGTTTATCTGAAGATGTGGATAGAATTGAGCTGTGAATTGGAGTCAATTGTTCTGAAAAACTTTTTATGTAACAGTTATGCAAGTTTTTTGGCATTGCCAATGGGCCCGGGAGATCCTTGTAGAAATTTTATGCGGGCTTATTACTTCTTTAGATGATAATCAACCTAACTACGATGAACTATGGTGAATGTTACACTATTCATTAATATCGTTAACGGATATGGTGGGAAAATGAATAAAAGTTTGCTTATATATTTCTATAAATGTATTACTATATCTCATGCGTCATGTATATTTATCAACTCGTTGGGTAATTATGCATAATTGAGTTTTTCTTGTAAGCTTACAAAGGAAACGAAAATTTATAGCATTTCATGTCGATTATTTATTTGTTTCTCTCACTTGTGAAACATTCTTTACTGCAGTCAAAATTAAGTGGAATTCTTCATCCGCCTTACAGTCATTACACATGTTTATCTACGCCACTAAATTCTCATCTTTCCGAAGTAATTGAGCTGTACTCATGTAATGGAATTCATGAACATCACTGACTCAACACTGATATTCCTATCCTCGTAATCTTTTATTCTATTTCTCCTTTTTCGTCCAGATATTGAATTTTATCTTGATTATTGCTATCATTAAATACCTAATCATGCCAATTTTTTGATAATTCCGTCTATCTAGATCAAAGTGTCATTTTCCTTTCCTATCCTAGCCTATCAGTTTCATTCCAGCTTGTACTTTGAATAATTACTCGTGTTTCAGAGTTTTCTTATAATAGTTGGGCATAGGTTATATGTATTTCAAGCCTACATTTCATTTCTCATATTTTAGTCATGCAATCGCTTGAAAAGTTAAATACCTCATTTTTATGTCCTCTGCGACATCTCGTCATGAGAAGCACTCAACTCTATAAATTATCCTAATGACCTTATAAAATTTTCATTTACTACCCATTTAAACATTGAAGTCATCACAAATCCTAATTATAAAACTTTTATAGTTCTTGCACAATTTCATTCACTCTTCTCTCAATCCTCTTACAATTAGTTGCCTATTTTTACTAGTCCTTGTTTCGAACCGTGTAAGAATACATTGGGATGCTTTACTAATGTGCTTAACCTACCATTCAGCACTTTGAGGTGCAACAATCCTATTTGGTGCCTAAATCTGTCGTACAAATGTTTACCCTTTATTATTGATGATTAAATTGAGACCATTTCCCAGGATGATTAAGCTCAATTGCATTATTTTTTCGGTTCTCCTTCTCTGCAGTCTATGACATCCCGACTATCCTCGATCCCAAATTTTAGACAGTATCAGATACCTCTTTTAGTGGACTCAAATTTGTGTCTTTCTTTATGTTTCCATCTCGCTCCTCCATCGTGTCGTCCCTATAGAAAGTTAAAAGTTTGGTCCCTTAATATCATCCAATCTGCCGCAGTTTCAACCTCACTCGAAAGAAACCGTAATCTTAGCCCTGCACTCAATGTGTCCTATTCCAGCTACAACACTGCCGGAAAAAGTATGTATGTACAACCCTTCAAATTCGTTCTTGAAACTATTTTTTAAAAACATTACAGAGGATTGATTAAGCTACTGCTGGATCACGTTAAGTTCAGTACTCAATGAAACTTAAATCTAGCTTACAAATGAATCACGAATGCGAAATTATAAATTTTAAGGAGTGGTATGTATGTACCTTAAATATCTTTGACCATGTTACCCTACGAAATTTTTTCTCTCTTTAATAAATGAACCCAATTTTCATCCCGAGAAATTTTGAACTTTATTCACCTCTTCCATATTAGTTGACCGACGGGATAGTATATTAAGTGAGAAATTCCAGCCAGTTCATCTCACCTGGTCTTAGGACAGGAATGGCGATCGTTCCTAAAGTAGCCCTCGAGGGAATTTTTTTGGCACGCAGAACTCTAACGACACTATCTTTGTTATGGATTCTACTCATTAGTAATGATTATTAATTACTGTCAACCTCAATTACAACATATTCATTCCATCGATGACATAAATTAGATTAAATCGGCATCTCACTATAAACTTTGGCACACTAGTCCTTTATATTTATCAAAAATGGCACTCTTGCTGCCAAAGGTTCTCCATTCTTGTCCTAGGAGTTTGAAGGTCCCTCCACCATCAAACTGGATGTCCTTGAAAGAACATCATAAGCGAAAGTTTTGTCTCATTCACCGAGAACGAACCGATCTAGAACGTTTGAAATTTCGACTCTCCATTTAGAAACTCTCATTTTTACTCGGGCCTCAGTCGACAAATAAGTAAAATCATTAAATTTGGTCGATTTTCCTTCGCAAGGCTAGGGATGTGAAGAATTCATGCCTTTTTTTGCCTTCTGAATGGGTTTTTAAATCATATTGTTCCCGATAAAGGCAGATGATACTTTATAGTCTCAATTTCGCCAAATAAAGTCCCATGTATGTATGTATAAAGGCCAGCCATTTTCATGCCTATTTTGAGTAAACTGCAAGTTATTTTATCAACAGTGACGCCAAAAATCGTTTAGAATCGTGACATTCTGATGCTTATTGACTGCCATTGATCCCTATCAATCAATATTGATTAAGTCCTCGTAAGAGCTATATGCAGGTCCTGCGGCATTTCTCTGGTATCCTTAGGTCTTAGCTCTTTAAGATCAACTCAACACCCAAATGTTCCCTAACAATAATTAATTAAATAAAGAGATTTGTTTTAAATCCTATTAAGAATAAAGGGCACTTGAATCGTCCAAATATTTTGTTTGTGGTGAGAATTCTAGAAAACTAGAGTTGCCTCTCGTGTTAGTTAAAGAGTTAGTTAATGAAAATATTAAATATCCAGCTCCTTGTGGGAGTTTGGGCACTCTTTTCATGTACCGTGACCGTGAAGTTTCATTTTTATCTTGAACACCATCAATCACGTAAAATTTCCGAAAATATAACCATTTTAGTTTTATCGGAGGAAAAGACGTATACGACGTCACGTAACTTAGGGAGTAAAGTGTTTCTCAGTGGTTCATTTACTGACCCCTATGGTGTGAGGATGAGTAAGAGTGGTCCAAATAGCCCACTGATAGCTCCAGTTTGACGCTTCTCCTCTTGCCGTTCACGCTCGGTAGAAATCTCGAGAAAATCGGGCCAGAAAACTGAAAATAAAAATTGAGGTGAATAAATGTGTCCTGTGGCTCATATAAATACCCATATATAAATAAAATAGTTATAATTTTCTCAATCTATGCTGACTGAATATCAGAAAATCTTTCATATAAGTTTTCGTCGGTGAAACAGAACATAAGTTTTCTACCTTAAGGTAGGTTCACGTGCCCCAATTCTCCCCACTTGCGGCCATCTCCTTCACCTCCTGTTAACATACCCCACCCTTCATGTCATCAAACAACTTTCGTCTTTGTCTTCCCTCTGCTTTTCTCCTTGTATTCTTCCCTCAATAACTTTCATAAGCAGTCTTCTCCTCTCAGTACTTGACTCACCCATTTCCACTATCTACTTTTAATTATTTCTTTTAAAACTCTTCCCTGCCAATCTTTAGAACCTCTGTGTTTATTTTTCTAGCAACCCAACTTCCCCTTTCCATTCTACGCCATATCCAAATCTCGAAGGCTTTTAAACTTTTGATGTCCTCCTTTCGTAATGAAACAGTAGGATTCTTAAAAATTCTCAATTTGGAAATTTTTGTTAGAGTAGCTTAGCTTTAATATAATTCAGAAGGGCAGTTTTTGTGCTGTAACCCTAGTTCAGAGGTAGGGAAACTCCACTCTGGGAAAACAACCTCCAATGGAAGGTTAAGATGAAACTTTGTTTCCCACCGGCATAAGTACAAATGTATAATATATATGTATAAACTGCTTAATGTAAGATGTACAAGAATAAATCTATATCAATCCTAGGTAAGTTCTGGAAAGTAATATTGATATGAATTATGAAAACTATAAACCACACAAGTTTCGTACATTCATTCTCTCATTAGCAAGATTAAAGTATCGTTGAGCTTTGGAAGAGAGGAAAAGTATCTAGGAAAAGAAAATAGGTCTAATAATGCCTCGTAGTTCCACTAGGATAAGCGATCTCCATTGGTACTAAGGTAACGGTTTTAGTTTTCAGTATCGACCATTAAATTCTGTTTAAGAATGCAGAAAGTAGCCCATTGTTTGAATTGGAAAGATAATCTTATCTAACTTATCTAATCTCTGTCAATTTTTATAGAGTATTATCTCTCGTACTTTTTCCTCTTTAAAAATAGATAATGAAATTCCTTGTTAAAAAGGACTACTCGATTTATCGTAATTTAAAGCAAATAAAACCAGGGTTTCCTAAATTCTTTCTTATGACGTCCCCCTTAAGCCTACCCTCCTTGCTTTTACGACCCCCTTCTGAATAATTCATTATAATTACCAAATTTTCGCGATTCCCCCTCAACAGCTTTGTGAGAACCCCCAAGAGTCGCGGCCCACTGTTTAAGAATATAAGGCCAACAACATTAAGCCCACTTTACATCTAACGATTTATTGTACGATTTTTCGTATCGGGAAGATCGGAAAAATCGTAGGATAAATCTTAGGAGTAAACGGGACTTTAGCTCAGCGTAATTTATCTCATCAGGGTACGGTGATTTTTTCCGTATGTATGTGATGATAGCTCGAGAAAACCTATAAGGATTGCTATTTTTGAGCAGTCTTAACGAGGAAGTGCGTTCGGATACCCTCACTCGTCGATGGCTTTTCAGACGAACTTATGGTAATAGGAAAAATGGGGGAAAACCCGCATGACTGTGGACTCTTAGAAAGGAAGCGGTGAAGAACTTGTATCATGAGGTAAAAAGCCGCTTGGAATGATAGCTTTTAGATGCACTCAAGTTTGAAGTATGACTTTTTGATATTTTTGTACGAGTGAGGAAAGATAATGAATGCCTTTAGAGCGTTAGAAAGAAAGTATTGGTAGTATTGCAAAAGTAGTAGTGGTGCGAAATATTCATGGAAAAGATAAAACGACATATTTGAAGCGAACGCCTGTGTCACCACAAGGAAATTTATTGGCTTTCAATAAATGTACTTTCTTTAAATTTGAAATCGAAAGCATTCTTAATTATTCTACATTCTATGTAGAATGAAAGGAGACTGTATGTCGGAAAGATTTGGAAATGTATTTAGATAAGTCCAGTTCAGAAAATTTTCAGAATATGTTGAATTCGGAAAAAGATACTTTATGTCAATACAGTACTTAAGCGAAGACAAACTGTACAGTTTTATGCATGTATGATAAACTCCCGAACAGCTTGTTCGCCCTCTGCTTTTACCCCAGTTCTATTGATGACGATGATTGGGGACCTAATAAATTTTAAACTTGACGCTTACTTACACGCCTGGATATCCTTCCTCACACCTACACCAGTAGCGCGCTGCCAATGGGAACGAACCCGGGATGGTAAGGCTAACCTAGAACCAATTGTTCTCCCTAAAAGTATGTACAAACGATATAAAGAACTTTTATTACTGGATGAGCTGAGGTGTCATGTACAAGGATTATAAATAGCTAAAAATCGCGTAGATGTAAATCCTATTAAACTTAATTTAAGAATATAATGAAAAAAGAATATATTTGATGGTCTGCGTTTTTTTATTAGGATATTCTGAACTTAACTCTCATCAGGGGCGTACTAACAAGTCCCTCGACCTCCTAGATGCGGGAACCCCGAGATTCAAAGCCCAGATTCTTCGGTACGCGCCGAACTCATTAGATAGCTAAAGTTAACTCAAACATTCAGCTGACTGCCAGAGTATAAACTACATTAGTTTGCTAATCGTTTGTTTCTGAGAGCGACTTCTCTACTTTGTGTTCGACTGCGATCTACTTTGCTCGAAAAATTTCGAGGTTTCCACATAGGTAGATAAAAATGGCAAATTATTATATTTTCGGTAATTATTTAAAAATAAATAATCAGTCCGAATAGCTTACAGCGACGTTTACTTAGATCGCAAGAAGGTTAGCTTTTTTACTTCGCTCAAAATACATCTTGAGAAGTGAAATATAACGTGGGGAACATTGAGTGCTAAAATTCAATAAGTGTTGAGGGTCGCATGCATCACGGCATATTGCCAAATTCTTGTTACCCGACGGGCGTGAGCTCTAGAAAAGAAAGTCGTTTGCTTCATAGCCAATTAGTATTTAGGGATAAGTTGTTACACTCCTAGGGTGTAACAAAGCTTGCCACCTATTTTGATTTGAAGTGAATGCTGAAAATAAGCTGTGAATGCATTAAAATGTTAACCTTACGGATTAAAAGGGTATGGTGGAATTTATGATAAGGAGCAAGTGAATGATTGATTACTTGAATGACCTCGTAAAATAATCTTATTTTGATTCAATCTGTTGAGTATTCTCTGCTGAATCTTTCTTTTATCGAATAGTTTGAGCTTGGAAAAGATTTTATGAGCTTTAATGTATTTCTTTTTTAGCAGCTCTCTGTACGTTCTCGAGAGCCAGACTCAAGATCAAGTTCAATACAAGTATGTGCTTCACATATAACGACTAAAGATATTTACGCACAGGTTATCGAATGCATAATTTGCACTACTCCATACATCACAGGTAGCATCGATGTTTTTACAAGTTTAAGTTACAGTTTATTCAATACATGAGTAAACTATTCATACTTACATAACGGTAGGCAAATCTTTATCCTTAGAGTACAAATCATACGTGTACTTTCGAAGATCCTGATAGGCCTTCACGGCTACCATAGTGGTTCCTCGACGCTTGTTAGACCTTTGATCTGGAGATTGCTATCAGGGGAAGTGGGACTGCAGTCTTTATCACATTTTAATGATATGAGTAGCCTATAACGATAGCAAATAGCGGTAAGGGTTGGCTTTTTATAACAGTTTACCCATATCGATACCGGAGGCACCATTGTATACTTAATCATATTCATACTGGAGGCACCATTGTATGCTTCACCCTATCTAGTGTCCCCCTTACTTCTTTCACTTTACGTCAACGGCAAGCACAGTAATCTTAAAAAGTTTTAAATTAGTTAATGACATTTACATGGATTATTTACTCGCTATTTGAATTCCTTACTACATATTTCGATATTACGACTTTGAGATGGTTTTAAAGACTTCCGCAGGTTCATATCAACCACACAATTGTTTAACAGTACGATTGAAAAAAGAAAATTTCCAGACATTACTTCTTCACACTTTTGAAGTCCTGTCCTGTCCTGTTGCGAAGAATGTCTTCGCAACTTAGCTGTAATTAAAGAACTCACTATTCATCTTGTTGGAGACGAATATTAAAAATAGTAATTAAAAGTAAATTTATAATGCGATAAAATCTGTTTATGCAGTGCATTTTATCCGAGCTGATATTTTTGGACGTATGTACTGGATTCCAGTGTACTAGTTGTTAAAAATTTCAGGATTTTCTGTACAGTTCTTGAAGTCTTTTGATCACGTCATGATAACGTTACTTCAGCATCGCAGTGAAAAGAAATATTGAATAAAACTGAAGAATGCCCACTACGGTCGCTACGTGGCTAAGGGGCGCTTTTGTGCAATAGTAAATTACGTTTCTCCTAAATTGTTACTGGAAAATAGGTTCGGAGAAATGGAGAAAAAATAAATGAAGACTGTAAATAAGTATATGCTTCAAATGTTAATTTTTACTTATTTTAGCTCGTAGTGATTAGGAATTTCAAATAATTGTCGCGTTGACTCAGCAGAGCTTATGACGTGCCTGAGCACTACCTGTATTCCCGCTCGCAGCTGTCCTGTTCGAGCATTAAGAATTAATTTCACGCACTTCCCGCTGAGACAGAAATGTGAAATTTAAAATCATTAAAGTCAATGGACTCTATATTTTTTACCAAAGGTATCCTTGGTTCGACTCCGGATAGCTCAAAAATACTCTCATAAGAGATGCACTAAAAGGTTCTATTGTCATAGTTTTAGGATTGAAATATTCAAAGATACTAAAAAGTTTTCGGATGAATTAAATAGTACATATATTTTTTTTTAATTGGAGTTTGCTTGTATCAATTTATATATTTCACTAATAACGTATCCCAAGCATATTTAATAACTTTACTTCACTCCCTGTAAATAACTCTTGGGTTTTTCTATCCTATCAACTCCTAGCTTAGCCGTTCTTAGTTTACATGGAGATGAAGCATCTAATCGATATGTTATTCGCGCGTTTTCCGCTAACTCGACATTTTATGCGTGCAGATGAGTCGCGATGTTCTTTTAGGATGTAATCGAAATGGCGGACCGCAGATAATGAGCATTTCCGTCGCGTCCTCTACGTTGCTTAAATTTCCTCATACGTACTTGAGTATAAGCTCTTCATGAGATAGTGTGAAATTGACTGATATTTGGGTTTTTGTCCGGAAACTATTCTTTACGAGGTGAAAGACTTCAGGCATAAATATAAGGGAGTGTTTTTGCATGGAATAGAGAGTTCAAAATAAATTAACATATTAATGGTATCAATTTTCTTGTGCTATTTTTTCACTATCGTTAAAGATAAGAAAAATATTTCGTAGAGCGCTTGGATTAGTCTGCTTCGTTGTAGATTCTGTCTT
This sequence comes from Ladona fulva, assembly GCA_000376725.2. Taxonomy (NCBI): domain Eukaryota; kingdom Metazoa; phylum Arthropoda; class Insecta; order Odonata; family Libellulidae; genus Ladona; species Ladona fulva. The sequence goes on from KZ308169.1 coordinate 3,178,168, forward strand.
GGTCTTTTCTATGTTTGTTCTAAAGGTTTTATTAAAATGAAATGAGAAAACCTCAGCGTGCGAAAGCAGTTAAGTAAAAGAATCCTCAGTGAATTTAATATTGCCTTTCCTTCAGCTCATTTTTCTGTTTCTATAAGTTTGACTTAATTTAGATGCTGTCCTTCTACGGTTCAATTTAAACACAGAACAAAGGCGTAGTGCATCCCCGCCCCTCCGGGGTTGTCTGAAGGAACAGCAAAAACATCTCTTTGAGGGGGCCAGCTAAAGTACTCGGGTACTGAATCTTACTTCTTGCACTCACGAAAAGATTCAACTACGCCGCAAACTATTACGTTAGTAATCTCCGAATGATAATTAATGATGATAAATGACAATTTTTGTTACTTGTTCCATTCGATAGCAAACCTTACGTTACTTATTATGCTTTCTCCAAAAGATAGCACATACTTGTCTCGCATTTGAATGGATTTGTTTCTTTCTACCTTCCAAAACTTAACAAAGAAGGTTAAATTTTGTCTCATTCCGATATAGCTGATAATGTTCTAACTTTTCTATTTGGAACGTTCACTACTTAAGGCGTATGAATTATTGCTTTTATGTTTAACTTTATATTCTTGAAAAAATATTGAGGCATTCGCACTAAATGTTTTTAAAATTAGATTTTTTTAAGAAGTCTATTTTAGCTATCTAGTTTCCTTTGAGTTAATTTTGTTCACATTGTGCACTGGAAAGTTTGCTTTTTATTCTATTTATATACAGCGTATTGGGATTCCAAGCAGTACATACTCACAGGTGTAACAGGATCTGTTCCGCGTTTGGATCTTTAACCTCTATAATCTATGGAATGTTGATGGATAACGCCGATTTTGGCTTTAGGTTCATTTACAGTTGGAGGTTTAAAATGGGTTAAGTAGCGTTTTAAACATCTAATTCATTTACAACCGTGTTCCGATTTCCCTCCTTACTTCATCTCTAAGCTCAAGGTATGTGATCGAGGGAACGAAGCTGAGCCCAGAGCAGTTTTAAGAACTGCGCTCATTTCCCAAGAATATATACGTATTTAAAGCGGAATTAATTATTAATTTACTAAACTATTATTTATTTATAATCCAATTAATGATAAATCAAGGTTATCCATGTAAAAGGTCCATCCAGAATCAACGGTGAACTAATATTGGAGAATCGAGAATATTTTGGAGAGCGAATCATAATGTTGCTTAAATTTAACCTCAGCTGCTGTAAAATTTATGCTTGGATATCTTTCACTGTCGTTTCCTTACACCAAAGGCAAATACTTTACTTGTTTGACTATTCATCTAAAATATTTGGAACATCTAAAATACCTTAATCCCCGAATCGTGTGTACGAACTTTATCGGCTGTTTTCCTAGCTTATTCGTTTCCATTAATAACTTTAAAATCTCATTACTCTCGCGTATTACATTATAAGTTACATACTATGCTCTCTTAGATATTTCAAAATGATTGTATCTCACCTTGTCTTGAAAATCCTGTTTCCTAAATTTTGAAGTGTTGTGGTATTCTGGAAAATATGAACACGAAAATCATCGGCGTATCTAAGGACGCAAGAATAAGCCCTTAGATCAACGTAAGTAATCGAAGTCTTATTTGTGTTTAGATGGAGTTTAATTATTTCTGTGTTAATTCATGAATATTATTGATCCATCTTTTATGAATTTCTTTTTTGAACATTTTAGTCTATAATTTAAATGTTGGGATTCATATTTGATTACGCGGCAATATTCTTAAATCTAGTGTAACATTGAGTGCCTACAGCTTTGGCACGAAGTGTTTCGCTTAAAAATTTAGTAGAACGATCTGATATCGCCTAGAGAAATTTTTTATCAATATTTGGTAACTAGTGAGGTAATAACGACCGAAATCTTCACTGTAATGATTCATTGGAGTCTTAACCTGTACATCGTTAAACTATCGGATGGAAAATCTTTCAAAAGTATTCGATGTCTTGTGCTGCGGAATTAAAGGAAATGAGAATAGTGGCGATAAACTTTCCAAATCATACCTACATTTTAGTTGCCATACACTGAGGAAGTTACTTAGTAGTTGCAAATTTTTCCTGCCGTGGTATGCTTAAGAATTGCTTTTACCACGCCATCTGTTTTCTTACTCCATTTGACCTTCACCTTGTGCTTACGTCGCGTATGGCTAGCAACTGTTCGCTAAGAAATGACTGATGATAAGTAATTGTTTAGGATGAATGATAATTGCTCTCTATTACTAATGTGCGAGTAATAGTCGTTGTCAACCATATAGCTCCACATTTTTCGAAAGTTTTGCTTAGATTTCACTCCATCTATTGTTATTTTTAAAGATTTTACACATTTAAATGTTGTGATAATCATTACTAAGCTAGATTCAACTATATTCTCATTTACAGCGAGGTAAACTCCGCTATACTACTCCGCTACGATGAGGGTGACACAATTCTAGTATTTGAAGTTTCATTAATATTCCATTAGTGCGCAATTATTGCTAATCTGTTTTCAGACTGAAGAATGATTTATTATCTTATTCCTGCTATTACCATTCATTAACTTCCAACTAAAATTTCTCCATTTTCCCATTTTGTTTACTTTCTGTTGTAGTTAAGTAAACGAACATTTTTGTATCCTAATCAACCACGTGTTTAACTTATCTACATTGAGAGCCTAGAACGAATGGACGTGACTCTGCTCTGTGAATTACACTTAACTCTCTCTTCAGATTACTTTCCGTAGCCGATAAGATTTTTTCTCGCTTATTTTACCTTCGGCTTACGTATAGTTTAAACATGAATGTCTTCTTCATCCCGAACTATCTGAAGCCGTGACATGACGTCTGTGACGAAGTGAGTAACAGAGAATTTCCTGGTATCTGCACAGAGGGTGTAGGACTAGAAGGGGCATGAGGAAAAGATCCTTTCTTTGGAGGAAGTAGGAAAGTGTTCATCACCAACGTGTTAGTCTTTCTACCGGTTTCGCTGAGAAAACATCATATTTTATATTTCGTTGATGGAAATAGCGCTCATTTATATAGAAGTCATGGACGAAATGAAGGTAATTATTTTCTTGAGGAATACTCGTCGATTCCTTCGCCAATGAGGGCAACGAATTTGTAAACGACAGTTGTTTAGTTTTACCGGTCTCTTGATATTTACTGTAACAGTTCCCGTAAAACATTAAAAATTCGTTAATGGTGTTTCCATCGGTAGTCAGTGATGCTTCTCTTCAGAATTAAAGAAGTTTGGAAATTGTATAAAATGATACTCATTCAGTTATTTTGTAAAACAGTTTTATTTTCAGCTATATTCCCTTGGAAATGCGTCTTTTCCATTTTTTTTTTCAAAATTTTTCCATTCATTCATCAACATTCAACCATTTTTTACCACTTAAAATAAGTGTCATANTCTAGCCATGGAAATGGTCGCGACGACTCCATCGAGGGGACTAGCAATCGGGAAAGGGCCGCCGGCGCGTTGCGGTGCTGAGGGACGGTGGAGCGGCACAAGCCCGCCGATGTCCATTAGCCGAAGTCAGTAGAGTGACTTGCTCAGCAAGTGGGGGAGGATTCCTGGCCAAAATCGGCATAGCGGCCTCGGTCAGCCGGGGGTTCTCGTTTGCCCAAGTCAACGGGGTGACTCGGTCAGCAAGGACTCGGCTTTTTTACTGCTGCAGGGACGGAAACTTTTGGTCCTGTCAACTGTATTATTGACCCGCAGGTGCTCCCCCAACCCACACTTTCTGCACTCTTCATCCTTGGTCCGCTCGCATCCTACAAAAGTTGATCGTGAGAGTTTAGGGAGAGAGGTTTGTCGTACAAGTCGCCTTATGACAGTTCCCCTTTGTGATTCATGAGTAGGCTGGGTCAGCTATGAGGTTTTCGTCTGTAAAGTGGCATGGGGAGCGGGGAAGACCATGAGACAGGTCGTCTTAAAAGCAGGCTGTTGGGTAAGGAGGGCGGGGATTAACCCAGCTGAGGGAGAACGATGATGTGGAAGGGGTGGAGATTTCGCAAGGACGTGTGCGCGCGCATACAGCCGTTCATTGGCGAGACAAGTAGTGAACGTGGACGGTGCTGGGTGTCGCTGCCATTTGTTGACAATTTTTATCGTAGTTTCAACTTCAGTCGGTGTCACTAACTCACGCTTATGTGCTCGAAATCTTCTTGAAAGGTACATCTGTGATTTTAGCAACAGTCTATCGGGAGAGAGTGATCGATCAAGAAGATTGCAACGTATTTCAATACGAGGTTAGTGGAGCGCGCTCCATACCAACGACGCATAAAAGTGAACCATTCGGAGTGAGAGCGAAAATAACATGGGGGCGGACGACGGTGAACTGAATAAGGTTCGTATACATTCAAAGTAATACTACGCATAGTTAGTGTTGTGAGATTGTGTCGTGATTGTATGTATGCATTTTCAGGAGATATTTCAGGTTATTAACACAAACGTATTTACTCTAGATTTATTGCCGCTAAACTGCAACTGTAATTTGCCTATGCCGCAAAAAATTAATTCTAAGCTCTTCCGAAAGTTGGGAGTCGTTTAAGTTTAGAGTAAAATGTAAATGATTGCATTCAGGATGTATATTGGCTGTTAAATAAATTATATATAATTGATTATAGTAGATAAATGTGGTATTTATTGTCAAATTTTATTATAGAATTCTGACATTTCTATATTTATTGATAATTATATCAAATTAAGCCAGAACTAACTAGCAAAATTTTCCATAATAGGCTGAATATTTACGAATTGATCAAAGACCGCCAAGATTTAGACTTCTCAATCCACTCCTTCTGTTTATTTGTCGCATACAAGGTACTGAAACTAATTCCTTTCGAGGGGTAAATGAATGTTTTATATTGTTCTTCAGGTAAACCTTAAGTAATCATTTATGTAATTTTACAGGGTTTAATTGATTAGTGAAGCCTTGAAATTATAATGAATTAACTGTGTAGGTTTGATTAAAAGAATATACCATATTTGTCAAAGTCAACCACCTACGTCTTCTAACGAGCCATTCAGTATCTACGATTCCATCTGCGATACAGAAAGCATGTGATTATGCAAGTGTTGACTCTGGTCGGACTTAAACCCTTATGGATTTGATATCACTCAAACTCTTTTCCGCGTCTGAGTGAGTTCAAAAGTTCACGTCAATTTGTTGGTATTAATTATTAATAAACATTAATAACTTCATTGCTACTTTTTAGCAAAAAGTCTTCGAAATTTTTAACGTACTGAATTCCCTTACGTTCTAAATATTCAGATATATTCGTTTTGCCCAGAAGAAAACTTGAACTAACTTAAGTGAATGATATGTATTTAATTTGCTCTTGTTCGCTGTTATACAATATTGCAACATGAACTCTAATGCAGTATTTGTTACATGTAATATATATATCGTCAGACTTGGTTCATAAATGAAGGTTTTGAGATCAACTTAAGTGATAATATGGTATTAAAAATATCCATTGTCATTGAATATTGGTGGGGGTCGCCAAAGATTATCGTAGTAACGAAAGATACCTCGTTATTATATTTTTCAATAATAGAATGAAAAGAAGTAAACAATGACAGTGCTCTTTTAATCGCTGTGGCTATTTAATAACACGTTCATGCCCTACTTAGAATCAACGGAGATAACGGAGTCGTGCTTGGATTTATGTAGAAAATATTCAGTTCTTCGAGTTAGGAAGGATGGAAATCGATCTAAAGGAATCAAATGCCATTCTCAGAGAAGTGGACAATTATTTGCNAAAGCATTTTGGACAGTGATAGTAATTACGATGATAGTTAAAAGCATTATGAATTAGCATTTAACAGTTGAAGGTTTTCAGAAATGAAACAGAGTAAGTAATAATAAAAATATTCCATCTCCAACTTTATTTGCCATATCCAAATGTCACCATGTCCATAACTCAATAATGGTTTTAGTCAAAATTCAAGTGATAACATTGCGCACTTTACCCATCGTAAATTAACTGATGATCGTTAATTAACAGAAGATATTACAAATTATTCTCTTTCTCAAGGAGAAACTAACGAGAATAAAGTCCGACAGAACCGGGGTTCGAACATTCAGGAGTAACGGTAAACACAAATTGCACCCAATTCTATTTGATTTGGGATATGAAAGAGATTCTTAGCTGAAAGGATTTTAAACCTTTGCACCAGCTTTTTGGGTCGATTTACAAAGACATATGGGAAACGAGTTCGTGGATATAAACAGAAAGCTACAGATTGCCTATTTCCAATTTCTTTAAGGAGCAAGTAATTAGAATACTATATTAAGTTTCACTCATGTTTCAACAGGAAAGACGCATTGAAACGTATGCACTACAAAATACTTGCATACCTCTCTGTTTAGGGAAACAAAACATGCGCTTTTCCTCAACGTCCACTCCAGTCATAATGGGACAATCTATTACTGCACATCTCACCTTGTTTTTCGGCATAGCTGCAGCCAAACTATCCTTAAGACCCACAAGTTACCAGTTAGAGAAGTTTTCAAAATGGTCGCATACAGGTTTGAACGATTGTTCTGGCCGTTATGACCCTTACTTCCGCGCAGGCGGCAGGCCTTCTTCTAGTTATGGTCGCAGAACACCAGAGGCGCAAACCATGACCGGATGTGCCTATCTAAGTAGACAGGCCCTGCGTTGTGTCTTCAAGACGTTGGATGGAGTATATAAGATAAGAAGGCAGTGCTTTACCCTTCTCGTGAGAGGGAAAACTCTGAGGGGAACGCGAATACCATCTATTGGAGATAAGACGTGAAAAAAAGTGATATCAAAATGTCCCATAAGGTTATCCCTCTATGCCAGGGTTTCACAAAATGAGTTCCACGGAACACTGGTGTTCCACGAAGAGTTTGTAAGTGTTCCGCGGAAACATATGAAGAATGATAATTCTTGTATGAATTTCAGTTCTGAATGAAGTTATAACATGTTCAAAAATCAGGGGCTCTTGATTTTATGAGAAGATTGGGTTTTCAATAAACCCTTGACTCTTACTTTAATGAAATCAATTATTAATAATAATACTGACCGAAAAGTAATCCAGGTGTTCCACTGATATCATAGAATTGATAAAGTGTTCCGTTGGAGGAAAAGTTTGGGAAACTCTGCTCTAATCAATCTTCATATTACATGTAATGTCTATTTTATCTGTTATCTGTATTGACAAAACCTATTAACTATTATATGAATTGACGAAGCCTATATCTCTGATCTAAGCTGAATAAAACTTACTATTATTACTATTCATAGTAGACCATTATTATATGAAATGTTTTGAAACTATCTTCATAATATGATGATTGTGAATTTTGAGAAATAAAACTAGAAGTTACAGATTTTTATTGACAGAGAGGAAAACTAAGTTCCTTTTGAGTAAACCATTCATAGCATATAAACATAAAAAATTTCAGTCAGACACATTTTAGTTTGAGTTTTTGAATGTTTCACATTGTTTTATTCCTTTTATTTACGCTATTCAAAATTTTATGTTTTGTTTTTCAGTTTAAACTGGAAGTTAAAGTGGTAGATCCAATTAGTTTCAGCTCACCTTACCTTCCAAGCCATTCAAGCTACTGTATAAGAATAAAGGTAATTAAAAATTCTATATTTAAGGGCAGTAATGAAAATTCCAAAAGTGTCAATTTTTTAGATCATGTCAATATGCATACTTTTTAATTATTTAACAATTAATTGTCATACATGAGTCATCATTGAAACAATGTTTAATGTTAAATTATTGAATTGAATCGATTAAATAGTTTAAACAAAAATTTCAAAGCTATCCTTCTTCCAATTCTTACAGTAATGAAGAGAGTAGGTTTAAGCCCAATCATCCTTAAGTATTGACTTTTATTATAACATCCTACTAATATTCATTCACAGTATTAGTTTTGGTATAAGGAAATGCCTTACAAGATTCTTGGCATTTTTAACATTCCTGATGATTTATAAAACTTTGCATTAAAATAATAATTCAATATTAATCTTCTCTTAAAATATTTTTCCTGAATTGCTGTAATATAACAATGTCCGTTCTACAATCAGAATAAATATTCTTAATTGGAACAGTTTTTTGTGAAGAGTTGTCTTCTGGCCTCAGCTTTCATTTGCTATCAGCAGAAGTTAAAGAAAGCAATTTTTGCATGTTTTACTGTCTCTGTTTAACTTTGATTCCTTATTATTTACAGACCAACCATCCAGCATTTTCCTTGCCTTATTCAGAAGTGAGAAGGCGTTACTCAGATTTCAGATGGTTAAGAAATGTGATTCAGAGGCATCACCCTGAATGGTAAGTACTATGAATCAACAAGTTTGTGTCTTCAATTTTCATTGTTGTGCTGTTTGAAATGACATGTTTGACCAGATAAAAAAATCAGTTTTGAATTTTTTGAGATAAAATCATGGCACAGAAAGAATTTTTTTCACAGAAATATTTATTTTCCTAGTCACTGCATCATATAGTGGAAACAGTATGCTAATAAAAATATTTTAATGGTGCAATAGAAGATAGAGGATAATGATAGCATGGAAAAATACTGAACTATCTATCTAGCATATTCTTTCTCATTCCTTTTTTGTGGTGTTTGAGCTATCAATGCCTCAAACAAAGGAGCCTTGCTTGTATTATTATGTGTAATATGAAAACCATTTTGCATCAAAGGTGAATGCTAAATAAAAAAGTATAATGGATTTTGAGTCCTTGCCATAATTGTCTTGGTCATACTTTTAATTCTAATCCTTATTATCATCTGATTTTATCTTTCATTTATTAAATATTTAGTTAGTAATACTGATTTCCATAATATTTTCTCTCAATTCCAATCTGTATGTATGAGAAATATTTAAATACCATTTGTCCATTTACATGCTCACTACTAACAATCATATATGTCCATTGGTTCAGTATTTTTCCAAGATTAGGAAAATTTGTGCTAGAGATAGTTATATGATATTAAATTGTTACTTTCATCTGATGCCTATTGTAAAATACCTATTGCACAAGTTTCCATGAATTGGATAGAATATTTTTGCTGCATACTCATTGAAGAGATGATACCTTACTTAATGAAGAATGAGTTATCTTGGTTTATTTTCTTAACCTGTAATTCAATTACTTGATTATGACGATTAACTCCTTCATATGGTACACAATTTCTCTGTATTTTAGTATCTTCCAAGTTATCTTTAACTCATGTAATTGATGATTATCCTTCCATAAGTTCCAATTGCATGTATTAATTAATTTACATGGTATTTATAATGTATTTTTTTGATCAATCATGACCGTTGATGTGGTCAATAGTGAGGTGCCTTCACTGCCTTCAATTGCCTTGCTAACTTGGAATAGGTTCTCTCCTGAATTTCTTGAAAATAGAAGAAGTGGCCTTGAAAAATTCCTTAATAGGTGAGTGAACTACCATACTGAAACTTTTAATCATGCATTTTTTATATGTAGTGAAAATAATTTTATACAAAGTTTTTATGGCATTATGGAATGGAAAATCTTGACTTGATTGATCATAATTCTTGCTGGTAAAATATGTAGCAAAGGTTTATTTTATGCTCTGAAGGGGGCTTATTTTGCCAAATTATGAATATACATCATTAATTATCATTGGTAATTTCAAAATATTATTTCCTCATATAATTTCATCATGAGATAATATTGTAAATCTTATTTACTTTGTTTTGAACAAAACATGTATCATTTTGGAATAGAATTCATCAAATGTTTTGGGTGAAATCAGCTTTACAATCAGAATATGTCTGTACCCTACTGTCATGTAACTATATATTTTCATGAGGAATCTTAGATTATATCAAGTAAATTGTTTCATCAATTTATAACTTCCCTATGTTGTTTCTTTGAATTCAAAATAAGTTATTTGGTCATTTAAATGACTGTAACTATTATATATGTGTTAATATATGTTATAATTCATTTTTATGTGTATATGCATTCTCGTTAATTTTGTTTGGTTAAATGCTCCCTAAATTATGTTGAAAATTCAATGGTTTTGGTTGATGGTGGGTATGTCGTAGAGTAGTATTATTCGGCTTTACTTGACTCACACCTTTACTGGGATTCACATATTGATTTCCTTTTAAAAAAACTCAGTCCTCTTTGCTTCCTCATCTGCAATATTCATTTCACTGTCACCACTGATATGTTGCTATCTATTTATTATGGTATTTTTTATTCTCATATCGTATACAGCATACTGTTCTGGGGTTCTTCCTACCATGCCATCAAAATATTCAAACTACAAAAGAATTTTTAAGACTAATAGCTAAAACCAATCTAGATTCACCCAGCATTCCTCTCTTTCAGCGAATGAAGATTTGACCTCTTCCTTGTATTTTTATTCCCTCTTCAGTTACACATGTTAAATCCAAGCTAAAGAACTGCAAGGCAAATGCTGACGTACACACCTACAACACACGCAATAGTAATAATCTTCATATTTCTTTTGCTTGCACAACTCATTCTCACAATAGTCCAGTTCATCTTGCCATCATCTTGTATAACATACTTCCTGAAGAAATAAATACTGCTAGCTCTTCATGTTTTAAATTTAAGTTCAGAAACTATTTACTAAACAAAATGTTTTATTCCGTTGAAGCCTATCTATCCCTTTATTGACTTTGTATCTGCTATTATATTGTGTCTGCTATTATACTTTTATGTTATTTTCAAATTAATTTTTTGATTCTCTAATCCAGGGTTTCTCAAAGTGTGTTCCATGGAACACTGGTGTTCCATGAAGAGTTAGTAAGTGTTCCGCGGAAACATATGAAGAATGATAATTCTTGTATGAATTTCAGTTCTGAATGAAGTTATAACATGTTCAAAAATCAGGGGCTCTTGATTTTATGAGAAGATTGGGTTTTCAATAAACCCTTGACTCTTACTTTAATGAAATCAATTATTAATAATAATACTGACCGAAAAGTAATCCAGGTGTTCCACTGATATCATAGAATTGATAAAGTGTTCCGTTGGAGGAAAAGTTTGGGAAACTCTGCTCTAATCAATCTTCATATTACATGTAATGTCTATTTTATCTGTTATCTGTATTGACAAAACCTATTAACTATTATATGAATTGACGAAGCCTATATCTCTGATCTAAGCTGAATAAAACTTACTATTATTACTATTCATAGTAGACCATTATTATATGAAATGTTTTGAAACTATCTTCATAATATGATGATTGTGAATTTTGAGAAATAAAACTAGAAGTTACAGATTTTTATTGACAGAGAGGAAAACTAAGTTCCTTTTGAGTAAACCATTCATAGCATATAAACATAAAAAATTTCAGTCAGACACATTTTAGTTTGAGTTTTTGAATGTTTCACATTGTTTTATTCCTTTTATTTACGCTATTCAAAATTTTATGTTTTGTTTTTCAGTTTAAACTGGAAGTTAAAGTGGTAGATCCAATTAGTTTCAGCTCACCTTACCTTCCAAGCCATTCAAGCTACTGTATAAGAATAAAGGTAATTAAAAATTCTATATTTAAGGGCAGTAATGAAAATTCCAAAAGTGTCAATTTTTTAGATCATGTCAATATGCATACTTTTTAATTATTTAACAATTAATTGTCATACATGAGTCATCATTGAAACAATGTTTAATGTTAAATTATTGAATTGAATCGATTAAATAGTTTAAACAAAAATTTCAAAGCTATCCTTCTTCCAATTCTTACAGTAATGAAGAGAGTAGGTTTAAGCCCAATCATCCTTAAGTATTGACTTTTATTATAACATCCTACTAATATTCATTCACAGTATTAGTTTTGGTATAAGGAAATGCCTTACAAGATTCTTGGCATTTTTAACATTCCTGATGATTTATAAAACTTTGCATTAAAATAATAATTCAATATTAATCTTCTCTTAAAATATTTTTCCTGAATTGCTGTAATATAACAATGTCCGTTCTACAATCAGAATAAATATTCTTAATTGGAACAGTTTTTTGTGAAGAGTTGTCTTCTGGCCTCAGCTTTCATTTGCTATCAGCAGAAGTTAAAGAAAGCAATTTTTGCATGTTTTACTGTCTCTGTTTAACTTTGATTCCTTATTATTTACAGACCAACCATCCAGCATTTTCCTTGCCTTATTCAGAAGTGAGAAGGCGTTACTCAGATTTCAGATGGTTAAGAAATGTGATTCAGAGGCATCACCCTGAATGGTAAGTACTATGAATCAACAAGTTTGTGTCTTCAATTTTCATTGTTGTGCTGTTTGAAATGACATGTTTGACCAGATAAAAAAATCAGTTTTGAATTTTTTGAGATAAAATCATGGCACAGAAAGAATTTTTTTCACAGAAATATTTATTTTCCTAGTCACTGCATCATATAGTGGAAACAGTATGCTAATAAAAATATTTTAATGGTGCAATAGAAGATAGAGGATAATGATAGCATGGAAAAATACTGAACTATCTATCTAGCATATTCTTTCTCATTCCTTTTTTGTGGTGTTTGAGCTATCAATGCCTCAAACAAAGGAGCCTTGCTTGTATTATTATGTGTAATATGAAAACCATTTTGCATCAAAGGTGAATGCTAAATAAAAAAGTATAATGGATTTTGAGTCCTTGCCATAATTGTCTTGGTCATACTTTTAATTCTAATCCTTATTATCATCTGATTTTATCTTTCATTTATTAAATATTTAGTTAGTAATACTGATTTCCATAATATTTTCTCTCAATTCCAATCTGTATGTATGAGAAATATTTAAATACCATTTGTCCATTTACATGCTCACTACTAACAATCATATATGTCCATTGGTTCAGTATTTTTCCAAGATTAGGAAAATTTGTGCTAGAGATAGTTATATGATATTAAATTGTTACTTTCATCTGATGCCTATTGTAAAATACCTATTGCACAAGTTTCCATGAATTGGATAGAATATTTTTGCTGCATACTCATTGAAGAGATGATACCTTACTTAATGAAGAATGAGTTATCTTGGTTTATTTTCTTAACCTGTAATTCAATTACTTGATTATGACGATTAACTCCTTCATATGGTACACAATTTCTCTGTATTTTAGTATCTTCCAAGTTATCTTTAACTCATGTAATTGATGATTATCCTTCCATAAGTTCCAATTGCATGTATTAATTAATTTACATGGTATTTATAATGTATTTTTTTGATCAATCATGACCGTTGATGTGGTCAATAGTGAGGTGCCTTCACTGCCTTCAATTGCCTTGCTAACTTGGAATAGGTTCTCTCCTGAATTTCTTGAAAATAGAAGAAGTGGCCTTGAAAAATTCCTTAATAGGTGAGTGAACTACCATACTGAAACTTTTAATCATGCATTTTTTATATGTAGTGAAAATAATTTTATACAAAGTTTTTATGGCATTATGGAATGGAAAATCTTGACTTGATTGATCATAATTCTTGCTGGTAAAATATGTAGCAAAGGTTTATTTTATGCTCTGAAGGGGGCTTATTTTGCCAAATTATGAATATACATCATTAATTATCATTGGTAATTTCAAAATATTATTTCCTCATATAATTTCATCATGAGATAATATTGTAAATCTTATTTACTTTGTTTTGAACAAAACATGTATCATTTTGGAATAGAATTCATCAAATGTTTTGGGTGAAATCAGCTTTACAATCAGAATATGTCTGTACCCTACTGTCATGTAACTATATATTTTCATGAGGAATCTTAGATTATATCAAGTAAATTGTTTCATCAATTTATAACTTCCCTATGTTGTTTCTTTGAATTCAAAATAAGTTATTTGGTCATTTAAATGACTGTAACTATTATATATGTGTTAATATATGTTATAATTCATTTTTATGTGTATATGCATTCTCGTTAATTTTGTTTGGTTAAATGCTCCCTAAATTATGTTGAAAATTCAATGGTTTTGGTTGATGGTGGGTATGTCGTAGAGTAGTATTATTCGGCTTTACTTGACTCACACCTTTACTGGGATTCACATATTGATTTCCTTTTAAAAAAACTCAGTCCTCTTTGCTTCCTCATCTGCAATATTCATTTCACTGTCACCACTGATATGTTGCTATCTATTTATTATGGTATTTTTTATTCTCATATCGTATACAGCATACTGTTCTGGGGTTCTTCCTACCATGCCATCAAAATATTCAAACTACAAAAGAATTTTTAAGACTAATAGCTAAAACCAATCTAGATTCACCCAGCATTCCTCTCTTTCAGCGAATGAAGATTTGACCTCTTCCTTGTATTTTTATTCCCTCTTCAGTTACACATGTTAAATCCAAGCTAAAGAACTGCAAGGCAAATGCTGACGTACACACCTACAACACACGCAATAGTAATAATCTTCATATTTCTTTTGCTTGCACAACTCATTCTCACAATAGTCCAGTTCATCTTGCCATCATCTTGTATAACATACTTCCTGAAGAAATAAATACTGCTAGCTCTTCATGTTTTAAATTTAAGTTCAGAAACTATTTACTAAACAAAATGTTTTATTCCGTTGAAGCCTATCTATCCCTTTATTGACTTTGTATCTGCTATTATATTGTGTCTGCTATTATACTTTTATGTTATTTTCAAATTAATTTTTTGATTCTCTAATCCAGGGTTTCTCAAAGTGTGTTCCATGGAACACTGGTGTTCCATGAAGAGTTAGTAAGTGTTCCGCGGAAACATATGAAGAATGATAATTCTTGTATGAATTTCAGTTCTGAATGAAGTTATAACATGTTCAAAAATCAGGGGCTCTTGATTTTATGAGAAGATTGGGTTTTCAATAAACCCTTGACTCTTNATAATACTCATAAAAGAATTCAAAGAAAGTAAAATTCAATCAGATAAGCATTTATTTAGGCCTACTAGCTAGATCACATGGTTGTTTTGAAGTGGTCGGTCGAGCTAGGAATTGGTCAGACGTTCAGTCGCGTTTCAAACTCTGTAGGAAAATGTCCTTGTTTATATTACATTCCATTACTTAAACCCCTAATTTAGCGTGAGTGGATTTTTTAACGGAAAATAAATGGTCGAAAAATATTGCATGATATTCGGGCTAATACAGTATAAACTCATCATTAGTTTTGTTCAATATTTGTCATTTATTACAGTAAGTAGAAAATTTTCAAACCTTTCTTTTTAATTTATCAGCCTTATTGGTGTCCCAGTGTACCTTGGCGAGAAAGCCCTTCATCTTTTCATGCAGACAGAATTAAACACAAAGGATATAGAGCTGAATCTGGAAGGAAAGAGAAATGACAGTATTACAGAAATGCAGACACCTCCCATTACATCACCACCATCATCTCCAAGAGACATTGAATCCAGCAAGTGAGTATCGATCCAAAGGATTGTATCTGCATTTAATTAAATAAGAGAGATGCAAATACAATGTTTTAAAAATTCATTCTTTCTAAGTTGATTTGAAATGGTATATTACAAAGGAAGGTAATAATATATATAATTTAATTTATAATAAGCACCATAGAAATATTTGTTTTGTTAGTTATATTTGAGTTAATTTGAGAGTTGCCATCATGGATGAACATCATATAGCAGTATTTTCCATTAATAAATGAACTTAGCATGCATAACTTTGGTTATTAAAAGTATGATAAAGGTTAAACTTAATAGCCAAGTGGTATTTACAGTGATATTCATTGCAAATTGCAAATTTATCTGCTTAGCATGTCATTTTCTTTTGTCTGGTAAAGTATTATATTAGTAATAATAAGTATCTTCATTAGAGTGAGACTAAGCTTAGGCCATCAACTTACAACCTATGTGACTTACGACAGTTCTGCTTACACCAAAGTTACTCCTTTTTCCTTAAGATGGACACAAGTCATATTTCAATCAGGTAGAATACAGACATCAATTGTACCCATATTAATATCCAAGTTATATATTTTGGAAATTATATTGTCATTAATATTATAGGTAATATTTCTATCAAAAACTACCAGAAGTGATAAACAACTGATGTCTGAATGTACTAATGACCAGTTAGTTGGAACTAAACATGGTTGTAAGTTGCCAATTATCTGTATGTTGAGTATCTTCTCACAGTCTTGGAATTGTCATTGAGGATTTAGAAAGGAAGAGATAGATAAGAAGTGCAAGAAGAAAACTACATTGTTGGTATAAATCTAAATATGGAAATAGGAAAAAAATGCGAGAATACACACTAGAAGGAGAAAAAACCAGCAAAACCTACTGCTAGTTTAATGAAAATTTAATAGAAAAGTAGTCTGGGAACTTAAGAATAAATACAGAAAATACACCTACATTTTTAAAATGGTGAAACAAACAAGAACAAAAATATGATTTCAAGTAAACAGAGTAAAAGAAAAAAAATATGAAGATTCATCTACATCTACATAAATACCCTGCAAGCTGCCTTTTGGTGTATGGCAGGGAGTGTAAACACCAATAGTAGATAAATTACTAAGTTCTTCGTATTTTCCACAGTTTTTATTTTCAATCGACCGGTTTCGACTATACAGTCATCTTCAGGTACCAGAACATGTCAGACTGGCAGAATTTATAGGTGTGTACGGAGTTTTGATGGGAGAGAAAGGAGTGGGGAGGGGTCGTGATATGTGAGATCATTGGTGAGGTTAGGGGTAAGGGATATTTCGATTATCTCCAATGCGTTGAGTTTTCTTCCTTTCTGTTGGGGATGGAGGAGTCTTGCTTCGAAGGAGCTGGTGTGGCCTTTCTCCATCAGATGGTTGGCGAAGGCGGAGGTGGGATTTCCCAGCCGGAAGCATCTCCTATGTTCCGCCGCCCTCTTTCTGATCGCTCTCCCGCTTTGGCCCACATACTGTGAGGGGCATTCCGCGCATCCCAGGATGTAGACCCCTGACTGGTCTAGGGAGTCAGTGTTGTCTTTGACCCTCGAGAGCTCCTTTCTTAAACTACTGACGCTGTAAAAACCCGCTTTTATACCTGCCGGCAGCAAGTTCGCCAATGTGTAGGAAATGTTCCCCAAGAAAGCCAAAGCGGGAGAGCGATCAGAAAGAGGGCGGCGGAACATAGGAGATGCTTCCGGCTGGGAAATCCCACCTCCGCCTTCGCCAACCATCTGATGGAGAAAGGCCACACCAGCTCCTTCGAAGCAAGACTCCTCCATCCCCAACAGAAAGGAAGAAAACTCAACGCATTGGAGATAATCGAAATATCCCTTACCCCTAACCTCACCAATGATCTCACATATCACGACCCCTCCCCACTCCTTTCTCTCCCATCAAAACTCCGTACACACCTATAAATTCTGCCAGTCTGACATGTTCTGGTACCTGAAGATGACTGTATAGTCGAAACCGGTCGATTGAAAATAAAAACTGTGGAAAATACGAAGAACTTAGTAATTTATTTAGATGGCGTTCCACAATGTTCGGCCTGAACACCTTGAGTTTAACCAATAGTAGAATTACCTCTTTAATTTATTGTTATTGCGTATCATTCACAGAAAGAATGAGTCCCTAAAACGACTTGTCTTCGCATCTATTTCTCTTATTTTACACTCACTGTCAGATCGGCTGAAGTAGCAGGGGGGTTGCATAATACTCTTCAGTAATAACATATATATATAATAATAATTTAACTTCAGAGGAATTCATTGAATCAGTTGTCTGATTAGTCAGTATAAAAATTAGCTATATAAATTATATCTTCTATCAAGTACATCATTTTCAGTTACATCAGTTTTCTCATATAAAATAATTTGTATCAAGTAACAAGATAATAAAATTCAATTCAATAAATGTTAGTATGGACTATTTGTGAAATTTCTTAAACAGCTAAGGAATAAAGTTTCATATGTTAGTGCTTAGGCTCTTCAATGAATCCAAAAGAATAATATAAGTTTTTGATTATAACAAAAACATATTTATATCACATCAATACCTGCCTAGTTTTGAAAGATGATACTTTCATATAGAAGTTTAGGACAGAGGCGACTAATACATCTCAAACACTAGCAATTACTAAAGCATGCAGATTAAAATTTTCTCTGCCAGAGTTTTAATGTTTTACCTTCTCATATAGTAATAATTTGCCAAAGAGATATTTTTCTTAATTTCTTTTGATATTTCAATACACATTCAATGGTAGAAGAATGTAAAGATATTTTAAACATAGGCAATTTTCATACAATTCCATTTAATACATATGTACTTATTTATTATTTTTTGTAATTGTTGCAATTGGGGCATCTGGCCAGGTGGCAATGCTGTGAGTATAAAATCAATTTTGACAATAATTGCCTGGCATTCGCCCAAAGACAGGAGAATATACTTATAAAGAATGGACAGATTATGGAATATATTTTGGGAATGTAATTGATTTTAACATCAAAATAGTTCTTTTCTTTTGTGGGCAGTAATGTATTTAATGATTTTTCATGTTAATTTAATTAATAAAACTTATGTATCACTCTAGTTCTCAGACATTGTGGTTAATGGGAACAAATTTAAATACTTTCAGAATCTATAAAATGTAAATATATACTTTTTCCAAAGATCCATTATTTTTTACTATGGAAATATTTAATTTTTATTCTATTTTATTTTAAGTTTAATTGACTATCATTCAAGAGATCGGCAAGATTTATTTGCAATATTGTTGGCATTCTCTTTGTTGAAAATCCTAATTGCTAAAATGTTTGTGAAAGAGTAAAATTTTAACTAAATAACAATAAACATTTAAACTATTAACATTAAACCTTGGTAGAAGTCTGCATGCTGTGTTCACTATGCTTACCCATTCATTTGTCTTACCTTTTTACCTTGACAGTAAGGACACTTATAATTCAGTGGAAATCACAAGTTATGACAACAAGGAAGACAAGGGGTATATTCCAGACCACTAGCTTAATTGCACTCTCTGAAACATAACTCAAATAGTTGTTTTTAACCATTTGAAGGTAATATTTTCTATTAAAAAACATATTTTTATTCTAAATTTGTGATATATTTTTCAATTTTCCTGGATTACTAAGGGAGAAAAAATGCAATTCTTAGCTTGCAGTAGCATTTTGCTGAGGTGCTTTTCCTTTCCTGAGCTTCTCAATGGAGAAATTAGTGCACTGGGTTTGCCTACCTATGAATTAGGGAAGACAGGATAAGTGTTTCTTAATAGATATTTTGGAAGTGAATTGTCGTCGCTGGCAAATTTCTCTTCTAATTACCAAAATAATAATAATATTAATTGTAAACATTTTCAGGAAATCTGCATTGAAAATACTTTATCATCTATTTACCTTATTCTATGTGTGTGCTTAAGAAATGTTAAGATATTTATCTCAATTATAAATCTTTTTATTATATAACTAAAAAGAATCAAGGACTAGGTCTTATCTATAACTCTAAAAGTATTGAAGTTGTGCAATTGAATGAATGTGTCAGTGAACCTTATGCATTGAAAATGCCTCATTTAGAAAGATATTAGCACCGGGTTTGTTTTCATTCATTTTTTTATCAGACATTTCTGTAATTTTTTGCGGCTAGAAAAATGTCTATTTAAAAAAATAATTACCTTGGAGATTTGTTTAATAAAGAATAAAATGTTATTTTATTAAAGTTAATACAGTTAAAATGTTATTTCATTAAAGTTAATACAGTTAAAATGTTATTTCATTAAAGTTAATACAGTTAAAATGTTATTTCATTAAAGTTAATACAGTTAAAATGTTATTTCATTAAAGTTAATACAGTTAAAATGTTATTTCATTAAAGTCAATGCTTTGAAATGCTCTAATTACAAGTGATTGATATTCATAATTTACTTGCAGGCACTTGTCTTTAGGAACAAAATTTTACAAATGAATTACATCTTTGCTCCTGAGCCTCTTAATGAAATAAAATGAGTCATAAAAGATTGTATTATTGATTCCACTGGAAAATATCATTCCTCATAAATTTTTAGATATCAATTCTACAAATTACTTGCAAACAGCTTCTGTTTAACTAGCTCTCTTCTGTAATCTTTTCATACTCCTTTTGTATTATATTCTTTATGTGCCTTCAATTTATTGAGGCAGTACTTACCTTTCCCATGCCTTACTTTAACCGAACAGTATCTTGCAAAATGTTGCTCATTTCTTGAATTAGAACTTGCATTTAAAATAATGGTATAGATTAATCAGAAAATTTTCTTTTCATCTTGGAAAGATGGGTTTCTTGTACTTCTTTCTTACCAAACCCTGATCATACTTTGAAATGCTCTAATTAGAAGCTTGTATATGTTCTCTCATGATTTTCTATTTAATCAGCAATTGAATTAGTCCAAAATATATTGAATAAACTGTTATTTTATCATCTAATTTCTGTATAGAAATCAGATAAAGTTACATGTTTATGTTACCATTTGGATAAATGATTTTTAAAGGAATTTTATTTTTTACTTGCACTACTTTAAAATTACTAAATTTTTTTCATCCTGAAACTTTCCTTTAAGAAGTGGAAAGAATGTTGTTCATCTAAGTATTTATGGAAGCTAATTTAATGGAAAGGGTCATTCTAATAATGCACCAAAGTATTGAATATATATCACGATTTTAACTCCCTTCTATGCACATCTCAACTTAGATCTCTGGAAGCTAGTTACGGAGAAGATGCCCTTAATGTTCTGTTGGATGATGGATATTGCAGTGCTGATAGGGTTGGTGTCTCTTATTTGGACCCTAATGGAGTTGAAGTGGAGGAAATTGGTGTTGGTAACTCTTCTTGGTGGAAAGTAAGCTGTGATGTTCCTGAAGAAATTCCTACTGTGATTGTTGGTAACTCAACATTATACAAAAAAAGCTGTGATATGTCAGAGGAAATACCACCTGTGATGGAGAATATGTGAAACTGCAGTGGATCAGCCTAAATGTTGGACCAGTGTAAGGATAACACATTTTTGGCGATACAAAAATGCATTACAGCTAAAATGGAAAACAAAGTAGTGGATTTATTTTTGAAGAGTGCTACTCAACTCAGGGAAAATATAAGTAACTAATGAAGTATCTTATGCGCTATTTAAATGGTGCTATTACTGCATGAGTCATGCCATCTGGAAGCATTACTTCATTGTGTTAATTCATCCTGGGGATGTCTGTTTGATTTTAATATATGAATGAAATATATCATGGTTAAATATTTACTTATTTTATCAATTTTCACCTCCAAATTTTCATCAAGCTGATTCATAATACTTAAATGTCTGTGATAATTTAATCATTGCTAAATTATCTATTCTTTTTACGTGAATTTGATAAAATTTACCTTTATCTCTTTTAATTTACATTAGAATGTTCATTGAAATCAAATTTTTAAATTTTACTACTATACTGTTGTCAGCTTTTTATTATAAAACTTCATTCATTATATGGCACTTTTATGAGGAGTTCGTTTTCATGTGAAATTTTTAATTCTTACTTATTGTACCCTTATTTATATTTTATTTTCTTGTTTCCACGTGAATACCCATAGCTTTTAATTGACGTTATTTTATTAAGTTTTATGAACCTTTAGGAAATGTTTTGTTTTCATTGATTACAATTCTAATTTGAAATAAATGCTCCATTTGAAGGTGAATTAAAATTTTTCTTAATTGTGATTATTAAAAACAAAAAGCATTTGGAGAAGCAACAGATAAGATATTTTCAAGAAAACTATTTTTAACCATTCTAATTCTTGAAAGAAAATTATCTCACATTGAATTTTGAAAGGTTTCAGTGAGGTCCATTGTTGCGTTGTGATACATTCAAATTGGCATAAGATATGTTATAGGTAAAAAATTTTACCTTTAAAATTCGAATGATGCCAGCATGCTGAGATTAATGTGCAAAATGTTCAACAGAGAACCTAATAAATATACTTGTAAGAATTTCAAAGTTTCAATTGATCATTTATTCATTTAGATCAACTAATTGGAAATAGCATTTGATATCAATTTTTAAAATTTTAAAGAATACTCCAGTCAAGCAATTCTTATGTTGTAGCTTGAATACCTATGTTAACATTTAATTACCATTTTGTTTTAAATGCTGGGACTCAATGATGCAACTATGCTCCTCTTGAACAGTTCATGCTGCAAGGAAATATTTTTATTTCAGAGCCTCACCAAGCCTTTTACAAATATACAATGCCATTTTCCTCATCTTGATATACTGGGTGATAGCCCGATTCCCCTTTATCTTGGGCCAGCTCTTATACTTGTCATTACTTTTCATGAATTAAAAAAAAAACTTTTTCTCCTTTACTACAGTCAAACTCTGGTTTATTCTTGACATTATACCCTCTTACTATTGAATTAGCCTCATATCCCTGTGTGATTTGTAAGTAAATCAAATCCAAAAACATTCTTTTTACAAATTTCACCATTTTGAGATGTTTTGACAGCACTGACTTACTTAGCATACATTCCACTTCCCTTTTTCATGATGATAAGAACACCATTGTCTGCTGTTAACCACAACTAACTGTTTTTGGCCATAGCAATAGAGTGGTTAACTCTACCACTAAGGATTGCTAAACTGTTGACACAGGTCTTAGGTTCATATCCTGGCTATATATACTTTATTTTCATGTTATCACATGAATATAACTCAACACATCTTTTGGAGAGATTTATAATAATTAAGTACCATCCAGTCATTTATCTGCCATCATTACATTAACATATAATTAGTGATATTTCAACTAATATCTGTGGAGCAGAA
Organism: Ladona fulva; assembly: GCA_000376725.2. Lineage (NCBI taxonomy): Eukaryota > Metazoa > Arthropoda > Insecta > Odonata > Libellulidae > Ladona > Ladona fulva. Next base: position 3,200,951 of record KZ308169.1, read on the forward strand.
TTGGTTTGAATTTCAAATATTAACTTTTGAACTTGAGAATTTCTTTTTATTGGTGCTTCAAAAGCTAGGGTCATTTGCACTTTTGAACTCATATTATCATTACTGCATCCCATACATACATATCTCATGATTTTCATGCCAATTTGACATTCTCCTTGACCATTTAAGATACAGGGTTATTTTCCATGGTTTTCTTCTGATTATATACCATATCTTATTTGTGTTAAAATTTACAAAACCAGATATAGAATATTCCATGTAGTTCAATGTAGAGATTTTTAACAAAAATGCATAAAATGTAATAAAAGCACTTAAATCATGTCTCTTATTCATTCTTTATTGTTGTCAATTTTGTTTTTATTTATTTATTTCTGAATTTGATTTTTCCTTCAAAAAGCTGAGTTTTTTGTTATTTGCTCATGAACAGTAGAATTATAATTGCCAAGTAGGGATGTATTGATAAATAATTTTCATTAAGAAAAACTTTTATGCCCAAGAAACCCGAGAATATTGAATTATTTTAAAGTAACAGTGACGTATGATTGAAAATGTAGATGATTACATTAAAACTGATAAATTTGTTGCTCATCTGAATAATGATACATGGACATCTTTGAGGAAAGGGCTCCCAGATAACCAAGTGGGCAACATGTTCAATGAAAATGGTGAAAATGGTCCCAAGTTCTATTCATGGTAAGGGTCCATATGCAAAATGACCTAAGCTGTAGAAGATCTTTTAACAATACTACTCCCTGTTCCTGGATTTGAAGTCAAATGGAAGAGCTGAAACTTGAACTGGAAAGGGCCATGCTTTCCATGTGAAAAGTAACTTAAATTTGTCATCAATGTAGAAATGTTGAAGAATTTTGGAGCTACCTGCTATGGTTATATATAACATGCTTTATCTAATTTTCATAGCTTAACTATAATTTGCCTTAAAATTAATTAAGTTGCCCTTTTTACTACTATTTTTTATTACCACTCCTTTTTCAGAGCCAATTACAGTAATATGAAACCAAAGAGATTATAAATCCACTGAAACCTGGTCCTGTCCGTATTAACCCTTTTATTGCCACCGGGCCAATCTATTGGCCAGGTGTTTTTATGATCACACCTTTTCTTTTTTGTGCGTCGCATAACTTTTCATCGCATAACAACATGAATGACATACATGTAAGTATTAAGAGTGTATATAAAAAAAATTAGCTTAAACAAGCCAGGATAGCCAGGTGGGCAACACGTTCAACTTCTGTGAAAGCGGTCCAGGGTTTGATTCTCGGTTGGGGCCTACGTGCAAAATGACCTAAGCTGTCGAAGAACTTACAACAATACTGCTACTATACTAGCTTAGCTTAGCTATAGCTTAGCCTAGCGAGGCTATATATAAATTTCTGAGTACAAACATACAAATTCGTCAAAAAAGCCCTGGCATTTTTCACGTATACTAGGGCTAAGAGGCTGGCACTAAAACGGTTAAAATCCTGTGGAAAAATTTAGTCTTTTTCTTCAAATATGGTGTATTTCTACAAAACATCACCAATGTCTGAATTTATTAAAAGGGATAAGTGTTGTTAGTTTGTTTTGTAGAATATCTTTTTTTGTAATGTCCTACTGTAATGGTAAACAGGAAAGGTGTCTGAGTACACCCAGGTATCTAGATAAGGAGACTTTGAAGACAGCAATTTGGAGGATACCAGAATGGCAGGTAGCAGACAAACTCCACTTGAGTACTTGAAACTTTATTCATGTGCCAATATTCTTACTTTTTCTACCCATGTAAACTGTATTGTATGGGTGGACTAAGTAAGAATATTGTCAAGGGAACCATGAGTAAATAATAATAACATTTTTATTAACTCTGTGAGGCGATAGATTACAATGACATGGAGCAAGTCAAATTTAATGAGATTTTGATGATAATATTATGCAAAAAACATAGAAATGGTATACAAAGTAATAAATAAAAAGAGGAAGGAAGGAAAAAGCAAAAATGTGATGACTGGAAAAGGAAAGAAGAATTGTGAATGGAAACGATTATATTAGAAAGATTCTAAAAATAAATTCAGTAGAATGCACATTGTTATTTAAACATCTGATTCAACAATTTTTGCAATTATTTGTATATTTTGTAAATGAATGTATGTTGGATATCAGATGTGATGACTGTGTAATGGTATAACCTGATACATTCAGGAGTCCATGAGCTTTCCTTTCCTTCAAAGGTGTATGCCAAAAAGGAGGCTATTTCACCTCATTATTGACTACTACCTGGCTTGAAACATAAAATTAAAGTTACCACAAAGTGGATGGAAAATTCATCCGTCATTAAGATAATTAATACAGTATTCTAACAACCAATTAGAAAGACTATAAAGTGATCTATTTTGAACGTTTATCTTTCATGTTACCACCCTCTAAAACCACGCACATCAATCACTCCATTTAGTTTTTTACTGCAGAGCTCCATTGTACTGACCTAAATCTCTCAATCATAGTGAATGTAGAATTCCCAACCTGTTGAAATTATTCCTTTATATATTTAAAATAAAACCTTTGTTTGTTGATTATTATATATAGTTGAAGTCACAATGTTAATCTTAAGGGAGAGAAAACTTAAATACTCAATATACGTATGAACACAGCTTGGAAGTTTTTCCAATTCCACCTCACTCTTTTGGAAGGGAAGTGATTATTCAACTATCCATGGACCTACATTTGGCTTGCTGAAACTTCACTCTTGATAGAGAGATGATTGTGCTCTTACCTGTCAACCAGAAAATAATATACACACCATTGGCATTTCTGGATTCAGATCTGCTCATTATTTAGATTTGAAAGTGTCACTTAAAGAACATTAACATATGATATTCCTAAGCATTAGAAAAAAATATTTTGGTAACGTAAGTCAATTCAGTAAGTAAATTTTAGAAGTAACATAAGAAACAAAAATCTTAAGAATGAAACAAAACAATGTAGAACAGAGCTATCTTATTCATTATCAGTATATCAAGCCTTGAGACGAAAGGAAAGAAGATATAAATTCAGTGAGTACATTTAAGTCACCAGGTATTTAAAAGCTAATCACTCCATTGCAAGACTTATAAAAGTTCAGAGGTATGCATGAAGGTTTGTGGAAAGTGGAATCTTTGCTGGAATGAATTTGATAATTAATCGATGGTATGTACAGATGTACTTTGGTAATAATTTAGAGGCGAATTTTAGCAATCAGATGCCCTAGGCGCAAGAACAGCTTTGAGGCCCCACCAAGAGATTATTCGCCTTAATAAAACGTCCTTTTTGGGCCCCCTAAACGATCAGGTCCTCAGCTAGAGCCAAGTGCACCTTTTAGTAAAACCGACCCTGGTTGGTAATGTTATCTAATTGCTTGTGAAAAACGATTTTCTGCACAATCTGTGGGTATATGAATAAAGCTTTTCTTTATATTTAATGTCTAAAACCTTTTAGTTTATTTAATGCTGATGAGCAGATGGCAGTTTTATTCACGCCTCTGTATCTTATTTGAAGCGAGACAGTGCTGTATCGTCAATGCAATGTATCCCCAATAGCATGGGTAATTTACAAGATTAAAAATTCCATTATATTTGAAAAAGTAAACAGTCTTTGAAGGACCTGGTCTCATTTCGGATACTCTAACGGCTTGAGCGAGAAGGAAACGATGGGATCAAGTATTGAGAGAATGTAAATAAAAAAGATAATATTCACTAGATTAAAGGGGCAACTATTTTCATTTGTGTATCGAAAGCTTGAACCTGAATAGAGCGCGCATTTTTTATGATAGATGGAAAAAATACGAAGCGTATCATTGACATTCATTTTGTATGCGATCTATATGAAATTTATTTTATAGAAATTTCATTTTCATCTAGAGTAAAAGAAATTGCGTACTTTTCCCTAATTCGATCTCTCCTCGAGTATTGCTGTGCAATTTGGGATCCTGATGAAGCAGGTAGTCTCCAATCTTGAGATGGTTCAACGTAGTGCGGCTAGGCTTGTCAAGGGAGATTTTAGATTCGACAGTAGTGTTTTGGATGTGATAGAATCCCTCGGGTGGACTTCCCTTAGCGATAGTAGACTTGTTTGCCGACGTAAGCTTTTCGAAAAGTTTGTCACTACAGATCTCGTCGACGAGATAGCTGATATTGTTATTCCTGTAAGCAACGTGCGCGAGCTCCGAGAGAAAACTAAGATGCGATTCAGGAAAGTGATTGCTTGGACGAATAGTTTCTTCTGGTCGTTTTTCCCGCGAAGTATTAGAGAAACTAATGGCAGTTAGGGTGTGATAGGATTATTGGACACCCCCTGCCACGCGCCACTGGCGGTTTGCAGGGTTTACATGTAAATATGAATGTATTTCTCTTACAGGTAGTATTTAAATTAAAAATTGTGCTCTCTTATAAATTGTATTTTCGCGATGTTGATGTAAAGACACAATTCTATTGTTGTGCTATTAATAGGCATATTTGTTTGTAATTCTGCAATGTTTATAGAGACAAATATATACCTGTCTATACATAGCAAAACTTCTGTTTGTAAGTTTGTGTGTTGTCTCAGATTGGAGCCTATACCTTTAGTCCGATTTGTGTCAGTCTGAGACCAGTAAGGAAGATCGGTTGCATTTTTATTTGCTAATTTTGCTTGTTTCGATTCTAGATTGCTCGGATTGATTTTCATGGAGCATACGTTTATAGTTCATTTTTATCGCCTTTATTTCTTTTGCAAAATTCTATTAGAAAGAATAGTCGTACGAAATCGAGACAAGCGCCAATAGGAGGGAAATTGAATGACAATTCTTATTTTGGTCGCGTAATTATCCTTTCGACTCAAAATTACGAGAATTTTGACAAAATAAGCGAAAATTTTCTTAAGTTTTGGCCAGTTCCCCTGACGACCAAGACAATTGTTGAATCCGAGCTCATACATTTTCCAGAGGGGAATACACGTGGAATTTAGACCCAATCAAAAGTAAGAGTAAGACTTAATGATAGACTATTCGAAGAGGAAGAGATTTTATGTGATTTTAACATTTGCAGTTAAGAATAATTTGCTGTGACGAATCACAGGGACAAACATATGACAATTTAGAAAATTTTATTAATCAGCTCGATTTTTCAAATGGGATTAGGTACATAGTTATAGTAACGAAGCGATAAACTTAAATTAAGCGATTATTAATATTTTTGTTGAGTAAATTTTCCTTTAGTAAAGTTCCCCTGCCACACGCCGTAAGGCACCTCGCAGAGGTTCCCATGTCCCATGACTCTACTTCCTTAATCGGTATCTGTCGCGTATTTTAGCAGTATTTTGAGTGAATAATAACGAAACTCCATGCCTCATTGGCCATCTATTCTTTTCACGAGATTCGAGTCAGACGCAATTAGTACAGTGCTTATCAAATTTTATTCCCCGTTGAGAATCAATCTATATGGCTATTCTATATTATAATTTTGAATGCGGGTGTGTACTCGTATGTATGTATGTTTTCCTAAAACACTAGAAACAAAAGTTACAAAACCTACACATTATTAAAAGTTAACGCCACGAAGATAAAAGCCTACTTAATATTATGTTTTGGTTTCCGGTTCGATTCCAGACGAGTAAAAACGTCCCCTTAAGAAAGGCATGTAAATTTCATTATTATCGCTTGCAGCCTCTATTTATATTGCAAAATTAGACTGAAAAGAATCATTAACGAACTTAAGATAAGTTTCATAAGAAAGATATTGTATAAAGATTCATGGGCTCCCGGATAGCCAAGTGGGCAACGCGTCCGAATTCTATGAATGCGGTCTCGGGTTCGATTCCTGGTGGGGGCCCACGTGCGAAATGACCTTGGATGTCGAAGCACCTTTAACAGTACTACTACTGCAATATAAAGATTCATATTTTTAACGTCGATTGTAGATATCGGCTTCAAATTATGAGAAGTTTAGTAAGTTGCAAAAATGTTCGTTTTAGATAACCTATCTCATTGAACTATGATAACATTAGAAATATATGATTTTCTTCTGTACAAGAAGAATTACTATAATAAATCTGATTTCTATTTCACCGTGGAGAATCAACGGACGTTTCAGCCACCAGTAAAACGATGATAAATACTACCTGTATCGATCGATAGTCTCATATTTACGACATTTCTCTCGACATATTTACTACTGAGAAAGTTGGAAGTGAAGACGTTTTTCAAGCATTTCTGTTAGATATTTTACATGAAAAAAAGTTTACAGAGTCAAATTGTTATTCAAACCCATTTTTCGAGATTATGAAATATTATTATTTCACAATAGATTCCTTTAAGATAAAGTATTAACACATAAATATTCAGAAAAATACTCTCATTCATCATATTGTTGTAATTTATATTGAACCTCAAACGGCCAAATGGTCGCCTAAGAAATGAATTCCAAAATGTGACCAATAAAGAGAGGAAATCATAAAAAATCCGACGTACAATCTGTTTGACGATTGTATCTGAATGTGTAGAGATAATTATTCAGATTGATAAAGAATTATCAGCGCAATTTATTCATAGTTTCATCATCAATTTCTTTGATCCTTGAGTTTCCATTTCGAGACCATTGTCTTCTGAGATATAAAAAATGTAACGTCTCATCTCCATCGCTAAGGTGTATGGACAGGTAGGCCGGAGATATGGGTTTTTAGGCTCCCGTTTCCGCTTTTCATTCTCTTGTTAACCCATCTATCCTCTCTCCCTCCTTTTCTCAAGCGAAACCATTCTGATGCACAAGACTATTCACTTGGAACGTGAATGCGCTCTTCTTAAACACGTAAGATGCACTTGGCAACATTTAACCAGAGCGACGTTAATATCCTTGTTATTTGCGAGCCAAATCCTTTTGGTAATATTAAAATACTGATTTCCCTTCCACTTTCATTAAAATTTTTGAGGGATAATTTGTGAATTTAACGGATAACGATGAAAATTTGGCATTTAGATTAAAATTCACACGTGCCATCTATCGAACGAAAGTAATGAGCGACTCACTTTATATCTGTAGATAACAATCTTTCTACTCGTATTTAATAGCTTTCTTATAATATGAGGAAAGAAGTTGAAAATATTTCAGAATTCATATTGTGACAGAATCAAGCCTACAGTGGACAATTGTTTCTTCAGAAGTTTTTGCAGAACAAGAAAAATTCTATAAATAA
>KZ308169.1:3211714-3260601 GCA_000376725.2 Ladona fulva
AAAAATTTCAAACCAATATAATAGTATGAATGAATGAATTTTTAAATATGGTAGCAAAATACTTTTGATGTATTATCACTCTCAAATCATCCTTCTCCGTATATTTTTTTATCGTTCGTTTAAAATGTATCCTTATTTTATCTTATGATACACAAAAGCATACGCCTAGCAACAAATAATATATTCCGAGGATGTCAATTTTAAAATCACTCCTTCTTTACAACTGTAGCAAACTTGCAGAATCATAGGTTATCACTATATTTTCGATGTTATTCCATTAAGGTTCGCTATACAGGGTTTACGACTAGTGCCTGTTTATCTTTGCTCGTATTTTATATCATGTCCTTGCCAATGCAATTCCCTGGCAAAAATTATACCAACCAAGTATTATAGTAATCTAATACTGCTGGCTGAAGTCAAACATGGAGAGTTTAAAAACGAAATAAGTATCTCATATGGGAAGTGACCGGTAAAATTCATGAGTCTAGTTTCCAGCGCCAGTTCCTGTTTCGATGAAGCTGAATTTCCGAACAAAAACTGCTATATTATATAATTTGACTGATTGCGACTGTTGAAATAAAAGACATAACACCACTGATTTATTCATTCGTAGCTTATAGAAATTAGCCGAATGTTTCCTTTAGGGTACTTAAGAACTGGCCCTACGTTACCTTCTATGCACCTGTCGTGAACTCGAGGCACATCTCACGCCGATGATCTCATAAGCTCTCACAGACAATCACGGTCCCTCATCCCTTAATCGTTCCTTATAACGATCCAAGAAATTTTCTTTCGTGCGGGAAAGAAAAAATAACGAAGGATCACGCGCACTCCTGCATTATCCGACCACCATACCTCGTAATTTCCTCCGCCTCTTCCAAATCGGCGAGATTCCGTCCCATCTGCACCTCACTCTCTCTCATTTTCCCCTCTCATCCCTTTCCAGCCCCACCACCCTTCCAAGACGCCCTCCCTCGCTTCTTGTCTGCGCCAGTGGCACAAGCCAGTCAGTCAGTGACCGCGCAGAAGTGAGGGACGCTGGAGACTTCAACGCTCGTCTTCGAATCTTCATTGGCGGAGGATACACAAACGAGGGGTAGTGCGGGCGTCGGATCGGTATCGCCCATAATCCTTTCGGCAGGCATGGAATTGGGTTGAGCTTGGTGTGCCTTGAAACAGTCGGCAGGGGAAGATAACCCTAAGAGGAAAGGAAGGGGAAGTGGTCGAGTCTTTGTCCTCGGTGACCTTCCTTCGCTTTGGAGGACGCGGTTTACACAAAGCCAGAGAAACCTGTAACGATAAGAGGGGAAGAGCTTCTTTCCCCCTCGGTGGTGTTGTGCGTCTTCTTTGTGGACGAGGATCTATCGATTTCTAGAGCAGTCCAGACAGTGTTGTTCTTCCTTTACCCCGAACTCTCCCCCTCAACATGAGCGGGGTGCTGGATTTACAAAGGACGACCCCGAGTTAACGAAAACAAGTGCATATCTTTGTTTCGGGTTCGTGGATTTGTGTGGACCTTAAAGAAAGGGAGAGAGGAGGGTATCCCAGAGGAAAGGATCGGCCGTCTAGGAAGATTTTTTTGTTGTTGTCGTGAGGAGCATTCCTTGAGCGGAGTTCCGACGGGAGAAGGATGGTGCACAGGCCGGCGATGGTTCCGGCTCTGGCCGCCATCCTGGTGGCGGCGCTGGTCATCTCGAAGCCGGCTGGCGTAGGTAAGAGTATTCAGAAGGTGAAAGACCCTAGGTGTGGAATGAAAAAACGAAGAGGGAGAGGGGAGGCACCGTACGCGCATAACTGTTCGGACAGAAATTCGCCTTCTGGTGAGGTGGCCTTGGGCGACCGTCCGGTCAGCCTTTAGGGCGCCGGAACACGGAAGGGAAATTGCGTGTAGATGGTTGATCGATCCCCATTTCCACTCTTGACCCCCGAGATTTTTTAAGCGAAATTTTCCTTCGCGATTCACTCGCTATCAAATTCTTGGCTACGGCGCATTTTTTGATTCCACCAAGCGGGCCAACCAGCATCCTTACATGTAAGGAAGAGAATGAAAATGATCAAGGGAATAAATGTTTACGAAGATAAATATTTATTACAGTCAAAGTTTAATGATGAGTTTTCTATGAAGAGGTTTTCAGATTCTTGTGTTTAAGGATTAAAAAGAGAAATGGAATTGTTTTCGGTGTTTTCAAAACAATTCTAATAAGTTTTAAATAAATCTGATATGACAAACAGTAGAGTTGGAATATTCTTTAACTTTTTATTCATTTCATGGATTAGACAATTTTGCCTGTTCCAGAAACCATCTTAACCTCGGACATCCAAAATTTTTTAACCTAAAGTTTTTTTTATCTCATATCGATCTCATTTTTGGATAGCTAAAATTAAGTCCAATTTGATTTTAACTTTCTCATATCCAGCGTATCTCAACTTCAGGTGTAATTCAATTTTAAAGAACAAACAAAGAAATACGAAAGTATGCGTGGGAAGTGCCAAAGGATTTGAGATTTAGATTCGGTTGAAACCGGAAAAGAATTTCGAGGAAACAACTACGATAGCAGTTATAATCAGGCGGATTCTGATAGCAATCATTTTTCCTTTGGAGTTACGTTATTTTCATGGGAATTTCTCAATATAATTTAAAACGCGAAATTCCATTTCCGACAGGAAAAGTTTTTCTTAGAATAGAATTGAGACGGTATTCATTCCTAAACTATGAGTATACATTTTTCTGAGCCTTTTTTGAGTCTTACAACTTTTTTGAAATTTCCATAGAAAAAGGTTTGATTTAGGGAAAAAGTTTTAATTGGCAATTTTTTGTGACCCAAATGTAACAGAAAGTAGGGCTACGGTGTAGAAGAGCGTTTAATGCGATAATTTGAGATACCTATAAAATCACATTCCATGACTGTTTGCGAAGATCTGATCTGTAATATTTCTGTTGCATTTTTCAACATGCGATGAGCAGCAAATGTATAAAATAAAAGACAATATTAAACATTTGGCTAAATTCTTTAAATATAATAACTGTTGATCATCTTGGAATCCAGAATGAAATTATCGAAAATATGGCTTTTCGAAAAATTTCAAACCAANCGGCGTATGACATCTCTCCTAAGGCGGCAAAATGTCTCAGCAAGAGCCACCATTCGGCCGCATACAGTGCGACGCACTTGAATTGCGTATTGTCTGCATTCAAGTAGATCGACATCAAATTCTTGTTTGAGAATAAATATTCATTTAATAATCGAATTAATTGTAATATTACTTCTTTCTTGTCACGTAATAGAGTAACATAATGCGTACATAATGTAGTTATAAGTCACTAATAATCACTAATAGAATAGTTTGGTAAAATGAATGCTTTTCATCAGCAAACCAAAGCAATGTCAAGTCATCGGTCAAGAATACTTTTCTAGGTCTTCCAATGGTTGAATCATCGCTAACGGTGGCTGTTATTCCGGTGTATCGCGCATCTGTTATCTTTTTCAATCTAAAGTATATAAAAATATGTTCAGACAGAAAAGATACAATTCATTTACACGAATATCTAGACATACCTTTCGATGAAATTACCTTTCAAAAGGATTTGATTTCGGATAAGCAATTAACGTCTCAACCTGATTCGAAATGCAATGGTGCATACCTTTTCCTCTCAGGGCGAAATTATTTTGAGGGAGACCATCGAATTGATATATTACGGGAACGGCATCTGCGTGATCCACAGTACTTGAGGGAGTTTGTTATGGAAAGCGTAAAGAAGGACGCCGTCAGGCGTGCCTTGGGATTCCGTGGTGCTTCTTTGAGGTGACTTGGCCAGACGTTCCGCATGTTGATCTTACACCGAAGGAATGCTCCAATTTTCTTCCTCAAATTAAATGGAGCGAGGGACAAATTTATCAATTTCTCTGGAAGAATAATACCATGGGGCTATCTTAGCTTCTGTCTAATTAAAGTTACGCAATCATCATGACCAGTCAGAAAGTCCTCAATAACTGAACGATATTGTTCGATGAAACTAATATAAAGTGAAAAGTACTCCTTAGGACACTCCGCAGTATTTTATTGGTCATTTATTCAGCTACTGCCAATGAGAATAATTATATCAGATGTTATCTGATATCATTAAGAGGTTATTTAAGAGATATAAAAGGTTTTAGTGATATTTAAATATATATTATTTAACTGTGAAATTATAGCATATCTTACAAAACTTTCTTTATGCATTAAAGAATAACATACGTAAAACTTCCTATATATATTGATGTTAAGCAAGATGCAAGTATGAATTTTTAATTTTGGTTGGCATCTGATGACTATGTGAATAAGTTATCCCAAAGCCAAATGCAGTCGTTAAATAAAATTTTGGTGTACTAATATTTTAATGAAGTGACGAATGAAATTTCATAAGTTTCTTAGTATCCTAAACTAACTTTTTCTGCTAAGAAATGCTGTCTCCTCTTTTACTTTAAAACCGCTGTATCCATTCTAAATCTAAATATTTGATATAACTCTGAATGATAAATAATTGAATTTGCTCTAGTTTTACGGAGAATCCTGATTCAGTAAGCTTTCAATTGAGAAAAATTTATGAAACACATTATAATTCTCATATATTTAGTGTGAATACCTGCGCTGAAATCAGCTATGGGGTAATGTATCCACGTAAGCAAGACAGTTAACCGCATCCTAGACAGCTAGTGTAGCTTTTCCTTCATTTGCGGAAAAATGGTGATAAAACATTATTTCTGGACTATGACGCAAGGTGAACAAGTTAGCGATAAATTCCTTTAATCATTTACAATTAAAACTGCATCGATTGAAGAGCTTTTTGATTCACCGAAAGACACTTTCATTCATCGTATGTAATTAGGTTAATCCGGATCTCGGTGGGTTGCGAACATCCCGAAAGGCAGGTGAGTCATTGAACAGATTTCGTAGGAACAGAGTGAAGAAAGTACGACTTTCACGGCCGTAAGAGTTGGGAAAACCCCAAATGGGGTCGCTGATGTGGGGTTTAAGGATAGAAGTAAAATAGATGATAATGGCACAAAAAATCTTGCTTAAAGGCTTAAGAAATAGTTGCGTGTGTTTTTTGAACACAGGTGAAAAATAAAATAAATGAAAGGGTACGATATTTCATTACAAAGGGGATGAGTTAACCTGAAAATCGGCTAACAACTAAATTAAAAGTCTAAGAAGCTAGTCCATATATACGATATGTAGAATAATTACCAGGTGCAAATCAATTTTATGTAGTATACATCCATACATTAGCAATGAGGGACGAAGCTAAATGTAAGTTCCAGTTTTAACTCAATAAGAATGAAGCTACTAAATTTTCTCTAGATATTGAACTTAATAACCGTTAGCCTTCGAAACGATAAGTTCTTCAAGCCAGGAAACCTTTGTGGAATTTGTTCCTTAATTATTTTTCGTTTGCAAATCTTAGGGATAACTGAACCGAATACTCCCAAATGATTTTGCTCTACAAAAGACGTACCGTAGTTAACCTGTATCCTAGATTCTTTATAGGAAATAATACATTGATTTTCCTTAAATAATATATTAATAGAATTGTTTAAAAGGATAGATTTACAGCGATTTACACGAAGTAAAGGCATTATTTACTTAGTATAATTTAAAAAAAGCAACCTCAGAAAGCGAAAATGATACCTATTCTATTCTACATCGGAACTGGGACATTGAGCAAAATAAGTCGTAAATCTTAAGTATAACCAATGGTTTGGTTATAACATAGAGACATAACGTTTAATTTTATAAGAATTGGTATACACCAGTGAGTCCTACAGAGCCATAGACTAGCATTGGAAAGCAGGAAGAATCCATTTCCCAGAATAGAAATTGTGAGGAGCAACAGTCGAAGGTAACGTAAATAACCAATAAGAAATGTTATCATCGATCACCAGCGATCCATTCTTTAATACGTACATCTTTCATCCAATTACATTTAATAATAATAATTTACCATTAAATTGAATTAATAATCTATAATCATTACTTTTCGTGATGAGAACTCGGACATAAGTCTTCTAACAAATTGGACCAGAGGAAGCCAAGCGAAAGTTTCCCTTTTTAGATGTTCTTATTTCATTTAGTGGATTCTCCCGCATTAGTAATCGGTACCCGCATACGCGTGCTCGATTCTGTCCCAATAGTTTGCCGTATTCTCTATGTTTTATATAGTTGCGGAAGTGACCCACGCCTCTAATCTCTTTCCAAATGTATCTTGGTAGAGGATACGATTACCACATATTCCATCTCTTCCGTTATCGCTCCTTCGAATTCTAAACCACGCCCACATTCTTTATCGTCCGGCTCCAGCCAACCTTCTTCCTCTGACCCTACCATTCCTCACAACCTGTCAGTTTGCGCGGTCTTATTTGCATAATGCACTGTTATCCAGGATGACTCACTAACTACGTTATTCTCTTTGGTACCATCCTAGCTGCGAATTAAGCAGCTGCGATTTTCTTTTCGGTCTTCCTTTCACCAGAGGCAGTAGGAAGGGATCCGACGGGTGGTCAGAATTGCGGTATGAGTTAGTAATTGTGGAAGTTTTTCTTGAATTTCTTCCTGATTGCATAAATTCCTTCAGAGTTTACCCTAGGAAATGAGTCTGAGATCTTTCCTATATTAGTTCATCAGTTTGATTTTCTTATGACCTCCATCATGTTACAGCGATTTTTCTCTCATTTGGAAATTCGAAATGAAAGTTATAGAAATTCGGAAATATTTCTGCCCTCGCTCACACTGCGTTTTCATTTTAGATCATTAATATTGCATCGAAGAATCATGGGTTATTATAGAGGCAAGGATTGAATGATTTAGTCATATAGCAGATGAAATGACATTAGGAGTCTACAATGCTTTCCTATCGTTATGAATTGTGTTAATTTTCTTTGTGACTTTCATGTTCACGTAATAAATGAAAATTACTAAGACAAGAATTTTTGAAAGAGTTATCCCGCCTGATTCATGGAAAATGTCAAGTATGTTCAACTCCATCCATTCATACTTAATAGTTGACTTTTTTCTTTTCTTTTTACTGCTTTCGCAGCACAGATGCTATATGTATACATTATTAATTTTAATCATTTAATGGTTGTTTCCACCTTATTCAAAGATCGTTTCTGTAAGCCTAATGGATATAATTTACGTAAATATTCCGAAGTACTAATTATTAACTAATGAGTAACTAATGTAGTGATTACAGGTAAAATAAAATATAGAAATGTTGAAAGTATGGACTCGTTCCTTGATATTAAGAAAGAGCGATTAAAGTAACTGAAAACAAAACTATATAAATAGCAAACAATATACAATCAATTCCAACTTTTTGCTTATCGTGGTGTCACTTCAAAGCTCTGAGTAAGAATATTTTTTCAGAGTTTCGCCATTTAACCTATGTTATTCTAGCATCATCTAATTAATTCGTGAAGTTTTACGAATGTTTTTACACATAAATATGACAAATGTATGTTCAGAAATGTTGGATGTTGAATCTATAAAATTTTATGACATTTTATAATTCAAATATTTTAAGAGGAATTACGGAGTTGTAACTTTTCAGCAGGCTGACATTATAAATAGCTAATATATCCATTCTCCGAAAAATTATGCCATTTTTAATATTTATCATGTGATATTTGTTAAACCATAATTCAGGTTGTTTTAGACCTTTAGATATAATATATATATAAATAATCAACTAAAGTAATTAATTCAGTGGAGTATGATTTAATGACTGTACTTGAGGGACGGATAGCACGAATTTGAAGTTAAAGCGAAGATTTTAAGGCATACCTACAGAACACTGATCTTTATGAACAAGATGTGTTTGGTATGCGTGTCAGCAATCAACTCTTTTATTGTAACTCCGGAACTGCCTGAGAGGATGATTGTGAAGATTACTGTGTGAACTCATTATGAGGGTTAACTTATAATTACGTAGTCGTTTACTCCTAAGATGGTATAAAAAGGCTGTGTACTAGTTAACATAAAATCCTCGAACTTTCCATTCCATGATAAGCAGTGAAATACAGTAAATAAAAGCTTGATTTGGAATGCGAATTACTTTTTCAAATTATATATTTCTCTCCTGCTACAAGGTACTCCAATTATGGAGTACGAGTTGACCAATCTCAAAAGAAAATATATCTCTATACCAGTATTGATAAAATTTAAAAAGGGTTTTTATATTATTTTAAGGATTTTAAAGCGTTTTCGCATTGATTCACTAATTACTCTATTAAATAGACAAGGATAAAAGATTGAGCACAAAAACTATACAATAAATGGCTATAAAATTAGCCTGAATTATAAATGACATATAATAATGGTCCAAATTATACATAAGGAAAAAACTGGAAGGAACTATCACAACATTAATCTTTATTGCGTTTGCTCAACTTTGTTTTCTATCTACTACTGCATTGAAATCATTTTCTTTATGTTTTGTTTCTGTGATATTGTGTGATATCTGCGATAAATATAAGTGAGGAGTGATTCATCCCTTCTGAAGATAATACATTAATCGAATGTCCAAAGGCTAAAATCTGAGAACCTTCTGATGAAAAGGCGATTCATTTCTTTCTCCCGTTCCTGCATTGTGATCGCATGGTTTTCAAATAATGACCTCTCTATGAGAATTTCCCAGATCTTTTTCCGACGCTTCGGTAAGTTAGATCACCAGTCGTAATTGCATTAAATATATAAGGCCCTCAGTCCATAATATGATACCTTTCTCTTTGGAAAGGGTCAACGCACGAAAGTTAAAAAACTTGTTTCCATAGTAAGCTCCGTCCGTATCTGTTTGCCGGAAGAAAATAAGGAGTGAACGGAACGTGTGATGCATTTTATCGATCCCGAAATGACGAACCGAAAATCCTCCCATTGTCTACTCGCTTCCTTCCTTCCGATGATCGACAGGCTAAAGGATTTTGCGTCTCGTAATCCCTTTACTTTCCCTGGATTTGGCGTTCCGCCACGCTTGCTTAGAGACATTTCTTGGTGGACTGATTTGCTTTCCATACCAAGTTCCTTTACAGTAGTTGAGCCATCCGAAGAAAAGAATTCATGATTTCATTGGGACGCTTTCAACTTTCATGTATTGGTTTGAAGTGAGTTTCTCTCCTTTAATAATGATATCTGATGCAATTTCTCTCGGAGGAATGTAAGAGACTTTGCATCCCCTAATGGTATTCTGAAAGCACGACTGGTTCTTGGTGAAAATGTTCGTTATCGATACGAATTCTATAAGGTTTTACAAAGTGAAGTAATTCGGAAATGTAGACATGGAGTATACGGAATGTAACGGAGATTTATTATGAAAAGTGCATCATACTTTTTATTTTTTCTGAGGATAAGAAAGGAAACAATACAAAGAAGATATTATTTTTGTGACGCAAAGTTACTTAGGAACTCAACTATGTCAGCTTTGCAAGAAAATTATGTATATATTTATTCCTGAATTTTTTATTTAAAAAAGGTACATTTTCGACGTCTGAAAAGTCTCCCATATAATAAAGTTTTATTTTCCGCGTAAGTTATGGAAATTTGTTCTTCTATCAGGTTAAATTCATATTTTTCTTGCACATTTGGAAATTTTATGGCTTAAATATGTGTTTAAAAAGCGTAATGTTGGATTAAAATTATTTTTATATGGATGAATTCCGTAGTTGGTTTTCTAAGAGATGCAGACGCTTCCGTTGACAGTCAGATCAACACAACCCGACGTGTTCAAGAACGCCGCTAGATGACAAATTCGTTTCATCCATCCATTCGTTCAACATCCATCATTCTCTAAGTATATTTAGGATACTTTTGCTTCAAGGTCAAGAATACAAGTGTTTTTCAGGAAGTTTTCGAGGAGGATCTGACTTTTCTTTAAAGCTGAAAGGGCCTTATCTTCCAAGTATACCTGAGACGCTAAACTGCTCGCAATAAAGAAGGGCATTCATCTTCGACGTTCCCAGGCTCTTCCATGGGAAGTTAATCGCTACAGTCAGAGTGCACCTGCCTCGACGTAACACTCTCACGAGGGTGGAAACTCGTTTGGGCAAGGCTTTGATCGTTATTTTTCCCTTATCCCTGGACCTGGACCAGGACGATTTTATATAATATGCTTAGATACTCTTCTGGAAGTCACGGCAATATTAGAGCTATTAACTCTCTCCAGTCAACTATAAAAATTGTATTATGTTGCCGAAAATTCTATACGAATAAAGTAATCGTGGAAGCACTTCGCTATTACTTAAACTTTTCGTCATTATAAAAGAAACTTACATATTTTGTAAACGTCAAGGACGACTGTTCCCATTGCCCATTCCTCTGGATCCTTTCATGGGATATAGGCGTCACTATGCCATTGAACAAATACATTTTTGAGTCATCCTCTACAGTAAATCATTTCTTTGTAAAAAAAAGACGACAACGAAAATCAACGACGACAATAAATGTGTGGAACACCATAAAACACGTTATTCTAGCTAACAGAAATATATAAATGATGTAGTCGACTCAGTAGAATATCTTGGAATCACCCTTACCAATAATTTAAACTAGAGCACACACATTCGAAAAATATGCGGTAAAGCAACTAAAAAGCTCGGTTTTATAAAGCGCATTGTAGGTAGATGCGATGAAAAAGTTAGAGAGCGATGCTATTTCACGTTAGTTAGACCCCATCTGGAATATGCGGCGAGTATATGGTACCCAGCGGGTGAAACGAACTCTCGCGAATTCGAGAAAGTGCAGCGTAAGGCGATACGTTTTGTTAAAAAGTGCTACGATTGAGAAGCAAGCGTAACGCAAATGCTCTCAGACGCAGATTGGGAATCCTTGAAAGAAAGGAGATTAGAGGCTAGGCTGCGATTGTTAGATAAATTCAGAGGAAATACAAGGATAAAGGAAAGGAAGGTAACTTAGTAGATTGTAAAACCTACGAAAATCCCAAAGGAATAACAAGTGTGAAAAATAGCGACACGACTGGGACTCGAACCCAGGTCTCCCACTATTTTTTCACACTTGTTATTCCAGAGGAAATACATTTTCGGAAGACGTAATTGGTATTATGCTACTTTGGCCGATCCGACAGTGAGCGTTAAATAAGAGAAATAGACGCGAGGACAAGTCGCTTCAGGGACTCTTTTCCGCGAACGATACGTGATAATAATAAATTAAATAAGTAATTCTACTCTTGGTGTTTACACCCCCTGCCACACGCCGGAAGGCGGCTTTCAGGGTATTTATGTAGATGTAGATAAAAAGTATAATTTTTGGTGATCTATGTCCTGGAGGCTCTTGCCTTGATTATCTCACTTTTCACATATATATTCTTATAATCACAGTATTCGGATGAGATATTTTTAATTATCGGCCACTTTTAACAATTTATCGCAAGACAGTCAACTCTCTCTAAAGGAAATATGTGTTTAACCGTCGATTTCTTATCCATCCTTACATCCTGTGTTCGTCATCATTTCCCTTCCATCCGGTTACAAAATCTTGCTGTTGAGTTTATTCAATATATCTGCTCAAAAAGGGGTACTTCCGAGAAGAAAGGGGGCAGACGTTGAGGCCTGACGGGGATTCTCCAGGGAGAGGCGTGGTGAGTGGAATTCTGTACGGAATAGTTGGAAAGGGAAAAATGGTTAAGAGGATGGTCTGGTGCGTCGACACTCTGATTTCCCCATTGTGAAAACCTTTCACTCGGACGCAACGGGAGGATGACGAAGGGAGAAAGTAGCAATACGCCCCCGCAGCCGGATGTCCGTGGCCTCCATCGACGACTTCGGTGCGGGAGGCAATGCGGGCGATGAGGCGATTAGCTCTTGATTTTTCTTTTTCTCAAAAGAATTATGCTTGGGAATTTTGCTCCTGGAAAGTATATACACCTCAGGAGGCTGTTTGCCAATTCAAACGGAGGGATCGTATTTTATGATTGCCTGAGAGAGGAGGTTTGAAGTGAACCCTTTCATACATTGTTTTTAATGAACAATTCGTGTATTCGTGTTTTTCGTGTATTCGAAATACTCCATTAATTCAATTATGCTCACATTAAATATTAATATGCCATATTAATGATGCATGTTACTATTTCATTATAACTTTATAAATAATTCAATAAAATTGGTAAAAGGGAAGAAAGGTATTAAAGGAAAGAGCGTTTAAAGAAGTATTGTCTCCAGTTGTGAAGGGAGGGTTATTAATATTCACACCGAAAATATTGAATCTTATTTAGTTAATGCTTCCTCTAAATTTTATAGTAATCATAATCACCGTAATTAAACTACTTAGCGCAGCTAGAAATCTTTTGAAATGTTAAGCAAGTGATTATCTCGCCTATCTGGAGTGAGCCAAAATAAAAAATATAAAATTAAAATCACTAATTCGTACCTGATATAAATAATTTACTTCGGGATCTATATTTAATCTTTTTTATCTTAAAATCGAAATATTTTTACCTTCATATTTCTAAATTTAACTGACTGACGAGTTACATAGTGGTATTCCATGACAGTAGGAAAACAATACGAGAAACACTTTTCTTTTGGAAACTAGATCCTATTTTAATACAAAGAAACGGATTTCCACAACTCTTTGCAAAATTTTTATTTATATCATAATAGGATCCATTTTCCTAGAGAAGAGTAGTTCCTGTTTCATTCTTCTACCTATATAATTCTCTTGATTACGATTCACATTTTTAGCTGATAAAAATTTTTATCTATATATCTTAATCGACTTTCGAATGATTGAGATGACATGTTATGTGCAGTCTGGCATAGGCGAGTGCAATCTTACGTACTCATTTCCATTAACGTTGATTTGTGGGATCATCATGTGAGAAGATAGTACATTTTAAGGAAGCAAAGTTTGAGTAATGCTTTACGACAAAGACCGTATTACTGTAATTCACTAGCATTGAGCTAAGGGTGGGAAATTTCTCAAGCTTAAATTGCTGAGTTACGAGAAGGATAACCACTGAGGTATGAAACTCTATGGGATTTTTGTGGGAATAAGTTGAGACAATTGGAATTAATAACCATCTGCGGGAGGAATTTCGGTAGTTTATATCGGATTACATAAATTTCTTTAATTTGCTTTCAGAGCTGAAAATTGCATATCATCAAACTAAAAGAGATAAAGAGCAGACTGTGTGGGAAACAGCGTTCTCTTTAAAGAAAAATGAGAATAATAGAAGGACTAGGATGATGTCAACTACTTCGACGTGTACAGTTCTATGAGAATCAAGCTTATTTAGTAAAGAATGCTAATGAATATAATAATTAGGTATTTTACGTTAGTCGCCGATCGTCTTCTGAGTCACATAATGACGATTTTTAATTAATACTTTGCTCTTAATTTTGCTGAGAAATGTACGGAATTCGCATGAAATCATCATTTTAACCATTAAATTTAGTAACTGCACGATCAATAACAGGGCCTGGCATCTACCAAATGGAGCCCGGGTTCAAATTTCCTCTCCTTCTCTGTTGCAATATTTTTAAAAGTGCTTCGACTGCTGAGGTCATTTAACACATATGGGCCAGCAATTGAATCTGGGACCGCTATCACCAAAGGCAAACTCTTTTCCCATAACCCATCTGACCATCAGGGATGCCCCTCTGATGGCCAAGCAGATAGCAAAATTACCCCGTGAAAATTATTACAGATACACCACTTTCCATTTGCGAAATAAAAACTTTTAGCTCATAAGTTGGGTCCCCTTCCAACTTGGGGCCCGAATGAAAGGCATCAAAAGAACCCCCCTCTTGTTCGGCCCTGATTAATATTAACTTTCATCTCAATTTTCCATCTTTTCTATATTTATCTTCCAAAAGAATCATATTATTCTTGTACCACGCAATTATCCTCAAGGGAAAGAAATATATTCTATATTTATAACTGGAAGTTATTAGGTTACCAGTTCACGCGATACTTGTAATAATATTTTCAAAACCGAAAGTGCGGTTTGGCTACGAAAGAATGTGAGAAATTTTAAATTTATTTCCACAATATAGATTGTATTCAGAACGATGTCACGAACCGCTATACCAGTAGGAAGATTCCTCTAATATAAACCCTTACTTAAAGTGGAAAGCTTGGTCCAAATTGTCGACAGAAATAGTACTATCCAATCCTTTTTGCTCTTCAGAAGTGAAAGTAGACTACACCTCTAGGCGGCCTTCAAAATGTGTTTGTAGATATGCCAATGAGGTCACTTTCCTTACAACAAATTCTCACTATCTATACTTCTCACAGATAATACACTGATAAATTTACTGCTAGTCTCACTTTCGGTTCTTCGAGGCAATTGCATTATTTTCCACGATATTCTTTTAATTGCCATTTTCCATCTTAATGTCACCGAAGTATTCATGCTAGTGGAAGTTGAGGAGAAACAATTTATTTCGCGGAGCAGAATTGTTTTTCTATTTTCGCTCAAATATGTTAACTGATAAAACTAATACAAATTCAATATTTTATATCTCTGAAAAGTTTCTTCTCTTGATCAAACTATGGAAGTGTTAGTAGTACTCTTCATTTCTTTAACGTCACTGAGGTTACAAATAAGCACTTCATTTTTACTTTAAGCTCCAGAGTTTGCTTTCACAGTTACTCATCCGCAGTAAAATTCCACGTATACAGAATATAATGTAGCATATAATTTTTTAATATTGATTCAAAAGAAGAAATCTGTTGCAATAGAAATAAGATTATCCTATCCTACTTCTCACATTTTTCAATGAATGAATCTCTTTCGACCTGTTTCAGCAACAAAAGCCTATTCTTTCAGCTTTGTGAACGACCTTCCATGTCGCGATACCTATGTCACTCGAGAATAATTCTAAACCTCCCTCCTTTCGTTTTTTAAGCTTTTGTCACGTTCTAAAGGAGCCATGGCCAATTTTGCGTCGTAAGTACTCCAACCCAAACGGTTGTCGATTTGGGAGAGCGGAACGTGACATCTTTAGATTACTTTTTGCGCGACGATCAAAGAAGTAACTGTACATCACTCGAGGAAACGCCATCGGCTTCATCAACCGGAAAAGTACGTTCTCTACTGAAGTGCCGAATTATTTTACAGAGCCTATCGTCTAAGAGCACATAGTTTCATACCCAGCCGAAAAGTTGCTCCCGGTCAGGGAAAGTAACCGCGACAGTACTGAAAGGAGACGTGGAGTGAGAGATGTGAGAGGGAAGAGTGGAAATGAGAGGGAGTGGCTGAAGGAAGAAGCATAAGGAAAAGGAGCAATGAGGACACGAGAGGAAGGAGAGTTGATTTGTGCGCCTCTCCCTCCCCTTCCGACGCTTGGTTTCGTTTGGCCCCCATTTCAGCCTCCCACTTATCGGAGACTTCAATGCTTTTTCTCGATATGCGTTTCACTCTATACATCCCCTGTGAATTTCGAGAGAAATTGTACCGTTTCGTTTCTTGTCCTTAATCGCGGACTCGGGTTATAGACGGACCCAATATAGCATCTGTTCTATATATCGACTTAAGAAAAGATGTTCCCCTTCTCGCGTTTCCAATCTCATTTAAAAATTACTCCGAAAATTGAAATAAACAGCTTTCTCCTGTCATATTTGGGACAAGTTATTGATAAAATGCTTAAGTTGGGTTTGAAGATATTGCTTTAACTTTAGCTTTCTATTACATTTACGCATACTTTCTTATCATTGAATAGGGTTGCATTTAGATCCGCAGGATAGGAAATCAATTCCTAGCTAAATTCCAATCTTATATAAATAATATCTCACTGGAATGATATAAAGATAAATTTGCAGTAGTATAAAGTCATAAACTTAATTAAAACTGAGTCAAAAATTCATCGTGTATATGTACCTTAGAAATAAACTTTAAAAAATATAGTGAAGGTAATGTCCTCTGTTCATTAATGTTTATCTGTCCAAATTATCAGAAAAATTGTATGGCTACATGTAGCTTTGGACATCTAACTTCAAATATATCTTCCTTATATTCACAACGCGCAAATTCGCTCTTCAAAAATATTATAATGCTATATTCTGGGGATGAGCACGTTTGGCATGTGTGGTTTGATGTAGCGTTATGCAAGAGGAGACTTTTTATTCTCAATCTCGCCCTGAATAAAGACGTTTTCTATTCTATTCTAAGCGTGGTGAATTGTTTCTGGCACGCGAAACAAGTCATTGCCAAATTCATTTTCAATATTTTTTTCATGTTTTCCGTAAAAACCTGTCAAATTGTTTTTCTTCTAGTCGGCTTAACGCAACTTACACGATCACTTACAAATCAAATATCAGGATATCAAAAAATGTCAGGAAGTTTTCAAATCATTTCGCATGACAAGAGGAAAACTTTTGCGTCTGAGATTTGGCCGATCTTAACTCGCACGCTCAATAAGGTTGTCCATCCCTGCTCTATTCATTTGAGGCCTATAAAAAGGGAACCATAATCTGTTGTAATAAAATATTTACGTAAAAATGTCAGAAATTGATGCTATCTTACAATTTTATTTCCATACACTAAAATTTGGAATATTTCGAAAATATCTCTGTTTCGAGAAAATTTCTTTTATTTCAAAACATCACAATTGTTCTTTATATTCACGGTAGAAATACCACGAGACGGGGATGACAAATGGCCTCAGGGAAAACCTACTATCCATGAAAGGATGTGCGACAGTAAGAGGGTCACTTGCCTGTAAGTTTTCTGCGGGTATGTGCTTAGAAGAGGCGGAGACTTCAACGCTTGTATAACGGATATCGGAAACCGTTGATGTTTCGTTCTACTGCCGATGTCCTTCTCGAACATTTCCTCTTACTAGAGAATTCACAATTGAATATATTCACTAGTGTATGCCATTTGACAATGTGAATAGTATTATTTTCTCATAAGTGGGCGCCATATTTTCATTGAATTTTTATGTTTCCCGAAAAATCACGGCGGAATCGAGGAGATTTGAGTGAAAAATTTTAAAGGTTTAGCCTCTAGCGATACTAGTGGTAATTTAAATATTATTAAGGACTTTATTCCATAATTCATAGAGTGGATTGGTTGGTCATGTATCTTTTTCGTTAAAAGGGAAAGGCCTAGTAAAGTTTTAAAAATATTTTTTTAAGATTCTTTTTCCACTGCAGTAGTTTATCGCATAATAATAATAATACATTTATTACTCCTTTTCCCGTAATTATTTTCATCAGTTTGTCAGTTTTTTTCTGATTCAGCAAATTTTCAATGATGAATCTTGAAATTGTTTTAAAATCCTTCACGTTTGGGCTATATCTGAAGTTAACGTTTTAACAGTTTCAGTGTGGGCCTAAGGTCAATTCTTTCCTCGTGATTTTTAACTTCATCCCAGGAACTCACCGAAGACTCATAGTGAATAAGATATACATTTCGTAGCGGAGATTACATGCAAAATACTATTGCACCTGGAAAAGACACACCGATAATGAACAAAAATGCTTACTTTCGATTAATGCTGGAACTCTTTGTATTGTATTAACAGTGATATTGTTTACGTTTAGTAATAGTTCACTAAGTATCGCCGACGAACAATATTACAACTTCCCGCTTCCATTCCGTTCACTGATGAGCTTGAAATTGATAAACACGATAAGCCTGAGTGTAATAAAATACTTCAAGTGAAATCAATTGCAAAATCTTTTCATTGATAAACGTTATGTTTGCATATTCTTTTGAAATTCTGCTGAAGATTACCCGTACTTTTTAAATTCTGAAGAATGGTTTGCGACGGTTATTTCCCAGTCTCGTACATGGTTCAACGGAAATTATGAAAGCTTTAATTAGTTTAGTCGAACAATGCTAAGGCGACTCAAACTAATCAGAAACGGAGAATGTATGGACACTGACACTAGGTCAAGTGGAGTAATGTGTATTTACGACCGGCAACATTAGGCGAGAAATGCAAATTTGTGCTAATGTACAACCTGATTTTCTGTTTTACATATTGCTTCTATCTTGACATGGACTTCACTAATAACTGTCGCCTATTCAGAATTTATTTAAGAATTTATCCAAGAATTATTTTATTTCATGAATGCTTTGCATTCATTTAGTCCGTATTGTCGTTAGCACAGAAGGCAAAAAGAAATGGAGTTTATAATGCGCTTTTAATTGAAGATAAAAACCGTTTTATCACCAAATAAATATACAAATGAGTTTTAACTGTTACATTATCGTGACATGAATACAGCACTAGGAAGTCGTCCAACTTTACGGCTTTTCTGCTCCTCGATGAAGTCAAAACAAAAATAATCGACTCAGTGATTAGAAAGATGTATACCATTGATTATAAAGAACGGATTCAACGCCAGCCAGTTCTTCAAGTCAGGATTATACCGGAACTTGGGAACCTAGCTATCCATAAAACTTTTGCAGAGCCTCTTCCTTTGATACGGTTAACTTATTTTAATGCATGACGAATATAAAAAAACCTTGATCGTTAAACATCGTTCTTTTCAAGTAATGTCTTTCTAGATCTCGGATCACAGTAACATTCTTAATGCATTCATTTTGAGCGATTCGTTCGATATGGATTTCTTCGAAGCTATACAAGGCCTTTATTGACATGAAACTCTTGATGTTTCGGAGGAATGTTATGATTTCAATACGTTGAAGCACTCTTTTTTATCACATCAATACAATTTCGAAACCAGCTTTCAAAACCGGACGTATACCCCTTTAAACTCGGATTAAGAGCAAGCGTGTCTTTCTTCTGAGCGGATACCATCTTCTCACGGTGAGAATGAAAAGGATATAATCCGACGGCCAGTGGGATGAAAAAAAAAACTAGGAAAGGAATGGTCAGAGGGTGCCGGACTCTGGAATGCGGCTCGAAAAATTTATCGGAAGTTCTTGACTCTTGGATCAGTCGGATATCGCTACGAAGGTTGGGCAACGTCGCAGCGCCAACCAACTCTCATCCTCCGGTACAAGCCTAAAAACTAACGGTACCCTCCCCTTTCGGGAACTTCTTACTTCTCTCTTATACGTCACCCATTACGGGCTCGCTCTTGTGTGCGTTGGTTGCGAAGAATCGTTTTCAGCAGGTGCCCTGGGGAGGCGTGGAGGAAATGGAGGAGAAGAAAAGAATAGTTAAAGGGAGGGAGCGCGTTATGAAGCAAACTCGGCGGGTAGAGATCGAATGGAATGTTTGGGGCATAGCGGAACTTCTAGGAAGGGGGGTCGGAGGTCGGTATCAAGAGGAGGGACTCGCGCATGCAGTAACTCACGGTGTTTACAGATGGAGGTCCCTTTGCGTCTCCGGTTCATTGACTACAAAGTTCCTTGGAAACAGCTCAAGCGATGATGGCTGAAGAATGTTGTGTACAAAACAATGCCGCTCCTACATTTTGGTCTTGTCTTGAGCAGGTGTAGGAAATCTTCTTACACTTGAATCTCGCATAATGCACTCCACATTTAGTTGAGAATACGTATTCTTATGTAGCTTCAATTCCCGTGTATTCCCAAGTAAGCAGAAAGGCTCGACATTTCAGCAAAATAATAATTTATTGAACAGAAAATCTTTTATAATCGGAGAAATAAACGATACTTGGAATGGTGGAAATTATTTCCTTGTATTTTTAATGGAAAGTTAATAAAAATTATTTTCTTACATTTCGCGGGAAAAAACTATTTTCCGATTTTATATTTATCACCCTTTTGTGAGCAAGGCCTTCTTTAAGTCAGCACAAAATGTACACAGAAAACTTTGTTTATAAACATGTTTGGTAACTGTGTTCGACACAAGAATAGTACTGTCAACTATATGTGGAATGTTCGATAGATTATTTAATGTACAAGATGTTCCAAAAATATGTGTTTAGCTCTTAAACAGCAGCAGTTTCTATTAACCCAAAGTCAACATCGATTGATTAAGTTGAAAAATATTGATTGACTTTCAATAAGTATAAAGATAATGAAACTGTTGATCACTTCTTTAGAAGCTCTTGAAATTTATCACAACAAACCGATAAATTCTCCAATTTTCGTATAATGCAAACGTTTTAAATTCTATTTTAGAAATAAAAATGAAAATTTTTCTGTAGTCATCTCTATGAAGTGATAACATGGAATAAACAAAAACCAACGATGGATAAACCAAAGATGTATTTAAAGAAAAGGTATACTAATTGCTCTCTTAGTTCTGTAAGCAAAGTCTAATTTAGAAGGGATTCAATGAAAATCTACTCTTGGAGAAATGACGTTTGCTCCACTTATTCTCAGTCATTAGATTCTGTCGGAGATGAGAAGCCTGTACCATATGTCAAGGAAATAATGTGTTTTCTATGCTTTCATGTTTCCCGTTACATTTGTTCCATAAGTAGTTCACGAGAAAGCCGATGTGTCTACTTTTATTTCAATATAAATTTGAAATGAGACTATGAAAATCAGTCGATTGGATAAAATATATATTTACTGCGTAGAGTCGCATTCGTATGAAATAGAAACAGAATATAACATTTAAAATACCAAAAATGGCGAAGATATATGAAATTATCACCCTTAGGATTTATTTGTAATCAAAACCCCTAGATAATCAAATCGTGTCATTTCGCACATACTCATACGCGAGTTCTTTCTTCTGTGCTACAATATTCGCATCTGCGTGGAAATTCCTAAGTTTCCGTAGCCGGAGAAACGATGATTTTTGTTCAGGGTTCCATATTTAGGACGATTTTGAGTTATGTAATCGGTTTATAAAAAAGGTTAGTGGAAAAACAGGCTTATAATTCAGCAATGACTTTTAAGTATAGAAATATGATAAAGTAGCATTATGAAAATAATAGCAGGGTATAAAATAACGGGGTATAAAGTAGCATGGAAGTAAAACGAATGACCACATAACTACGTACATACATTGGGAGAAGTACAAATTATCATCAACTACCAAACTCATGCCCCATTAGCCTTTTGATTTCAAATTACTTCTGCAATAAATCTAGAAAATGCTACTTGACGTAGTCTTCCTTTGAGGGTACCGAAAGTTACTGAAAATAGGCTAACGTTTTCCTTAAACTCTTCTCCCATACAGAAAGTAGAACCTTATTTTATGGATCAAAATAGTTAAGAAAAGTACTGAGTTTCGGTGACCTTGCTGTTCTTTTCCTTAGGCTCTTCCTTGGCCCGTGTTCTAGATATGTGCCTCCTCTCATCGGCACAGAGATGCACCCTCTCCCCGTTCCCTCTGTCCTATTTTCGAAAATACAACGCTTTGAAGAACGTGATTGGAATCTAAATGTATGTACATCGCACATGGTCGTTACCTTAAAAACTTTCAGGCAATGAAGAATCAATCCATTTCGGGTCTATGAAACCTCTATTCATGAGTGTCAATTTTATGGATAATCGCATTAATCTGCTTGCACCACACTTCATCTAATCAGTTTCGATACAAATTATAGCAGTTGAAAGACTTATGTAGTGTTCTAAAAATTTTTATCCAATTTTTCATTGCTGATGAAGCTTACATAAGGAGGACGAATGGATAGCAAATAATATGACTGAGATTAGAATCTCTGCCATTGGTAAATAACTATTGGTTTTTAAGAATCAAAATTGCATCGTGCTCTACTCAAAGAGATAATGGGCATTTAATTATTGCGTAGTACCGCCAATCTTACCGAATTAATTATTTGGATTTCTGAACTTGAATGTCAGCGGTGGTAAAACTTGATTCCACCATTGTTTCACGAGGAGGCCGTATGACGTCGAAGTCTTTTAGGCTCGGAAGCCGCATCGTACGATTTAAAACGAAGCATGTTGAATAACATATATGACATATTTATTAGTCACAAATCGTATTATTTATAAAGGAAATCATTGAACTTTCCAAAAATCATAGAACATCTCTTAATGCTTAGATGTCTTGACTTCGATGATCCTCTCCGGAAGAAAATTTTTAGAAGGTTGGCAGCAATGACTGAAAGATCTTGTGGTTAGAGCGATGGAATTTGGACCTTTTCATGGTGGATCCTTTCCCATCCCATTCCGTTCCCAGGGGATGAAAGGGAATACCGGCTTTGCACCATCCTCACCTACAGGTGTCAGAAGAGTACAAGGAAAGGAGAGAATCTAGTCTTGCTTTGAGTTCTTTCGAGAGGTAGCAAAAAAATCAAGATGAGTTCCGTTAATGAGCTCGTGACTGACGAGGGAAATGAGCCGAGGATACAAAGCTTCTGGACTTTTGATTCCTGCACAAGACCGGATGTCTATTTAAAAAAGAGATCATTAGTTTGAGCTATAAGTATGGCTTTTGAAAGAACTTTTTGAAGATTTGAAGAAAGAAAGTTTTTGAAGATACTCGTTTTCGAATTAGATTGGAAGGAAGCATTTTGCATCTAGTTTCACATTAATCATTCTTAGACCATCATTACACGAGAAAAAGTAGCCCCTACGTGAGTACCCCTCTTCGAGGAATGCTTGAAATAACGGTCCTATTTTGTGGTAGCTCGATAACCATAAGTTTCTTACGTAAGGAGGATAAATGTTTTATTATTGTAATCGTTTAATTTATTCTAAACATTAGGATCTATCGCTCCATCATGACTATCAATGTACTAGGCATGTGCATACAAAACATTTCGTGAATATATGCCTCAATCTAATTTTCAGTTTAGTCCATCGTGGATTTTGTGCTCACATAGATCATACTCCTACTTCAAACTCTGACGTTTCCGAAAGATCACCGTGTGTTTAATTTTTGTTAGTGGTGATATAAAGATGATACCCTGATTTTCATAATCATTAAAATATGAAAAGAGTTCATCCGAAAGCTAAACATTGCAAAACAAAGAATTTATTATAAAGGAAATCACATGAACAACCATTATAATGTCATTACAGAAGAAACACTTCTGCGAAGATTCTTAAACTGGTTGATCAAATCTGCATCTTATTGAAATGGTTTTGTGAACTTCCACGTATTAAAGAATGCCATTGATGGCAGCATTTTAGTCTTATGAAAAATATTGATTCCCTATTTATCCGAAACTATGGATGCATTTCCATTGCTTTTGATGTGAAAATATTTCATCGAGCTACAACGATTATTGTATGAATTATTAGAAGTTTTCACTTGATATAAATCATAATCTTTCCAGAAAAATAAACAATATTGTTTAATTTGTTTTCATAATTTCATTTGCTTCGAGTGAAAATAGTAAACTTATCTATTATAATCCTAAGTAATGTATGCTTAATAAACTAAACTTTCGAGGTAGTTCCGAGATTTTCAAGAGAAGTTGAGATGAACCAAACGTATATTGCAAATGTTTACAGCATGGTACTATGAGAACAAGATTTATGGTTTGATAGTTTTATTATAGAAAAATCTCGATAAAATACCCACGATCTCTTCCGAAAGTGTTAATATTGGCTAACATTTCCTGCTGTATACAGCTAATAACTGGCTTTGTAGTTGTGGTATTTCAGAGGCTGATACTCGATCCCGGATCTCCTACTTTCTGAGCGGTTGGTTGAGCCTAAAACGAGTGATCCTTCACTTCCTTCTCAGTGTTTAATGGATGAATCAACTTATTAGAAAGTTTGTACATTAGCCGGATTTGTTTCTAGGCTTTCGTGAACCTCCGGTTACGTAAACCCTTTTCTTTTAAATGTCAAATTCACGCGTCGATGCCAAAATAATTTTTCTAGACATAGTGATGATCTTGGATTGAAACTACTTCTGCATTTATGACTAGAAGAAGAAAGCTTTACATCAATTCAGCTATGTAAGTACTAAAGAAACATTTCCATAAACAAGGAGGAAGATAACGTTATTGACGGTTATATACGAACAAAAACATTTCTTTTCATGGATGATTCATCCTTTATGCAAAGTGGCGACGAATGAATGACGAACGAACTTGCTAATGTTCGAGAACCGAGAATCTCTTAGTTCATCGTATGTGCTTGAGCCGATGACAAAATCTCAACACAACTGCTATCCTTTAGCTCATTCGAAATTTTAAATCCAGATACATCTACCTTTTAAAATTAAGACAGTTAAAGGCATATTACCGGGATGAATCTCTTTTCCGGTGGAGGTAATTTATTGTGTATGAGAGCATCCAGCATTTCGTTTAGGGTAGTGTCGAGCCTAAATTTCGCATTTACATTTACGCAAACCTTTTAAATATCTCATTTACATGGAAGAAAAAGAAATGAGACACGACTGTTAGAAAATTATCTAATGAAGGATAACTCTAAGGCCGTAAAATAACCAAGGTAAAATAAAAGGGGGAATTACCCTGAGGGGATCCTCATCTGGGTCTGGAGTAGTCAAACGTTGCAGGAGAATCCACGGTATCCGAAGACTCCTGACACATATTTCGGAAACTAAGTTCCAACCTCAGTTGCCTCGTTACACTGACAGTCAGTCCAACAAGGCTACTGAGCTAAATACGTACATACGTAGTTGTGTATTTGGATACCGTGGATTCTCCTGCAACGTTGGACCACCCCAGACGCAGCAGAGGATCGAACCTAGGATAAGTCCCCCTTTTATTTTACTTTGGTTACTTTACGGCTTTGGAGTTCTCCTTTATTAGATAATCTCATTTACAGCAAAAAGAGAAATATACTTACATTGTTAAGTGAAAATATAGTAAGACTTGTTAGCAAATACACGAGAAAGGTTTGGTAAAATACACTCTTTAAAAACTATTTTTTCATCCGATTACAGAATATTTAATCTCAAACCTCTAATCATATTTGAAAAGGGTTACATTAGCTCGTAACAACCGATACATACTTGTAGACTCTTATCTGTGCACCTTAGCCTAAGCTCTACATTCTTTAGGTTAAGAAAAGGCAGAGTACTTCCCAGCAAAATGTATCCATTGTTCTCATACTTTTCTCCAAATGATAATTTTATCCAGGCATATGTGGTAAAGGAATCTCTTACGATCTATGGAAGGGATCTAACTGTAAGACTTTCGGAGAGTAACTTCCAAATTTATTGATGGTTGAAAAACTCACAAGGGTTGAAAAAATCGTTTATTGGCATCAAAGTTTCTGCAGAAGGTTATACAATTGCAAGTCATTTATATGAGTTCATCCTTAACTTCAGGATAAAGGAATGTAATCTTTATCTACATGTTTAAATCTAATATTTTGATTTTTCTGATTAACATGACAGAGGGTTCCAATTGGTAATAAACTACAGACTCCATCTCTTTGAATGTTTGCAAATTACCCTTTTTAAGGCATCCCTTTTATTACTTATGTTAACGCAGAGAAACACATTGTGTAATTCGAGTATTACCTAGACCATCACCCGTATATCTGTGAACACACAATCAACATAAATTCACCGGTGGGAAGGAGATTTCAACGTCCGCTCTTGGTGCCCTTGACAAAACCGGCAAATAGCTCGTTTTTCGTCGTCCATCATTCACTCTTGGGTCAAAATCGTTAGTTCGCTATAAAAGGAAAAGGCGAAAGAAAGGGAGATAACGGAATGCTTTCGCGCTGAGGCGAGGAACTTCGTTATTTTCTCCTTTGGAAAAAATATACAGTTGCTTTTTTGTATCGAAGAATCCAAAAAATTACCTCTATAATGACGGACTGTTTTCATGACAGCTTTAAGAGATTTGCGAAATTGTATAGCGATTCAGTTGGTGGAAAATCCTAGTTTCATCATCTTCCGTCACGAAATAACAGAGGTAAATCTTATTTTCATAAATGTTCTCTTTTAAGGTATAAACGGTAGTATTCGATTAAATTTTAGCTCAAACTTAACTTTTAATTTTATCTAAATAATAAAAATAATAAACCAAATATGGCTTCCGATAGCCAAGTGGGCAACGCGTTCGACTTCGATGAAAGCGGTCCCGGGTTCGATTCCCGGTGGGGACCTACGTGCGAAATGACATATGACCGAAGCTGTCGAAGCACTTTAAAAATACTACTATAATAAACCAAATATTTATTCTCTTTGGGTTACAATACTTCTAACACTAATGCTATGACGATGTTAAGCAGCTTTAACGAAGCTTTGATGGTATAGTAAGTGAGCCCAGTTGTTGTTAGATGTAGAAGAAAGCCTTGTTTATTTCTTTGATTCCTCAAAAACTTCAGTAATCAAGTCAGATGAAAGAAATCTGCGAAAATGTTGGGCATTGACCGTTAAACGGTTTTCCTAATTCTCCCAAATGATTAATCGTTGGCAATTCCACTTTATCAGGTTCTGAAAAGTTTTGAAGATGCCAATGTAAATTTTGATTAAATCTAAATTTCAAGAAAATCGCAATTTATGGCAATGAGAATACAACTGAAAAATATCTAGAGCTGCATTTATGGATTTTTATGGGTTATCAGCTGATTTTTATTCTATTTCTTCGATAAAAACTACTTTCTTTGATGATTTGGCAAATTTTTCTTAGAAATATTACTAATTCATAATGAAAAAATATTATATGAGTATTCCTGCAATACAATGAAAATGAAGCTACTTACTATTGCGACGGAGAATTAAACCGAAAATCACAGGAAGCGGAACTGCATAGATGTAGGAGTGTAAGGAAGAGAACGGAGATCATTTATTTATTTCTCAATGCTCCCACAAATTTACATTTATTGGACGATTACAGCAGTGGGCTTCAAGCAATAACAATGGATGAATACACACGACCATTCTCTAACCGGAAAAATCCGACTACCCGGGATTCGAAACGGGGACCGGGGAGCTAGCTTGCTAGCACGCTAACAACTCCACCACCACGGCCGGTGGTCGATTTATAAAACTTTCAGCAATTTCAGACGTTATCGGTTTTTTTATTTCGCACTTTCGATAAGGTATTTAAATTTCGAGATAATTGGATCGAGAGCTTCAAAAAGACAGTACTAGTTTAGATAACTAATAGAACTACATTTAGATTTCATAGAGTTCATAGCCCTATATAAATATTTACCATAAACCTATATTTATAAGACCGAAATCTCCGAAATTCTGAGGAAAAAAGTTACTGGGATCGACTATTGCTTTTCTTTTCTAAGAAAAGAGACTTGAGGATAACATGCTCCACATTAACTTAATGAAGGAATGAGCTGACAAATTCATTTTTACAATATTCTTTCTCGGTATTTGTACACTCATTCAAAAACAGAGTTTAAGAATTTTATTTTAGGGAGGGGATGCCCCATTTCCATTACTTTAAGCATAATTAAATGCTGGGTGTTTATTGTAGTGTGAGCATAAGCCATTTTAGATGCAATTATCGATAGAAACGTTCCAGTTTCATGTTGCTAGCAGCACTTTTTACAAATATTTGCCGATAATTTTCACCTTTGTATTGATAATTGAGACTTCGATCTGAATTCATAATATCACACCAAAAAATGGACTGTTTTGTTTTCATCTGATCCAAAAAAGGCCGTAGTCTTTGTTAGAGTTGACGTTGCTCTTTATTTTACTTGAGAAAAAGCCTGCTTCCTGCTAACTATGCAGTCCTTGGGACCAAAACAACAAGTGGCATAGTTCTTTCACATTGTAAATATTCTTAATGCCTGTTTTTGCTATGTGAAAATAATGGGAGCGTGTTCTGATTCACATAGAATCTTAAGGTGTGAAAACGAAACATTAGGTTGAATCCTTCCTCTTAATTTGAGGATGCTAATTTTCTTCTCACGTTCATTTAAATGGGCGAACTGCCGTCGAGTAAATGTGTTTAGATTTGATTTCTTCATTCTTTTGACCGGGATGGTCTCAGAATCACGTTTTATGTGTATTAAACAGTGTAAACTTTAAAAGGAATTTTGAACATTTTAAAAAATGGTCCAAAGCAGCAGGATGGTGATTCAAAATTTTCTGTTATCTCGTTGCAACTTCGTTTCCTCTTAAGTAAAATTCCGCTATGTGCCGCTCAATAGCAACTGGTTAAAATTTATTTAATTAGTTTGATTCTTG
The DNA here is from genome assembly GCA_000376725.2 of Ladona fulva. Lineage (NCBI taxonomy): Eukaryota > Metazoa > Arthropoda > Insecta > Odonata > Libellulidae > Ladona > Ladona fulva. The sequence continues at coordinate 3,239,659 of KZ308169.1, forward strand.
GAGCGCTAAGAGGCGGAGAGGCAACGAACTGTAGAAAATCTTGAGGAACTTGCGGTTTTATCAGATTTTTAAGACTCTTTAGCTCATCTCAAAAAGCAGGTTCAAAGAGTTAAACCTCATATTTGCATTGCAGATTTGCAAATTCGGAAACCAAAAAGAACCTCTAGCTCTAAATGACACTTCTCTGAAGAATTCAGCTCTGCAAAGTGATCTCAAATGATCTGCGCCTCAAGGACTAAAAAGGGTATCCATTTGATAATTTCTGCCGCCGAATTCTTCCGTTATAATAACAGGCAAATCGCTCGAAACGTGACCGTTAGAAGGGGAGATTTCAACGACCGAGAGAAGGAGCGAAATATCCCCGCATTCTTTTTTTATTTATTCAGCCGGAGTTTTTGTCCGATTCATGAACCCGGCCTGGCTTAATATTGTGATGATCCTTCGATAATGATCCATCTCGTGTAATTTGGGACTGAAGAATGGCAGCGAATGTAACGCTCGGAAACGAAGCTTTATCACGCGAATGTGGCAGGTTCCGTTCCGCATCTGGGAGCGGAGAAACTTGAGCAAAATCTTTTCTCTTTTTCGTGATTTTGGGTGAAATATTTTTCTGCCTTTCCTTAATCGTTGGCCTGGAGAGACGTTATACCCCCTTTAATCATTATTTTACTGTGAAATGATTTGCGTAACAATTTTTAAAATGGGTAACGAATTATCATCTCCGCCACGTGAATTGAAATTGCATTTTCTTATCTATCGGAAAGAAGCTGTAGAAATCTGGATCTCAGGCATTATGGAAAGGCCCCTTAATACCCTCTTTAGACTCTCCTGACGAAGTTTATTACTTCTATTTCATTATTTGTATCGAAATCCTTAGAAATGGTATATCCCAAATTTACAGCAAAACATGAATTGAGTATTATTATTAATTAGGAAAATATGTACAAGAACTTTAAATTGACAAATCCAATGTTTCGGACTATGGTGAATCCCATTCATTGAGACAAAAACGTAGCAAGATGACCTAGAAATGGAATACATGAAACGTAGTAACAGATGGTTGGAAGAATAGAATTTTTTCAAGATATCGAGGATTGAGAAAACCCCGGAAGATGTTCTAGAAAAAATTAAATTCCACTTGTGTAATACAACAATATGCACATTACTTAGAATATCATCAAGTTATCTCATAAATTCTCGTAATGCTCTTTTGTATGAAAATTAGTACTTCACCGAAGCTGAACTGCAATTACAAGCGAGAATGAAATTATGAATATTAACCGTCCGTTATAAAAACATATGTACCGACATTTTGAAAGGCGTGATATTTTTGTTAACGTCAGAATGAAAGGTTCCTTCTAATGTACATTTGACAAAGAGAATTTTGTGATTTTATAAATTAATTTTTTTATAAAGTAATTTATTATATTTTGTGATTCATAAACAAGGCTGTTACTGACGTGGAATATCATTCCAATATGAATATTGTACAACATTTATTATCTTGGACAAAATATACAGGATTAAACCGCTCTCAATTTTCATAAGATTTCCGTCATTAGCTTTTGGAGTTAATATACTATGATACTGGTTCATAGGATTCTCAGGGATATATGAAGCTAGCTCGACCATCAAGTATTCTTTGATTTTGAACAGTGATTTAGGAAACACCTTGCATTCAAATATGTATTGTAGGGATTAATTAAAAACGATCCCACGAAGTATTTTTCCATTTCCATGAAAAACGAGAGCATTAACTTTCACATCAGATTCGGTGCTACTCTACGGTGCTTAACCCTTTGTTCACCTTTTCTCGTTCATGTTTACCGTTTTCGAAATCGGCGCAACTCTCTTATTTTCGCATAACAATAGCCGAGTTCCTGAAGATTCTCTCATGGAACAATGGCTTTTTATTTACCTACGGAGTAGTTTACAAATGGCGCGATAATTGCTTTTGGAAATGGAGTCACGATTCCTTAGCGAGTTTAAATTCAACTTTTAATATTTCATTGTTTCATTCTATTAGAATAATCGCAGGAAAACTATTTGAATTTGTAAATTAACTTGCATTTCAGACTTCGTGATTATTATGTCAACGAATTTTATTTAAATAAAATGTTCGAGTGTTTCTTTCGCAGCTTATATTGGCTTGTAATTTCGAAGTATCGGGAAAAAGGATATTTTAACTGTACGAGTAAGGAAGAAAAAATATCTATCTATTCTACCGTCTTCAACTTTGATAGAAAATAGACTGTCTGCGCTGTTAATGTTGTGGTACAACGGTTGATATGATCATTATCTTCCCTTTTAGATTTTTATTGCTTGAATTATCGGATAAGCTTGGACTGACCGAATTCAGAGCAATTCATATCGCTTTCAATTAATTATTATTGCGGTGTCTTTGGTTTCCTGTAATGAGGAATTTAATTAGTTATCCAATACTTTATGGAATTGCTCCCTACTCCTTTAGTTTTAATAGCTCATCATAAACCAGATGAGTTTTCCAAGCACTTTTTGTAAAAATAATCCTAATTTTTCCGTTGCTTCAGTCGTAATAACTCATTCTTTACATGCTATTTGAGCTCAATTATTTACTCAAATGAAGTATCTTTGGATCATGGAAACAAAGAATTCTTTTACTTTCTTCACACAGAGATTACACGTGTTCTTGCTTGCGCTGTTAGATATTATCTCTCAATTTACCAGGAAAAATATGCCATCTTCGATGCAAGTATTGCTATCATAACTTATTTTTTAATCAGCGCTTCCGTCCTTAACTTCAGAAGATTTTTGTTGTCAAATAAATCACACTTGGTTCTCAGAAAATTTGAAAACCTCGATTTTTCACCATAAAAGCGGGGTTTATTGCCCCAAAAAACTCGATTTTGTTTCACCAAAAATTCCCTCGTCATTCCTAATAATTTCTTAGCAACGCAGAATTAATAACGGAAGCTCGGTATTAACCTCTCAAATCTCTAAGATATCCGGTCCAATATCCTCCTAGAACGAAACTGGATAACATCCATCCGAAAACTACCAAAAATAAGGCGACAGGATATGACGGAAGAAAAAACTGTTAACTGCGTCCTCGAAAGGGAATAAGTGGTGAAATTTCGGATGCGGGTGAGGAAAAGGAGAGCAATCGTAGCGGAGTGTGCGAAGAGTTGTTAAATAGAGGGAGTCGAGGGGCAGCAAAAGCATCGATTAAAACAATCTTTGAGATCGAGGGAAACGGCACGAGACGAGGATCGGAGGGGAAGGCCTTCATATGAAGGAGAAGACAGAGAAATCCGTTAATATATTATACGCAACAGGTACGGTGATCACGCATCAACTTTACTTTGAGGAGAGTGTCCTTCATTTCCATGTTCTTTCCGGCTGAAATAAATCGAAAAAACCTGACAGAAATATTAAAAAATACTACTTTATTTAAAAATCAATATATAGTTTATAAAACACTCAGCAAATCTGTGGTTTTATTTACTGACGTAACGTTTAGGTTCGCATCCAATGTTCTGGTAAGTCCAACGTTACTTATGTTTGAAAATTTTGAGCTACTCGTTTATAAATATTCCCCTGATCTACTAGTTCTTACTAAAGTCTTCTTGGATTACGAATTTGAAACGGAAGACGCTCTAAATATAATGTCCACTTTAGGTACACTAATTTAAAAATAGTTTATGAATACGTATCCCATATTATAGGCTTACTGTGATTTCGGCAGGAGGAAGAAACGTCTCGCGTTAAGAGACAAAGGGGAAGCTCCGGATTAATGATTTCTGAAATACGGCTTACGGAATGTTGTTTAATCTCTAATTCATTAACAGCCTTGTTCTAACTTTCTTTTCTTTCACGTAACCCATAGATTTAATTTATTTAGGCCTCATAAGCCGGAAGGAATGATATCCTGAAGAGAATGTAATAAAACCTAGGGTATCTTTTATTCGAAGGAAGGAAAGGAATATTAAACTTAATGATAGGTATTTCATCAAATCGTATAAATACAGAAAAAATAAATTATTTGTGAACAGAAAATTCTGTACGTCTTGTGTAATTCAAATTTAATTATAATCATTGACCACACTTAGGTTTTTACCGGTCATTAGGAGTAATTTTACAAAATAATCCCACGTTTGTAACACGATCGCACGAAAACTTAACAAGAGAAAAGGTCAGAAGAATTTAGTAAGGCCATCGATCCAAAAATCATATTTCTCTCCTCATAAACTTAAATTTTATTTCATGTGTTATGTTATATTTCGAGCCGCAAATAGATGTCGGAATAGCAAAACTAGTTATACATAATTTCACAAATTCTGATTGACTTCTGTAATTAAGAATGATTAATATTATTAGAATAAGGATTATTCATTCTACTTCCAGTGCTCCCGTAATTTTTATTTTGCTGATAGTAACAATTAGCAATTCTTAGTCAGTGACATACATCCATTGTTAATTATTTCATCACCTGAGAATGATAAACTTCAATTAATGAATGATATCAGAATTTTCTCATTTAAAATGTATGACCACTGTTTTCTTTCGGCTTCATAAATAAATGGCTGAATGCTTGAGATATCAGAAATATTCTATAGAAGCGGAAAGCAATTCATCAATCATCAAACCGTTAAAGTCATTTGAAACCAGACTAACAACCACTTTCTGGAGAGTATTGAAGTAATGATTTCAGGTTGAGTGGGGCGACTCGGTATCACTCCAAAATCAAGTATACGGGTACTTAACTTTCTGTAAACAACCCGCTTTCTAACTAAAGGAGGAAATAGTATTTCTTTTCCTTCTCCCCGTGTATCCTAAAAATCTACTTTCGAGGTAAAACAAGATTCGGGGAAACAATCGCTGATGGTCATTTAAGAGCAAATATGAAAGCAGCAATGATTGGTTCTGTCAAGAACATGTCAAATTCGCTTTGAATGGTCAGTTATTGTTTTAAGAGCTCTTTCTGCTTTAATGCCATATCAAGAAGCTACAAGCTTCATACTTAACCTCTGCACATTCTAGATATGAAATGAGCAAAGGACATTACAATGAGACGTGTCTAATTTTACAGTAAAATTAAAATGTAAGTCGAAAAATTTCTTGGACCGAAAATTTGATAGTTTTCCAGGGAAATTGAGCGGAAAACAGCAGCGCTTCATTCTTTCCCATAATCTCACAAAGTTAATTATTTAATTCACATTTACTTCCTCCACACCAATAGCTGACCTCACCCGACGATTTAATGATTTTAAAACCGCACTTGTATTACCATGTACTTGCAATACACATTTTAAGTTAAATGATTTGCGTTTCAAGATTTGTATATTTTATTGTAAATAAGAAGTGTATAAATAAACTTGACAGTAAGTGGGATATTGTGCTTAGTAAAATGGCTATTCAAGTGAATTCTGTTATCTTAATTTCAAGCTATGAACCCTAGCTTAATTACAAATTCACCTTTATCTCAAAAAGTATCTAAGGTTAAAAAAATACACGAAACAAATGACAGTGATGTCGATGAAAAAGAATCAGTTGACAAAAAATGGAATATTATTCGATATGAATTCCTCAAACTGTCTCCAATTTGTTACGGTTCTTATGGACGATTTAAGATAAACAATATCACGATTTAGATCCTGGTAGTGGTTACTTATGAGCGAAAAAAGTTGGATTTTTAAGGGTCTTTGCTTCTTTTTATTTCCTCTGCTCCTTTCAATTTACCTGTTCTAGAATTAAGTAAGAAGCGATTGATTTGGGTACTGGAACTCTGAAAGACATAAACTTTGTTCCGAATAACGTTTTTAAACAGAGCAGAGGATAAATCACTGCAGCCAAAAACTTGTTACCATTTCTTAACAGTAGTTACTCGCTCCGAACTAATTAGCCGAAAATTGTATCCTGTCTTAATTTCACATATAGTTTTCATGTTGTACGAAAGATTTAAATATAACCTGATGTTATCAACACAAATATACTTTTTACTGATTACGGCACCGTTTTTAAGTTTGTGTTTCATCATTAATCAGCTATAGAAAAAAAAACTTAGATATCACTTTAAATTAATGGGAAGACAATAAGATTGGAGTAATATTAAAAATATCAACATCAGAGTTGAAATGGTCTAGTTTTATAGTTTTATCCAATAACTGCGTGTGTTTCCTGCCGCCGCGGACGCTTGCCTGTTCGTCCGAGTTCAAGTTTTCCAATTAATTTCCCCGCGGAACGTGGAATACGTTCCAGTGTCACGGACCTCTTCCTTCCCCTCTGCATCTATACGCCCTGATTAGCGTGAGGGAGATGAGACACTCCAATACCCCAATTCTTTTTCTCGCCACACGCGTATAACATACACGCAAACATCCTATTCCACATTTTAACACTCTCGTTTGGTGCGCGGGAAATACGCTGCCGTTTATTATAAGAATGACTTACTTTGGCTGTTAATCTCCATACGATGATTACCTTCATTTCCTCAGCTTTCCATAATATCCCTTACAATATTTTACTCATCGTATGAAGTCGATGGCGATTAAACCCTTATGCTAATTCAATCGAAAATCTAATGGAATGTCTACCATCGTACTAAACTGTCCATGATGATGAAAACAAAATAGGTTACGATTTTAAAGTTTATTCGGTACTCTTTAATTTAATATCATCAATGTATTTATTTAATTTACATATTGCTGTCAAGCACTCAACCAGATTTTTTCAAATGCGTCCATGCCTGTTCCAATTTTCCTTTGGCTTTCTTTTACGTTAACTTTTTTATTTGCGCTAATTCAAATGACAATCGATTAGTTTTTTACTCGCACTCATATTTTTTCATTTGAATCAATTGAATCATTGAAAAAAACTTGTTTCCTTAAATTTCATGATATTTCCAAATATTTTCCCTTAAGATTTGTGAAGTAGGTCCTCTATAGACTAGCTAGTGCCCTATTAAAATCTTCACCATTATTTTCCTTCCATGTTTATTATATTTAATAACCGTAATATAATAGGTAAAGCTGAAAATTCAGAACTTACTATAAATTTATTTTTCCTGCCCTTCGGTATCTTTCTTATAACATAGCTTTATTGTCACGATGATGCGAACCATTTATTCTACCCTGGCGACAAACATGTCTCCAGAATTAACCCGGTTGGAAACCCGAGAATCCTTTTTACACAGTATCCACCGGGAAAGCCTACGATCTTTATATTTATTCTACTCGTTTTGAAGATAATTTTTTGCAGCCACAGTTTCAAATGAATTGCGTTTATTGTCAGCTAAGTAAGCAGCTTCTTTGATACCTGCTGATCAATAAATTTTGTGCAAAATCATGATCGCCTTCAATTAAACCTGAGGTAAGAATGGAATTTCAGTTAACTTAATTTAAGAGAAATTAGGAAAATTACACAACATAGCACAGTGTCAAATTTTCAATAATGCATAAAAATAAATCCTAAAAATTGTTTTAATACGAAAATCTGCTTCCCACAGCCTTGTAATTCACAAGTGAGTTTTCTATTCCATACCTTGAACTGCTTTCTTAGCAAAGACATCGAATATCTTCTCTCATCTCCTTCCTTGATCGAGAAAGAGAGAAACAAAAGCTAACGATGGTTCCTCCTGGTTATCACAATTAGTGATAAACACACCCAGTGACCTTCTTGACAGGCATTCTTGCCTTAATCTTCAATTTTCATTTAGCCTTCAGCCTAATTACCTACCTGTTATATTTCGAACCAAAGAAACCAAGAGTCTTCACAATGCAAGAACTGAAATGTATATACAATAGATAAGTTTTTGCTAAGCTTGTTTAATCTTTTTCCCTCTCAAACCAAAAATTTCATTTCAACATTTTTGATTTTTTCCAGGGCTTTACGTTAAGTTAGTGTCTGGCATATCGTAATATTTAATATCGGTATGTACTCATTATTAAAAAAGTTTTTTTCAAAACAAAAACCCTGAAATAGGTTGATTGTAGCTTATGACTATCTTTGTAGATCAGGAGCTTGAAAACGCACGTAATATACTCGCAATATTTTTTCACGAGCTCTGAGACCGGAAGTGGCCGTAATTAGATGAAAGAACAGAAATTCCGTGAGCCATCTGCTGTGAAACCGGCTTCGTAGTCTCTGGCTATCGCGATGGAAATAAATATCGTGGAATACAACCAAGAGTTATTATGGCTGAGATCAACTGCGACACAAGATACTTGAATGTCTACAGCCATTTTTTTTACTTACAGTATCGCAATGTGATCAAATAAAGCTTACTATCTTCAGAAAATTTCCTTACCGTATTTCTCTCAATTTTATCACTCTGCTTCTCGAAATCTGCTTCCCATTCTTTCTTACAAAACTCGTCGAAAGTTAAATTCTCTTTTTCAACATTTTAATAGATTATTTTCAAAGAGCAATACAAAGGTTTCCAGTCCATCATTAGTAATAATATTGTTCCCAACTAATCCCAGAATTTGCCGTTTAATCGATCTTTCATAATACGAGCAGAAAGTTACTTCATGTGAAAAATTGAATTGAAATTTAAATTAATTTTTCTACATCTACATAAATATCCTGCAAGTCGCCTTTTGGCGTGTGGCAGGACGTAGCATTTTAATCCGGAAAATTTTACAGCCATAACTTAAATCACTCGGAACCCGAGCGATTATTACTTACATTATTCTTAAGCTATAAGCATGTTTCATTTGACAATTTCCTATCTGCTATAAAGATTAATTTCTCTTATCAAGCAAGTACATATTTTGATTATGAAGGAAGGGTGGACTTCCTTTTCTTAGCGTTTCGTCCGATTGAACTTCACATTTTTTTCGGTATATTTCTTACAATTTTTCATCAGCAGTTCTGTTTAAATATTGTTTCGAACAACTTCCTTCGCTGGTCATCTATAGAACCATCGCCGACTTTTTAGGCTGTTCTCAGTTTCTAATTATTCCACATCAGGTATTAAGTGCATATATTCGAGTTATCGGAAGTATTTGGGCAGTCAAGTGATCGCCGATTCAGATGCTTTGTTGTTCCAAAAACTATGCCATACTTTAATAGCATTCCTCCTTTCAGTTATACACTGAAATGAAACATTTCACCGAGTGTTCTTTACTTGCATCGTATATCCGTAGTTCTCTAGAAGCAGTTTCTTTGCTGATCAGATGGAGCTGTTAGAAAGATTTAGCTAAAGAATATTCTATTTTATTTCGAAATTAAGAAAATGAAAAGGAAAACTTCCAGTCCTGAGGGTAAATTAACATCATAATAATGTGGAAATGATAAACCATGGTGTTGTGTGAAATGTATATCTACGACAATCGTAAAAAATTATATCATTCTAAATGCACTCTAAATTGCAAGAATGTTCTATTACTTAAATGTTTAGAACTTCAGGAAAAGTTACCCATCGTATTTACGTATGAATCTTACTTCATGTGTATATTTCCGTTTAAAAATATAAATATATTTTTGAATTTTATCATGAGAACTTAAGAGAGAATTTTTGTTTCTGCAGGAAGCGATCCAAACAGAGCAAGACAAACTCTTCTATCCTCGTCGACCTCAGTGCTCCCGAGTTGGGCTGGAGGAGACGTTCGACATTACTGGTCACTTCCGGGAAGCAGTACCGCAGCGCTTCCTCACGGCGCCACCGGCGCCCTACCAACCGGAATCAGGCAGGCGTCCAAGCCGCCGCCACTTCCATCGGACGTTCTACTACCTCCTCCAAAACCGGCGCCCTCGCGAGTAGCGTCATCTAGCGACCCCTTGGAAGGACTCCTTTCGACGACAGGACCAACTCATCGGGACGTCGAGAATGAAATTTCGGCTGATGGTTATTATTACCTCCCGCGAGCAACCCCTTCTAACAGTCAGCCGTCGGGGGAAGGGCAGGGGGTCCCGCGGGGGGAGGCCGCAGCAGCAGGCCACCCGGCGGGGCCCCGTTGGGGGGGTGCCAGAAGGGGGAGGGAGGAGGAAGTGATGAAGAGGGCTGGTGCTTTGCGGAGGATCGGTAGGTTGGAGGTAGAGGAACCCGTCGAAGAAGAGGGCGTCACGAGAAAGGCTCCTCAGTCGAGTCCCGATATCCAAGATATAATTTCCGGCATCGTGCGTCTCCTGGGAGGAAATGTTAACGTGCAGGCCAACACTGGTCCACCCCCATCAACTACCACCCCAACTCCTCCTCCTCCACCTCCACCTCCAGTAACCAATCCTCCAACTCCAGCACCAAGCGGCATGAGACCTCCTCCTCCACCTTATAAGCACCATGTACGCATTAACAACCGCGGACCCCCGCGAATAACCGACATCTTATTTGAGGAAGAATCGGAAGGTATGAGGCCTCCTCCTCCACCGAGACCAAACAGGGTGCCACCTTTCATGCCCTTGCCTCCAGCAATGAAGCCTTTGGTGACTGCTAGACCACAGGGCACATTAGCTGTACCAGTATCTCAGCAACCACAGGGGTCCAAACCAAGTCCCACTCGTCCCCCTTATCCTTTTGAACGTCCTATCCCAGAGGCTGTGGGAAATGTTTCTAGACCTACTAGTGTGCAATCATCTGCTAAGCCAGTCAGTAAGCCAAGTAGGCCAATGCCTCGTCCATTCAGTACCAAGCAGCCTGACTCAACAAAATCCTCAACAGTCAAACCCTCACCTAGCAAAGCAACAGCCTCTATAAAAGCAACCACAACAGCCAGCAGATTATCTTCCAAAACACAGGGTGCTCAGCTTCGACCATCATCCAGCCATGCAGGATCAAAGGTTGCATCATCCAGCCATGCAGGATCAAAGGTTGCATCAACTAGTAGTGGTGCAACAAAAGCCACTGCTGCATCTAGTTCCAAGAAAAGCACATCATTGGCAAGTCAGACAACAAGTAAAGGTAGAATTTCTGTAACTCAGACTGCAAAGGGTACTTCTACAACTTCGTCCCAAGTAGTTATGAAACCAACCAATGCATCAATAATTAAGATAACTAAAACATCAACTCTTGTTTCTACAGTGCCATTAAGTAAGAATGAAAATTTAGATTCTTCTACAAAGTTTGTGGCTAATACAGCAGCAAAGGATTCAAGTTCACAGATTACTAGAACAGGAATTGTATCATCTTCATCAGGCTTGAAGTTAGAAGCTACAAAATCTTCTACAGAGACCACTACCATAGCACCAACTAAGACCCTCTCATCAACTGTTGAAAAAAGTACAATCCTTTCCCTATCTCTTAATCCAGCAATATCAGTTTCTCAGGAAGGAACCATGAAGGTGAGCATAGTTGTCATATTAATATGTCATTATTTGTCAAGTTCTGATTCCATTATTTGAGAAGAATTGAAGTATGTGATAATTATTAATTTGGTTTATTTTTTCACATATTTGCGAATGATTGCATTAACAAAAGCTATTAAAATAGTTTTTAATAGACACACTGTTGTTACTTTCTTATTTTTAACATAATTGCTAATGAACAAATTTTTATTTAAATGATGTAAATTGTTGTACCATTAATTTCATCTTGGATGGTTATATAGGTAACTTAAAAAGTAAATGAAACCATTATCACTCAGTTTTCTAAATTTTTGGTAATATTGAAAATTAAATACAGAACCTATAAAACTTTAGATATTTTATTGTTTACATAATACATTTAACCTTACTAAAAGTTATCTCTATTAAAATGGTGTCATGGAGTACTTTCTGAGCAGTGAAGATGTCTGATGAAATGCTATGCTAATAATGATAGTTATTATTTATCCTCAAGGAAAAACATTCTGCTACTTTATGCTGAAGATAATTTTGAATAACTCTTCCATAGTAATTGACTTTTTGTAGTATATCAATTTAACACATTGAGCAAACTTTCATTAAATATAGGAGAAGGGTGCCAGAAATTACTCTGCTTGATAAAACTGTTCTAGGGAAGAATAAATTTTAAATGAAATGGAAAATATTAATAATAAAATTGATATAAAATAGTTTCTTACTGAGAGAGTAAGCTCACTAGATAATGATTGTTCCAATCATGGAAATTTGTCTGTATTTTCTTTCTCTATGGAGACAGTTGAATATTTATCTAGAATAGATCATACCCATACCTTGCATGGAAAAAGGTAAACCTGTAAATGAAAGGTAATAAATCAAAACTACAAATGTTCAGTAATTACTGTATTCTCTTTGATTCATTGTTATTCCATTGGTCCAATGCAAAATAAGTAAATACATATAAAATAAATTTGATGATACAAGATTTTAAGTTATTATTTTTACTAAAGTGCTGTTCAGATAATACCTTAAATCCTCCATAAAATTTTCAGCCCAAGTAGTTTGAGCCATACTGAGTGATAGTTTTTGTGGTACTAAAGAGATCTATTCCAAAACTCATATGATTTTATTTTCATTTTCAGATGAAGGAAGAGGGTCTACATCCAGTATTTAATCCATCATCCACTCCACCATTACCCTCATCATCAATTACATCCTCACTTGCTAAGCTTGAATCATCAATGCAAGAACCATCCTCATCAACGTCTACTGAAGGAACACCATCTGCCTCAGTTACCCAGCCAACACCACCTTTCACTTCTCCTTCCTCTTCTTTCTCATCATCAAATAGTAAAACATCCCCAGTAGTGTCTGATAGATGGCCTCATCTTCCAAGACCTGGCATTGTTCTTGATGATACAGAATACAAACCAGGTATAGCCTCAGATGGTGACATTCTCACAGCTGCTCCACCCCACAGAGTTAGTGGAGGTCATGGAGAAGTATTTGATGTCACAGTTTCAGCTATACAGGGACCAGGAGGTCATACAGGAAGACCTTTTGTTTATCCAGGTAAGATAGAGTGTTACAATGACCTATGTTAGAATAAATAAAAGAAATTATAATGACAATTAAGAATAATTATAGTATATTTTTGAGAAGTATGTGAGGGCTTAAGAAATTCTTCTGAAAACTTGCATCAGTAAAATGAAATTCAGAATGTTAACTTTTATTTATTTTTTTCAAAATATATACTCTTACTGCTATTATAAAAATTAAATAATAAGGAAAATTCTGTTTAAAAGTGTTATTTTAAATTTAATTATAAATAAATTTATGAAATAATATGAATTTGGATTGGATTTAAATATCTGTTCTAAATATTTATAATGGAGAGATTTTCTTTTTACATCAACCTAAGTACATACATTCTAAGTATCAATGCTTAAAAATCATTTCCTTGGCAACAGTTGACGTAGATGGAGTTCGAGTATCTGGGAGTGATGATGTAATAACAGGAGATGGTAATGGTCACCAGGATTTTGTCTCGATTGATGGAAAAAGGACCTATATTGACCTATTTCCCACTAGAAAGCAACCAAGTACAGGAGAAAAAGTAGTGCATACAGCTGACAGTGTTTTAGGCTTTCCCCAATCTTCCTCTCCCCTACAACATGCTTCTCATGGTGCTTCTTCCAGTAATCTTGGGGAAGGAACAGGGTAGGTAGATTTATTTATGTGTGCATTGTTAATTGAATCACTCAGAAAGTACGAGTAAACTTGGTATCACTTTTAATGAGAACTAAAATACTGATTACCCATGGATTATTCTCATGAAATATCTAGGTATGCTGTTCCAGAAATAAGCACAAGTCCACAGGGTAATGTAGAACAAAAACAAAAGCCACCAGCCACTCATGTTCGAAGACCACCAAACCGCAGGCCCAACCATCCTCCAGTTCGGTAAGACCATAAATTATGTAAAAATTTGAATAATAATTGAATTTTCTAAATACTGATATTCAGATCTTTGAATCCGTTTCCTCTACAGTATTGACACATGTATAGTTGGTGATGCTTCAACATGTGATCAAGGTCAACATGAAACCTGTAGGACTGAACAAGGAGTGTCCTCATGCCATTGTAGGCCAGGATATGCAAGGAGAAAACATCGAGAACCATGCCGAAGTAAGTACATCTGAAAGTTGAGGGAAGCAACAGGTCTTGAGATTATGCAGTTTAATGAAAGCTACAATAAACTAAATCATACAATTTTTTTCACAAGAACAATGTAATCGTTTTGACATTTTTATAGATCTTTATATCAACTCCTCAAGAGTCTTAGTGTTTAATGTAATTTTCTTTCCTAGTTCACATGCAGTAAAACTGAAAATGTTTTAAAATCTTTGCATTATACATTTATGTTAATGAATTAAATTTTTCTATTTGATAATACTCTAAATTTTTGCAAATAGATCAGCAACTATTATCATTTAAATGCTTAATAATTTATCAAATTTTCAATGTTATCTGCTTTCAGGGATTATTTCAGTTTTAGTAGCCATGAAAGTTGCCAGAGTTTATGATCAACCTTCACCTTGGACAGAGGATTTACTTGACTCAAACTCTGATGATTACCTCCAGATGGAATGGGAGGCAAACAAGGCTGTAAGTAAAGCTAATTATATTAGTAATTTATGCTTCTCAAAACATGTCATGCATTTGCCTAATGATTTCTTTTCTCTGAATTTAGATTGATTCAGCAATGTCAATGACACCATATTCAGATGATTTCCTTGGAAGTCGTATCAACAGTTTTAAGAAGATCAATGGAAAAGATATGATTGTAAATGCTACTTTAGAAATTATTGAAGGAGGAGGACCACTAGATGGTGATCGCTTACAGAATCACCTAATTGGTGTGATACGCCGCAGACGTAATAACATTGGAGACAGTGCACTGTGGGTGGACAGTCCAGAGGGAGCCATATCTCCAATCATGGGTAATTAATTATTTATTACTGAAAATTTCAGATGCTTTCGATGATTTCAAAACAAAAGTTTTCATTTAGATGATATTAAAAATTCTCAATTATTTCCATGCATAAAAAGAAATTAAATATAGTTAAAGAATTTATAATTTTGTGTAAAATGTAATATATTATCATGTAATGAAAATTAATTAATTAAACTGATGCAGTAAATATTCTTGTAATTTGAAACTTAGGGCTCACAATTGACTTTTAGAGGTAAAATTCCACCAAAGAGATCTTTATGATAAGCATGATGACTTCCTTGAAAATATTTCATTTAAATATAAAAAGTATAGAAGTAGTAGCACTGAAGGATATGTAATTTATGTTTCACAGAAAAGTGCAGTAATTCTTTCTAATCATAATTGTACTTTGCCTGTGATTTACACTTCCATTAGCATTCATTCCTTTTTTGCATCATTTACTTTAGATCTGGATGAATGCTCTGACCCATCATTGAATGACTGCAGTGTCCATGCAGACTGTACCAATGTTTTTGGATCTTTCCGTTGTAAATGTCATGATGGGCTAAGGGATCCAGCCTTGCCTTTTGGTGTGCTGTCAACTCGAGATTCTCCACTGGGTCCAGAAGAAGAGAGGCGTATTGGTAGACGCTGTGATACTTGTTCTCCTCAGGTTCATTGTATGAGTAGAGGAACATGTAATTATAGGAAGACTGGCGAGGTGACTTGCACGTGAGTTTCTAATCATTTCATTAATTTATTTTGGAGTAGTTTTAATGTTTTCAGGAATTTTATCACTCTTATGTCATGGATAATATGTGATCAAGAAATAAAATAAATAATAATATTAAATACCTTTATTTGGGCAACATTGATACAAAATTATTTTCTTCCATCTAACCTACTGTCATATTCCATACAGTTATTAATTTAAGAAGATAATAGGAAAAAATTAAAAAGAAATATGAAGATATTAAACATAAGAGATTAAAATAAATCACTATAGATATTAAAATGAATAACCATAGAGATTAAAATAAATCACCATGGAGATTAAAATTAATAGTAATTAATATGAGTAGTTTTTTCATTAATTAATAAAATAACATATCTCAAATATCAGTATAAGTTTTGAAATTTTATAATAAAACTGAAATAATGAAGGGTAAATGTATGAGAAGCACTTTAACTTCTTGGGCACAAAGCAAAAAAGATGAGATTTAAATGGTCAAGCGATGTATATTTATTCAATTCTACTTCATAATTAACATCAAGACCTTTGGCCTAAAAGTTATTAATGATATGAATGAATATTACCAAATGAAACTTCTCTGTGAAATATGATCATAAACTAAAGTAATCCAATAATTTGATAATAAAAAAATTACGTACTCAGTTTTTTAAATGTATGCCATGTATCAGCATATAACACAAACCATAATTTTGAGAAGGAAATTGAAGGCAGATAAAACAAATAAGCTCCTATCTCTTCAATTAAGTTTTAATAAAAAAGTTGTATACACGTATAACATGCCCTTAGAATTTCCTTAGAAAAGTGTGTGCCATATACTGATAAATAAAGTAGTTATAAATTACTTAGCTACATTTATACAAATCATACTGCTACAAGTTATCTCAAAAGTATTTTTGAAAAGTTACTAAAACTAAAAGTAACACTAGCTCATATTTTCAATTGGGAAAACGATGATACTTGGTAAATAGTCATACATATTTCTTCATTTTGTATTAAAAATTCACTGTTCATTTTGTATTAAAAATTCACAATTCACATGAATTCATATTAAATGATTATTGTATCATGATGGTTAAAGAAATTTAAGAACTTAAAATTACATTTGTTTACAGCTGTACTGGAAACTTCTATGGTGCTCAATGTGAAGTTGATGGAGAAGTGGTTGGAGTAGCTGTTGGAGCTTCAGTTGCTGCTCTTGTTATTATAGTTCTAACATTGGTTTTCCTCTGCATGTGGAGGTTTGTTTCACCTATTATTCACATATTTATGCAATACCTTATCTTTAAGTAGCTCCTTTTATTGATTTCTGATTGAGGCATTTTTTCATGCATTGCATCATACATATTTATATAAGCCAGTCTCTGGTAGCATACTTGCCTAACCCTTTTTTTATAATAATAATGGCTTATTTATGGGCATGAACTGCCCTTTATTGTAGAATTACATATGTTAGAGGTTAAACATAATAATTGCATAAGAAAGTGCAATAACTAGTTAAGTAGTTAACTACATATACTTATGCTGTTACCATCCTTCCCTTTATGGCTAGTGTAGCCTTATCCTAATAACTCAGTTGATATGCTTACACCTATTCTGTTCAATAGCAGTTTACTCTTATTAAGTCTATATTGGCTAATGAGAAACTATGCTGACAAATGTTCTGGAAAATTAAGATTATTTTTGCTGTGTTTAGGAATTGGCAAACCAATATAATTTCAGCTAATGAATGTTTTAGTTAATACCCTCATATGCTCACATGCTTGAAATTTTCACAAATTACCAGAACAAAATGGATTTGTATATTCTTATTACAATGAAGTAAGTTTGGTAGCAATTTGGCTCTACATATAGGTTCATTTTAGGGTTTAGGAATATTAACGAAATTTCTACCACTAAAAGGGTAAATTCAAATCATATCATCTTTGTTAGCTGAGTTGTGCTGTTTATTAAATTCAAGCCATATTTGTTATCTGTGGAATAAAATTCCTTCTACTAGCAACAAATTAAAATTTATCTTTCAAGAAATTATTAGTTAGCAAAATGTGTCGCTCATTAAATTCCAAATTGGAAAATATTTTCATAGCCGAAGATGGAATCGCCAGGACAGTCAGGCACAGCAGGAAGTCCAAAAGAAACATCAATTGGCAGCCATGATGGCTGGAGGAGGAATAAGAGGTGTTGTTGGTATGGCATCGCCTGCATCCACTCTTCCCTCTCCTCGCAGTGTCATAGGATCACCAATATTTGCTTATATGCCGGGTGGAGGAGGAATGATGGGAACACATAAAGGATCTCCCCCACCACCAACAATCAGTGGCAGTGGACCATCATCTTTACCACCTCCTGCTTATTATCCCCTCTCTTCTGAAGATCGGATGCGATGGGCTCAAATCAATGAGGCTGTTGTATCCCAGCAGAACCATTATGCTGTGAGTGAACTGATCCATGTATGTAGTTCATAATCATTTCAAATAAGAGGATAGTAGCTTGTTCAGTTATCCATATTCTTAGTAAGAGAAGATTTTTCACAATTTAAAAGAAATCTCCGATCCATTCCTGAGGATATCTGAGATGATTTTGAAGAGAGACTCAGTAGACATTGACAAATTTGAAATGCATGAATTGAGAAATTCCAATGTCAGTTATCATAAATAATTATATTCAAGCTGATTAACTGAATAGGGCTGATATTTACCTAGACCTTCTCGTGGTCAATAAGATCAATTCTTAAAATAATGACAAGGGAATTCTACCAGATGTCTCCATTCATCATCCAAATCACATGGTATGGTTTCTTTTATAGGTACCTGCTGATTATTATTACTTTAAAAATTAAGAAACCTTTAGAATTATTTTCATAAGTAGCATAGTAAATAATTACTAAGACTCATAAAATATTACAATAAAGTTCCATCTTTGATTGTATGGTTGCTTTTAGCCTTTAAGTTTCCATGTCTTTAACAACAAAATAATTAGTTGTTAAAATCATGCTTAAAAACTTATGAAATTTCTCTTGATATATACTGTGACACATGTTATATATTCAAAATATAACCTCAGAGCACAATAGTATTAACCCTACTCTCAGTATCACCTTTCATGTGATGATATAATCGTGTAAATATATTATTCCATATTTAGAATAAATCATAGGCTCAAATTNTTATTTAATATTAAGTTATAAACCCTGCTTGTATGATACCTTGATGTTGTAAAATAATACTGCATCTAAATAAATGTATTTAACCCTTTAGCCATGAAATTCATTTTTTAAATAAGTTTACTTGATGTAATATAACTTTCATGAAAATATTGAACATTCATTCTGAAGCCCTCTCACATACACCAGAAGGTATATTCGTTTCTGATTGGAAGTCTATTAGGGATATATTTGACTCCTGAAGCTAAGGGGTTAAAGCACATACCTTAAATCTATGGGTACATGTCAAAAAGGTAGATCCAGGATAACAGAAAGTTACCTCATGGCTTTTTTGATTTATTAGTGATTTAGTAATTAACATGTAATATCAGTATTTTAAAGGTATCTCTCCAGTCTCTATGTAAATATATTATTCCATATTTAGAATAAATCATAGGCTCAAATTAACTTATATTCATAGGCTATTTATTGAAAAGAGAACATGTTATTCCCTTTAGATTAGTGAGATCAAAAAATAATTTTAATATTTTATCATGTGATTTTTTGTTCTACCTCCAATCAAATGGGCAATTTTTTATCCATTAAAACTCTGAAATGTCAACTTTCAAGCTCCTCCATCAGCAAGTGTTTTACCTCATGAAACTCCATGCCACTAGGAGTTAATATTTTCACAAATAAGTGAAGATAAAAATCAAATTTTACAGACCATCATGATATAGATGTAAATCTGTTGGATTGTGATGGTCAGTTTTTAATATTTATTTTATTTAGGTGTATAATTTAATACCCCTATTTTAATTTCCATTCTTTAATTTGAATCTAATTGAATAATTTGATTCAAATTAAATAATAATAAATATTTATCAGAAGAGCATGATAAATAAAATTCTCCGTTGTTTATAGATATGATAATTACATTATTATGATCAAACAGCAATCTTTGAAACTCATCTGACTATGGCTATGTTATCATACCAATCCTAGCAGCCTGAGCCAGTGCCATTACCAACACGACCATCATCAGCAATATTTGGAGCATATGGAACAGGGACAATTGGCAGTATTGCGACTCTACAACACCATGGAACTTTAGGAAGTATGACAGCCCTGCGGCATATACCAGGTGGAGGTAATATGATGGGACTTGCCAGTGGACCAGGAATATTCACCACTGCACCCCATCTTCGGCCTCATCAGGCAGCTCCATCTTCTCGCTCAGTTTTTTCTCACGGTGGAGGCAGCAAAGGAGGTGATCTGGAAAGTAGTGAGGATGATGAGGATGTTGTAGGAGAAGATCACCATAGGGATCTTTTAGGAAGAAGTTTCCATGTTCCTCGCCCCAAGAGTAGATCCTCTATTGCTGTGAGTAGACTACATATGTCTCTCAACCCAGAAAGACCCATCCCTACATCATTTATATAACCAAGACCTAAATCTTTGGCTGATATTTGCCTTATATTGAAAATGTCACATATTTCTTCTTATTGCTCACATATCATGCAGATATTCTTTCATTGATATCAGGTAGAGAGGGTCTATGAATATTAACTGTTTCCTAATTAAATGTGATACTTTCAGTAATTTTTATAAGTATCAATTATTATGTACTTTTAGGCTTGTTATAGCTATAAGTTTTGCTGTTCTTGCCATATGAGGTGATATTTCTGTAAGAGAAGAATATTTTAAAGACAACATAGCTGTAATTGAGGAGGCATGACACCTTAAAAATTTGGCTGCCTGTTGAAGACTGATGTACTAATGTAAATCTCAAATCAAAAATTATTCTAAGTTCACACTCATAAAAATGGTCATTAGAGTAATATCAACCATTATATTACTCGAATAGTTTTTAAAAAATAGGAACATTTCATAAATGTTCATCAATTTGACAATATCTGGTTGTTGAATTTAAATATTGTTAGCATCTAGATCACAATATTTGTTCATAAGATAATGATACAACACTTTGAATTTAGCTATCTTGGTCAACATTAAATTGATCAAAACTATATTTGCCAGATAAAACTGTTATAAAAAGTCTGATAAAGAACACTGGGAACATTTTTAAGCACAATTTTTCATCTTGTTCTTTGGGTTCTTAAGTATATAATATTTAATGCAACTGTAGAGAAAAATCTTGCCACTGACTTTGATTTGGCTTTTTCTAATGGGATTAGAAAATTTATGAAATCATTCAAAGAAAATTGGTAAAGTGGAACAAATCTCAGATTCCTTCTTTGAAGTCTGTCTGTTTCTTGAGAAGGTTTTAGAAGAAGATCA
>KZ308169.1:3262012-3299421 GCA_000376725.2 Ladona fulva
TTCATATAATTTAATATTTTTTTTAAGAATACTGAAGTTCCTTTCATGAGATTTCTTACTTATGATTATTTTCTTCTTTTATAATTCTAGAATCAAAGTGGGATTTACTATGATGTGGATTATGAGCAAAGTGATCCATATGGCAAGATTGAGCCAAGTACCATTTCAAAGAAGCCTCCTCAACCTCCCATCCCAATGTCAACATATACACCTGGTCTGAATAGGCATTACTACAAATAGACAAGCCAAGTTCAGGATGGCATTTGCAAAATACACAAGTGTATGAATGCAGAGGCAAAGAAGACTAGTCTCTATAAATTTTCAATAAAAATAGTGCTGTAATGCGATAAAAAATGTGTTTATCCCAAAAGACTGACAGAGATAATTTACTTTGTATAAAGTTCAGCGTGATTGGTAATGAGTACCCTAGAACTGTAAAATTGGTTTAATTCAACTCATTCTTCTTTTGTAAAGTACCAGGAGAATTATTATTCATTTTATAGGATTCTTGCAAGAATGCAGAATATACTCTGTATCTTGAAAGTGGCGCATGGGACAACAGCAGTGCAATTTTTCGTGATTACAAAGTGATGGAAATATCAGCCATTTTGCATAAAAATTAAGTGGCTTAACCATCATTTGTTCATTGATTTAAGTATATATATATACCTACTTACAAACTTGAGTAGCAGACATATATATATCTCCTCAACATGACATAGTGGTTTATGTCATAAGAAGGTTTTATATCAAAATTGTTATCAGTGAAGGCCATTGGCAATAAGTTTTCAATATTCAATTAGAATAGGTGAATATTTCCTGATTATGACCACACTATATCATGTTAACTAATATAAGTGTTATACTAGAAGAAATGAGAGTGTGAAACAATGTATGTACAGCATGTTAACTGTTATGAAAACCTCTTACCATGGCCTTCAAATTTGAGTAATAACTTAAGTAACTGAGTATAAATGTGAGTGAAGTGGTTAAGTGGTTTTAATGCAGGTGAAGAACAAACTGCAAAATAAAAACTGTTTCCATAAAAGGAAAGATGCTCAAAAAACAAGGAATGGTGGTATCTAACATCACTGGAGACAAATATTTCCAACACCTAATTTTGATTTCTTTTTACTCTAGAGGAAGCAGCTACTCTTACTCCTGAAATCTTGTATTCTAGAAAAGGTGCTTCCCTCAAAAAATTATATATTATTTTCTTATATTATGCATGTATGTATTGTTCTGTAAAAGAATCTTTTCTAATAAATTATGCCATTTATAATAAAACGAATATATGAGAATTTTCATGCCATGACATAATTCAGAGCAATGTGTACCTGAAAAGTTGAAAACTTGGAACTCTATTATTATTGATGAAATTGAAGGTCCAAAGAGACATGTGTGCCAGAAAATTTAACTCACACTCCTGGCCATGATGCACAACTGCCAAGAGATTCCTGATTGGGGCTCCCAGATAGCAAGTGGGCAATGTGTTCAACTTTGGTGAAGCCCTGGGTTCAATTCCTGGTACCCATATGCAAAATAACCATAGCCGTTGCTGTTGAAGCACTATTAGCAATGATACTACTATACTACTTAATTCCAGGATGAAGGAATGTGCTTCTTTACAGCACCAAATATGAAATTTCATTCATTAGTATAATAAAGCTTGAGTTTTATAGAAACAACATAGTTATTTGGTAAACTTAAGTATGAGTAAGACATTAAGGTAAGGACTATTTTTAAAGAAAAGAACCCCTAAATGTAAACCTCCTGTACTGTTTAAAAATTAAAACTAACAATAACTCGATCTCTGCCTACAAATGGGGTTGATTTATTTTATGATTATATCATTTAATGAACAGTTTTTACCTTAACTAATTTAACAAATACTGTATTTCTTTAATGTCTGATACTAGTTATTCCTCTATCGAATTCATAGTAAATATCCTTGAGGAAAATTATTCGCATTCATTGGAAAAAAATTATTGCCGATTTGGGGCTACCCCTAGGATTTGGAGCCTAAATATACGATAGTCTTTGTAATTATATTTCGGAAACAGGGGTATCTGTTTCCAAAACATAATGAAGCACTCCCTTCTTAAGCGTTGAGGTGGAGAGCATCGTATATCCAAACAAAGATCACATAATCTCAATGCTATGTACATCGATTCGGATCAATAAGGAGATGCGGGGGCGTGCTTCTCCATTGTTTCCGAGGAATCTGTATCTATAATGACGGGCAATGTCGACATCCCCGGGCTGGAAGACACGTCGTTGACCTTTGCAGAAGTCCCGGTGCCGCCCATTGCATTGTCGGCTATTGAAAGGGCAAAGGCTGGAGGCAAAAGGCACGATGCCATTTCCATGGCAACACGTGAGATGAAATCACGAGTCTGATGGAAGGGAAAGGAACGCCTTAGTGTCTCGCTGGGATGGATTATTCCCATCACGCAAGGGCGAAGACGAAAAAACTGCGAGAAAAATCATTCTAGCTCATTCCTCTTCCTCCAAATTCCCATCGGAAAATTCAAAAGATGGAAAGAAGAGTGAGTCAGTTCTGATGGAACTGATACCCATTTTCGAAGCCAGTGTACTCTGTTACAATACAGGTCGGTTGTGACTGATCGAAAGCAGCATGCGTTTCATGCATAATGAAGTCTTGGAAGTGGTCCGCAACATATGCGGGCTCTGAAAATTGACTTTTAGAACGGTAAATCAGCATTCTCGCCTCAATGACGCTTATAAACGGCTCTGTTTGACTGAAATAAAGCAAAGTATTTTTTCTATTCACGACCCTGTCTGTATCTAATAACGGTTTGTAGGTCCAGTGATATCAAAGGTCCTTGCCAAGGAAGAAAGTTAGTTCTAAAATCACCTCCGTTGGCCGTAATGAAATTTCCTATGAAGGAGTCCTAATCATAAATACAGTGATACTTCGACTACCGAACATAAATAGTTCCGGAATCAAATTCGTTACCCGAAACGTGATATTATCGGCCGCCTCCGTTCTCGCTGTCTTGAACATCAACAACCCGTTTGGGTTGGTGGGTGTCCCCTATGTAATGTAGTCAGCTCATTTCTTCGCCACACATAATGACTGAAAATATAAGATCCTGGGATTGCCCGACCCTTCATGTTCGCTTCTTTATGTTAACGCGCGCATCCACTAAATCATAGCCGAGTCCGAAAATCTGAGAAAATATCTCCGTTTTCCGAAAATTTCGTTAGCTGAGGTACAATGATGTATTATGTACAGTGTACATACAGAAACTAATTCGTGCGTAAGGCACTTTTGACGCCTTGTGCATGCGTACATGCGTAACCAATAAAATTATCCTAAAATCCACCTCGAATCCGTATTTTCTAGCAGTCTGGAAAACCAAAAACATGATCGTTAGACGAAAAGTTCGTTAGCAAGGCTATTCTTTAACCGACACATAACCGAATTGATCATTAAATTGGAAGAAGGATATGAACAAATCATCCAGAAATGAATGGAGATGGCAGCTGAAAGAAACCGTATTTTCCTCTTTCTCCCTTAATCAACTTTTGGCGATTGCTATTTTTCTTTGTTATTTGATTTTTGGTTTTAGTCGAAACAGTAAGAGAGAATTTCTTTCCTCCATTTGACCACTCTTAGGAGTGCAGCTATTGGAGTCCAATATTTTCTTCTTGTTCAGAAATATGCCTCTTCCATTTCAATTAGAATTGCCGGATATGAAGACAAAAAGAAATAGGTATACTTGAGAAGATGGAGAAGTCTCCAAATAAGAATTTCATTTTAATGGCCTTTCAAGGTAGTACTGATTAAATATGGAAAATTTAAAAGCAACGAATGCCTTATATATAAACCACATTTTAAAAATGTAATGTCTCTCTCCTCTGATTCAGGTATTTCAACTTTGATTTCTTAGGTCAATCGATGAAATCGTAGGAACGCTCACGATCAATAATTGTTCGATCGATTCTCTTCGTGTAACCTGAGCGTCATTAAGTCTTACTTTCTGTGTTTCTTCTTCATGGAACAAGAAATCTGATTCACGGCGTGCAGCAAATTCCACATAAAAAGTATCTACCAAAATCTCCGGAAAATCTACAAAAAATTAATAGGTAATTTTGTGAACAAAGGATGTATTATCTTTCGTTGGGCTCCACGAAGAATTTGCAATTATTTTTTTTTAGGGCTCATAAGTCGTGAGTAAATTACATTTCATACGCATATCCCTACGTAAAAGGATACATTCTTGCATCTCCTATTTTTATACACATAAAATAATACTGCATACTCCAAATGTTTAAGTT
The DNA here is from genome assembly GCA_000376725.2 of Ladona fulva. Classification (NCBI taxonomy): domain Eukaryota; kingdom Metazoa; phylum Arthropoda; class Insecta; order Odonata; family Libellulidae; genus Ladona; species Ladona fulva. The sequence goes on from KZ308169.1 coordinate 3,266,318, forward strand.
CGAACAATAAACAAGGACAGGAATACGAACAATATTATCACCTCAAATATACAAATAAGAATCGTATAGAAACAACTGCTTAACTACCCCTCATAAACATTCCTCATCCGAATATCTATTTTTGCAGCAAATTGGCTTATTCATTCTCATTTTCGAAATTTTTTTATTTTAATGAGAGAATTGTTTTTTACGACACGTATTTCATTTCTTAATAGTTCAAGTTTTCTTTGAAATTAAAAATTTTTAAATCGAAGTACTACAACTATTGAAAGTTTAGGAAAATAATACCCAAAAATGTTGCGTTTTTTGCCTCTTTCGATAATAAACTACCTGTAAAAATAAAACTAAAGTAAGTCTAGTCAGTTAAAAAGCTTGATTTTCTAAAAAATATTTGCTTTCTTTGTATTTAATCGAGAGAATGATTAAGTATAGGTTGTTTGTTTATTTCTATTCCCTACGAGTTTGGAATGGATGATGAGACAAATATCTTTAAAATATTTAGTTAAACTTTCCATAAACGATGATTCATGGAACAAAATTTGCGACAATTTTCAGCAAATTAGTACCAACTGTAACTCTGATGCTAAAATCGAACACGCAGCTTTTATGCAATTTTGTTAGCCATAAAAAGTTTAGGGGAGCAGGTACAATAGAGGATTTATTATTGCCTCCTGCTTGAATAATCCTGTATTGACATCCTAGCATATTACGATAAACATATTAATTCACGGATTGACTAACGAATGCAGTTTCTGCTCTAACATTAAGGTTATTTGCATATCCCCGGTAGTAAAATAACTTTTTACTTTCGTACCTTTACCGAAGTATTTTACATCCATGATAATTCTGGTTTATATTTTAAATTTTCTCCAGAGATTATGCTTATTCTAAAAATTTAGCGCTTTGGAAATAAGCTCATTGGAGGTGTTATGAGGAAGTTTCCTGCTGCCATTTCCGCCCGAGGCAGATATTTTATCTTGAATTTTTTACTTAGGTATTTCCTTCAAGGAAGTAGAGAGAATTTAGCTTTTCCACTTTGAGAGAAGTTGAATAATGAAGTACTTACATTACAATGTTACTAATGTAAAACGAATGCATGGTTAACGGACAGAAATTTTAAAAATATCCGAATCGCAGACTTAAATTCAACCAAAAAAATAATTTCGTGCAAAGTACATTGGCTACCTTAAACTTTGATTTCATCACTGCCTGCTTTAATGGTCAGCATAAACATATTCATAATCGGCCTATATCGTTTGCCTTTAAAGAAAACAATGCGACTGAGGTTACGGTTTAATCGTTGCTGAGATCAACGAAGGGGCATAAATAATGATACTTTGAATGTATGAGTTCGGTCAAAGTTTATTTCTCCATTCAAAACAACTTTCAAAAGTCCAAGTCCAAAATTTTCCGGCATATCGATTAGGCTTGGATAGAAATATTGAGGACAACGCTGATCGAGAAACCAAGCCGTCCCATTGCGAAAACAAACAGTTCATTGTTCGAATATGACTGACGACAGCTGCCACCGCCTGCGGGTTCGTAAGACACTCATAAAAAGTAAACACGCTTCCATTTTTCTGCAAATTAATTTTCAACGAAATTTTGTAAAAAATATGTAGTCCATCTAGCATTTTACGTCAGCTGTGATGGCTGTGATGCTGCAGCTAAGCTTCTCAATTTCTTTAAGAGATGGCATTACGTAGGACCTATGGCTTTCGACCCGAATACCTTCGTCCAAGCTTGCAAAATGAAAACTCTCGTGCCTAAAAGAGGAATGCTGAATGGAGTGGTATTGTTCCCTTTCATTTCTCCTTTACTTTTCGAGTTCTCAGAAATGCATAATTGATATTCGTAGAAAAACTTATTGCTGATTCAGGGTATCGAACAATATAGTTAGTGCTTTTTTCTCGTAAGTCAATGAATTCAATGAACGATGACTCTGAAACTGTCAGTGGAATTAGAGGAATATTAGTGAATGTAATGATGTGGCTTTTGATTTCATTTGTCTGTTGTCTACTCACGAAGAGGTGCTTCTCATTCCTGAAGGTGATTATACTAACTAAAATTAACAACCGCAAGGCTCAAGTTAAATATACCTACTGCTAGTAAGTCTTTCTAGCTTGATCGCATTCAAATTGAACAGTGGACCGTGAATTCCTATGGTTGGTCTTTCTCTAGCGATTACTTTCGGAGAAATGGTGGATGTGGATACTCTACCATCCCCTTGCTTTATGAAATTATTAAGGAACCCTCTGTAGACATGTTATTGGGAATGGTGTTTTCTTAAAATTTAAAATAAATTACCGATTTAATAATTAGATTTATTCCTTTATTTTTTGACTAATATGTCACCAATTTCTAATGCAATTTTAAGGCAATGAGGTTGAAATACGAGGTGATGCTGGCCTCAAAAAGCATAGCTATTAACTTTTCCGTAAATGTTAATATAAAGACCAAGAGGCTATAAGATTAGAGAAATTCCAGGCTATCCGAAAGAAAACTTTCTCTCCTCATTTTATTAACGAAAATTTCGTCAAAATAATTTACTGAATTATATTCTAGAGAAAATGGTGTCTAATATATGAACTGTGAATATATAACTAAGGCCATTCATCAGATGAAATGCTTCTGTACAATGACAATTAGGGTAATGTTATTCTAGGATTTTCACAATATTTACCTACAAGCACACTTCGTCTCGAAGTTTTCATTCTTTTTTCTATAAGCGACCGCCTAGATATCTTCGCCAACGAGTTTTACTTCACTTCACTTCACTTTTCGGTCGCTGGAGAGTGTGAGTGAGGAATGAGAACATTTGAAAGCCCCCACATTGCTGCAATCCGCTTAAGTACCCCCTAATTTCCGAAGCGATAATATCCTCTGGTTTAATTTTCATCCATTGGAATGTTTTATGACGTCTCTAACAGTAATGTTATATGCCACTGAAAACCGTATCTAATTTTTTATAGTCATCATTATCTTATTTCATTTCTATATTTGATCAAAATTTCTTCACTAAAAATGGTACAGGCATGACTTTGGATAGACTTGTACGAAAAGTTTTTAAATGTTTGTTTTGAAGAGGAGAATGATGAGCAGATTGCTCAATTTGAAAACAGGGTAATAGTGTCGTTATGCTTACGAGGCTAGAGCATTTTCTTCCTTAAACTGTGAAGTGATGTCGCTCAGTAACAGAAGGAATTTCTTGAAAGTGATGTTAAAAATACGCAGACGAGTGGAATGAATACAAACATACTTAAAGAAAAAGAAGTTTAATCTGGGTATTTATATTTTAGTTGCTGTTTATTGAAATTAGGCAGTGAATTCCGGAACTCCAATATCGATAGCAATCAATAACCGTAACAATAACTGTTCATAAAATATAACGTGTCCCATTCAACGACGGATCTGTCTGTACTAACGCTTGATTCTGATCGTTTTTACAGGTACATACGGCGTTTTCTGCAAATTATATAGTGGCTCGATCAAAATTACGTAAGACATCATAAATTTAATCAATATTTATGTAGAAAACTTCGCTCCGATGGGAGGATCCATGCCTGCGTTAAAGCAATGCCCATATACCTTACCGTTTTCCTACGCAATGTTAAAAACGAAGTTCGACTGGAGAGTGAAGTAAGAATTTTGTGGGTCCCCCACCGGATACAATAGCTCGAAGTTTTATAGCTTAGGACTGGCTGGCCTTCACACGCCAAAGTTTAATGACACCTTGCAAACCTTAACGTCTGTTTGCACAAGGTAGATAGAATAAGATACGTGCGCATACCTCACTGTGTTAGATGTGGTATCAATTGTCATCATTATATGACTTTAAACTAAACGTTATTATGTTGCGTGTCGATTTTTTCTTTAAATATTATTTTTTCTGGTGAAAACTATGAAAACTATAAAAGGGAATTAAGCACAATTAAAGCCTTTGCTTTAACTGTGCTTAAATTCCACAAAACACGTGTTATATAGAGAATCAACAAGTGTCTCGTGAAAAGTTTTGAAAATTGACAAAAGCCTAGCAAGATTGCAAACGTTTCACCGAAATGAACCGGACGTTTGAAATTTAACTCTTCGCGTTTTACATTGCACTCTTTTATTCAGTTATTTCCTTAAGTTACAATTAAAATTTACCTACCCTTCAAAGTAGACTAGGTTTTCTGTCTAAATGTTTCGCCAGTGGAAAAATTTATCGAGACACTGGCTTAGCGTGCTGCAAATTTTACAGCGGTCTGACCCTTTTGTTTTGTTGCACGCTCATCTTCATTTCATGAAACGATTTTTAACATTTTATATTTTAGAATTTCTTAATATTAGAAGATTTGATTGTTTTTAGAAGATTTGATTGTTCTAATGAAAATCTCTGAAATGCAACCGTCTCTCATCAAAGAGTCAAATATCTTTTTTTTAATGTCATTTGCTACTTCTTTGACGATTATGAAGAATTGAAAATTATTTCCTTCGATTCTTGTAACTTGCATATTCACACATACTCGAGATACTTTATTACTTAGAGAGTACAATTTCGGCGTCCTAAATCTTTAGAAAAAATTTAGCAACTTCTCTGAGTAAGAAAAATAAATCGGAGATTGTTTATTGCACTGAATTTATGTAATACTTTGCGAAGTATTTATAAAATACACTTAAAAATACTTTTGTTAAAGAATTTGACTTTCAGAAACTCTTCACCATTGGATTGATTCTTGAAACTCATAAGCATTGTACATACATACGATAATCTTAAATCAGCAAAACTACATTTTCTTAAGTAGAGCTTCTCAACTGCATTGCCATTTCCAAGAGTCTTAAACATCTGTAATCCTGCATTAATATTTATCTTTTTTACCCTTCATATTTTCCCTGCGCATTAGCGATCGCTTAAGCTTTTAATTCTGACCTTTGCATTAAGGTCATTTTCCCTACTCGTTATTGTTCGTTATAGCTTTTATTTTCGGTCATTTTTAATTCCGTATACCTTTTCTGACACACCCTTTTCATCGCGAATAGGGTACGGGGACACATATTAGGAGTAGAATCCAGTAACAGGTCCCAACAAGAAGTAGACAGGATACCAACTATGATACAAAAGAGCCTTTTATGTATACACCATATACGTACTTGATTTTCTTCTCCTTCTTTGTCGACCATTTTCTCCTTAGTTGGCACCCAAGAGTTAACCCTCTCCATTCCTGCTAGTCATTGGCCGTTCCCTTCCTTTTTTTGTAATTTATTTCCGCAATATCTCTTACAATATTTTCCAAGAAATACAGTCCTAGACTTCTTCTGCTTCTTTTGCCTTACCCCGATTGAGTTGATCGCCAACTTGTTTCAAACAATCTGTTCAGTGTTATCTTCTTTGTTTTACAGTGTACAATAAGTATCTTCTCCTATCACTTTCTTTAAAACCATAATACGAGTTGAAAGATATATTGTGAATTTTTCTCCATGTCCACATTATGAAAGCCCCTTTTCTTTAACAAATAGTCCATTCTCCTGTGTTTAGTTTAGTAGGCTGCTTGAATTTTTAATGCGAGGAGAGCACTCGAAAACGTCCAATCTACTACAATTCAGGAAAACAAGCAGGTAGAACTTGACGTTGCTGAACTTACTGTTAAGTATTCAGTCAGAATGCTGGATTGATTCTGAATACCTTCACCATTAGCTACTAAAAGTCCAGAATGGGGAGTGAGGGTTATTACATAAGATGAGGAGTGAGGTGAGTGAGTTATTCATTCCTTTCCTCGCTGGATCAGAATGTTATAGGCCGAAATGGTCCACGTGTCTGCAGCATAGAGACCCAATAACTTCTTCATAGCATTCAATAAAAAATTACCACAAAGAATGTCAATATCCAGCTTTTTCCTAAGTAACTACATCTACATAAATACCACATATGTAACTTTTATAGTCTCAGCCATGAACAATCCTGAGGTGTGAGTAAATTAAAAAAATATTTTTCTCTAACCTATCTAAATACGAATAAAAATAGGCCATTCATCAGGATATAATAACAGGAGCCGATCTGTAACTTCCACAAAACACGTGTTCTATAGAGAATCAACAAGTGTCCCGTGAAAAGTTTTGAAAATTGACAAAAGCCTAGCAAGATTACAAACTTTTTACGCTACGATTGTGCAAAAGTTGCACTCTTTTATTCAATTATTTGCTTAACTTACAATTAAAATTTACCTACCCTACAAAGTAGACTAGGTTTTCTGTCTAAATGTTTCGCCAGTGGAAAAATTTATCTGAAGGTATAACTAAGACTTATTTATTATTTACAACTTTTTTCCCATTTCCTTTTGGTGTGTGACTCAAGCAGAGTAAGTATTCGTTTGGATTCCTCGATCCTCATCATTCTTCGACGTACATTTGGTGTATAGTCCCATATATGTTGTATTAAGGGATTGTTGATGGTTTGCGATTTCCTAGAGAATGTTTTACACATGGCCAGTAAATGTTCTGAGAATTTTGGAGTCCGGTGATGGCGTAATATTTTTTTAAGTGGAATCAATTTGTGGCTACACAAAGCTAATAGTTCCATGTATTAAAAGAATAATGACAGAGAGAAGCACGCTCTTGCGTTTTACTTTCTATGCAGTTTGCAAACTTCAATTCTCAGACCAGAGCACTCTGGCTCGTTACTTTCAATGCGATAGCGCTAGCGGCATGTGTTTCCCTTCAATAGTCCATTCGAAACCGACCACCTCGAGAGAGAGGTTAGAGGAATTCGCGAATGTAACTTGAAGGGCCGACGACGCCCTCTCTGACCGTGAACCGAACCCGTTCCACTCACAGCTAAGGTCCTTAAATGCGCCAATCTGTTTTGGTCCCTTCTGCAATACGTCACGCCCAGACAATTGGCAGCGATGCATGCGCAACCTTAGGATGTTATGTGTGTCAGAGAGGAGCAGCCATGGGATGTGCGACGCGGTCGAAGATGGAGGGTCCCCGGGGAAGAAGGGGGTCAAGGAACACGCATGCTGGCAAGGAAGTTAAACAGACAAAACAGATTCGCACCCTGTGACCGGTGAAAGTGATTCTACGGATAATAAATAAATACGATTTTTCCTTCGTGACGAGAAGTGAAAGGTCGTTCTGTCCATTAGGTCGACCAACAATGAGACGAGATAACTCTCGGTGCGTTTGTACTGAGGAAGAAGTTTCTTCATCCTCAGTTATCAGCCATTCATATCTCAGACCATACACGCTAGTTGTGTGTGGAAACTCTGCATACATTGCTGAGATCTAAAAGCTAGTACTCGTACCTGATTTCACGAGTATTTCTAGGTGCATAGGACAGGACGTTGCACAGGACGTCCAAGAATGTGCACAATATTTGAATCTCTGAGACAAATTACTTGTATTTGGAAAATTTGACTGTCTGTAAAAATTAGTTGAAGGAGATTTAAGGGAGTTCCACTAAAAAATTAGTAAGGAGCTAATTTTATTTTGATGGTGTCAAGCTCCGAAACTTAAGTCATTTATTGTTTTTCTTGCTCTACGCTCTTTGTAATAATTAGTTAATCCTTTGCTAATTTAAACTGACCACATGCTTGAATTTTTGTAGAAGAACGTTCCCCTTTATTCAATATTGTTCAGTTGATGCCATTAATCCTTTTAATTCTCCAATGTTCTTCCTTCTGAATATAGCTTCATTTCAGTACAAACCATCTATTCTCGGCTTACCAGAATACATTTACATTCACCTAGGTCGGAAGTTGGGAGCCGTTTCTTTCCAATAAAAATACAAAAATAAGTAAATTTTTCAAGTATTCTTTATTACATCAGTTGAGAAAAGAATAAAAAATATTCTACTTCGATAGAGTAGTTGTGGTATAGTAATATATATTTAGTAATGAAATTCTTTTCCTTTGGATAATTTCGATGTCGAATTATTTGACTTTTGGCGGTATGCCATTCAAGTGTTACCAGACGTCATATGAGGCCTAAATGTTTCTTATGAGGCCAAATGGTGCATGCGGTATTCCGATGAATAACGCTATCCAACACATGTGATATATTGTAAGCATTGATATTCTAAAATGAAAAGGCAAAATAATTAGGTCTCTAGTTTTGGAAACAGTATTTTCGTCGCGGATAAGGAAATGCTAATTTTCATGATGGATAGATAAGATACTTCTGAGATTTCCGCGCACGTTTTCAAAAGTTTACAAGCTTCTTCTCGTAAATATCCTCGACAGTGAAACGGCTAGATCTTTCCCGTTCCGGAGTTGCGGTTTAATTTCCCGCCTAGGAAATGGATGTTAAAAGTTGCAGGACGACGATAAAATAGCAATATTCAGCTCACTCATATCAAGTAATTTCATTTTTACTAGCCCAGGTTGGCAATGAATTCTTGTGAAGAGAATATATACCAAATACACGAAACTCAGTTTAAAAATGAGGTTTAGACATTCTGCAGTTGATGAGGCGTATTCGAAAGGAAATTACGTGAATGCACATAACCCTCGATTTGTATGGTGCTTGATTAGTACGGCTTCAGCTCAGTATCGTCAAGAACTTGTTCCGTTTCGCATAATAATATCCTTTCAATTTGTAAGTTTCAATTAAGTGCATGTGAATAGAAAAATTAATTAATTGTTGTTTATTTGCACCTGGAAAACCACTCTTCTCTTCATTTTGAAGCACGAGCAGAGCGAGAACTTGATAAATTCCTTATTTAGAGCAATTGCGACAGTGATGACGATATCCGGATCAAAAAAGGAAATGCGGTATACAATAGCAGGTGAGGAAGACAGAGAGAAAACTTTTTTTATCGTTTCCGTTCATGACACTGTTTATTCATACTACTTCACTTGTACACCAGTTCGTCATATTAAATACGAATTTCAGTGGAAATATATTCACCATCTTGCAAAATTTTGGGAACATATCCGATTATCGCTGGTAAAAAACTAAACTACGCAAATTCCACCAGACATTTTTATTCCGACCGGTTTCAGCCATTGACGGCAATCATTAGGTACATTTTTACCTAAAGTACAGTATACTTAAAAGAAGGAGGGAGGGAAAGAAAAAAGAGGGGTTAAGGGGAACAGAGTTGATAACTTCAGGCACTTGCCGAGAAAAACAATATTTAAAGACACGCCCCGGAATCTAATTCTGTATTTTCGATATAAATTTTACTCTATTATAAAAATATTTTTGGCTTGATGTGTTCGCTATTTCGGAACCTATTCACCGTAGAAATCGAGGATTAGGTATGTTTTAATTTATTATTATTATTGTACAATTTGCCGCAGGATGACACTAGGTCAGTTGGCGACGTTACATTACACACAGTCTACAACTAACACTTAAATTCTACACATATATATACACACACACATTTGTCAATAACCACCCACTAACTACAATATTTTACAAGCCTTATCATTTGAAATTGTAAACAGATACAGTTCCATAGTACATACAATTGTGTGTACAATTGATCATGATTTCATTTTTACAATTTAATCATTTAAAATATTTATTTAATTTAGATAAGTTGTGGCCTTAATCCGCCTGAGATAATTGCTACACACCGAATGACTATATAATGTTGTAAGGAAGAAACGACAAAAATAGTGAAGAGTTCCAGCCAGAGTGAAGGAAATCGTCTGTTCTCATTAATCCTCATCAGAGCAACAAGACTGAAGGGGAAAGATGATGAAGTCGTTCAAAAAATTGGTACATGTTGCCTATCAGGAGAGCTTGCTAATTAATACAGGATCCAGAAAATTCCACCTATGTACTTAGTTTCCAGAAATATTAGAAATACCTTAAAACTTAGGACCTTATTTATACTACTTGGGCTCAAAGCATAATGACGAGGTCTTAGGGGGCTGAGAAAAGTTATGAGAAAATGGAAAAAGTTAAAAATAATTTTTATCGATAAAATATAAGTTAACTTAATGTAGTAAAATTTAGTAATGTCTAAATAATTTTTAAGATATATTATATATTTGGCATAATTTTACGTAGATTTTTTTCCGTAGAAGACCATATTCTTACAACAAGTAACCGAAACTTATCAAATTTTGAAGCTGCTGAAACCGAGACGTTTCCTTACATAGTCCCTTTAGTGAGGTAATTCCGTACTCTTCTCAGGCACTTTAATAGTGGGCAGTGTAAAAGTACATGAAAATTTGCTTTTAAATAATGTTTCTTATAGAAATCTACCATCGTATCAATCCTTAGAGATATTCTTTCAAACCGGGACAGCTGAGAAGTTGATCGGGGCCGTGTATTGTAGTCGGGACAGTCCCGCTCAAAACGGGACGTATAGTAAGCCAAGTCATAGTAAGAGAGGCACTGTAGGGATTGGAGGGCCCCTTATTTACATTAGGGCGAATGAAGCTACGACGTGATACGCCTCACAGTGCATGAGTCCCGTCCGACAGATTCACTAATCGACATAATCTGTATCTCTTAGTTCAAGTTTCTCGCCGAAGGATTTCGGCAAAGATGATATCCAGCACTATTCATTTAATGGGCTAAAAACACTCTTCCTTCAATATGAGGCTGCCTTCCAAAGTATGCGGATGCTCAGCACGTGATAAGGAAGCGTATCCGGTATCCAGCGCTGCGTCAACAATGAGAGCAGTAAAAAATGAGGAGCGTTTTGCGGAATGGAGCGTAATAAGACGGTATTCGCTTTTTGTCGCTTCTTTTTCCAAGTTTAACAAAGACGTTACTAAGACTGACCGTGCGGAGGAACTTTGATTTGCAGACTCTAGACCTCTGCGATTCTCACATCCATTTTCGTTTACTGCGCTTCAATTGATTGAATTATCGAAGTTCCTACGCTCGCCATTCGCCTCCGGAGAGAGATGCAAAACAGATGAGGGAACGGGCTCAGAGAAGAACGAGAAGTCTCTCTTGTGCTAAAGCATACGAACTTAGTTTTAAAAACGGGGGTTTCGCAGATGGAAGCGAAGAACCGTTTCCAGCTATTTGACGAATTTGATCTCCCTCCTCGAAGTTCGCGTGGTTGTTTCGCTGAGGTCAGGGCTGGCCAAAAGAGGGATTCCGTTGATGCCTAGCATCCGGGCCCAGAGAAGGGGCTCCAATTTAAGAAGGCAACTCTTCCTTTTGCAGATGGCAAGCAAGATATCAGTAAGAAATTTTGTTTCGTCCAATATTTTCCTTGTTAATTAAATATTACTTATCATATAGGCAGAGGAAGCAGAGAAGTGGTGGCTTGTGGACAGCTAATTGGATAAGGTTCCCGCTGGGGGCCCGCATGCGCGAAATGACGTCAGCCGTCTCATTTTTAAGCATTTTTTCAAATACCACAACTGAGAATACTGCTACTACCCCGATCATATTTAAAAACACCACTACTTCCATCGGACCCCCGGGTGGAAATGGTAGTTGGTATATCCCCGACCCTGGCTGTGGTTTGAGAGGCGCGGAAAGACTCAACTAGATAGCGTATGTATCTATCAATTCCATTCTTCTCCTACTGACTACGGCAGCAGTCAGAAAACGACTGTGCAGACGCCCTTGGGTATGCCCTAACGGAGCAGCTACGTCAATTCATCTACTTAAATGCAATCGATTCTAAGAGGGAAAATAACACAACGTCACGTTGTGAGATGAGAATGGAAAACGTTAACCCCAGGATCGAAGAAGGTGAGAGGATAAGTTCCAAGCTGACATTCCGTGATTGTGATGGCGAAATGCGTTTCGGTTTGTTATAAAGGAAGTCTGAAGAGGATGTGAGCGTGTAAAGTTCACTTCTCACGCGCTTTGAATGATGATATATGGGAACTGAATCGGTACATTTCTCGATGATAGAACTTCTTTTGCCTTATAGTAAGAACTCCAGTTAAAATTTCGGTGGTATCAAAAACTATTGAATTCCTACACCAGGAACATAAGATAAGAAAATGAAGATGGGAATGCCGAGAATTTTCTATCTTTTACTTTTTAAAAATGACTTTAGATTGTGGAAAAGGAAGGATTCAAGACTAAAGACATTAATTAACACATAGCTAGGCAAATATTTTTATGTAAGTTCTAGAAAAATTGTAGAGGTGGAAATGTTATGAGGAAATTTCATGTAATTGGAGAAATACCAGTTGATCAACGGATATTCCTTTGGAGAATCAAAACAACCGAACGATCCAAAAGTATCGTGTATGGGTCATGCACATGATCTCATGAAGCCGAAGGGCATATCTCTAAATAAATGATAAGTTTGCATTAAAATACCATAAATTCGTGGATTTATTTAATGTTTAGTTTATCCTTTAGCAGAGACATATAGTTTCGAAAATGTATGGAATTCGGTAAAACCTTGTAAGTAAAGTCAGCAATTAATCATCAAGATAATTATTAACTATCATTCATTCTGCTTTCACTTTCCCGCTATCTTTTGAGAGAATACCTTAAAGGATTTGACATATTTATTTCCTTTTCGGATGCATGCTTGAAATTGAAATACGTAAAACTCTCATTTGTATTCTCAATTCATGGTTGTAAAACGCTAACGAGGATACGCTGTTTGAGACTTCTTCTTTCATTGGAATGATTAAAGATCCTATGACTTCTTAGACTCGTCGCCATTTACAGCTAGAAGGATTGTTTTGACGTAACCACACAATGGCTTTCTAGATGATTTCTTCATTCCATCCCAAATCAATAATGAGGGAACCATCACTTCTTAGATGGGTTTTGGATTGTATAAGGACAAGCTTACTGACTTCCTTAAAATTAGTTGCTAAATAAGGTCAAAAATGAATCGAAATGTAATCGATTTTAAGATCATCATCATATTTTCTTTGGACTTCGGTTGAGAGATAAATAGTTCCTTGTGGTGATATAAATCCGTTAAAGAAAAGGGCAAGATAAATGCATTTATAAGATGGATAAAAGGTTTTTATTCGAGAGTAAAAGATAGTTTTGAAGAGATAGAGAATTTTTTAATCTCTTAGTTAAATTGTTTCGCTCTTCTCAGATATTGAACGATACTCAAGGTGAACGTCTTCTAATCTTGACCTTTCCAGAATCTTTAAACTTCGCATAGTACATGAGTCCTTAAGTTTTCAGCAGCAGCGAGGCTAAGCTTTTCTGAAATTTTCGGGAAAACAGAAAACGTAACTTACTCATTACCATAGTTAATCTCTGGCCTTTTCTTCATTATGATAGTGGAATATTAAAAATTCATGCTATATATTAGTTTCGTAGTGTACTCCTTCCAGTCAAAGTAAATTCTGCCCCAAAACACCTACTCAGCTTCTACATAGTGTATGTATCGAAATTAAGAAATTCATGAAGCGAAATGACTTAATTTGTGTGCATCAACGCATGAATTAAAATGTGTAGAAATTATTTAAGTCGACAAGAAAGCAAAAATCGCCATCGTTAAAGCAGTGTCCAGTGATATGGAAATGGAGCATCCCAGAGATGAGGAACGACTGACTAATCGTGGCTCTTTGAAAGCAAGCATTCGAGGGCACCACCAGGATTTTCATTGCAGATCCCCGATTATTGACTATTCCTTTAATTCGAGGGATAATTTAAATCAAAATTTAGCTGCCAAATAAATTTATTTAAATATTTTAAAACAATCGAATATAAAACCTAAGAATATCGAGATACGGTTTCCCTTTCGTATTTTGATTTTTGTAAACAGTATTGTAACGAAGTTATGAAGGCTCGCTCCAAACAGACGCAACTGAATCGCTTGCCTTTGGTCAGCAGACGCTAGGTGGCGCCTAAGATAGATTTTCTTAAACTTGAAAAATTAAGAACAATTTGAAGAACAATTTGAACTTTTGAAGAACAATTTTCTGCAGTTGTGAGTCCCCGAGCTAAGAGGTTTGACAAATAATGACGAAGATCTAGTTTAGATGACTGTTTTACACAACAAGGGCTGCAGTTATACTTACTGCTTCCGGGCTGCTAATTGAGGCCTGGGAGTAATCTATTTTCAATATAAAAACCTCCATAGAGGACGTTCCTGTTTTACGCTTACCTGTACTTGTATTATTCTAATTTATGTTAATATATGCAATATAGATAGGTATGATCTTAACTGTTCTTTGCAAAGGTTATGTAACTGTATGAAGGCATGCTTAAGTTAGTATAATCTGGCTTTTCTATATTATACATAGACGCCAAGGATTTCCTCCTAAATTACCTTTGTCAGTGTTTAAAAGATTTCTCAATATGTTTTAGTATATTTGAAATTCCTGAGCTTGCATGAGCCTATACGTATGTTCAGAAAACATGAAGTAATAAGAAATCATAATTTTTATTTTTCATTTTCTTTTCTGCCGAAGATGATATTCTAACTTTGCTTACCTTAACTCATAACTTTTAGCGACTAGAATGTTATAATCATAATAATTTGTTAAATAATTCAAGATTTATTGCAAAAATTACAAACATATTACAATATTATACATAAATATATATAAATAAAGATTCATGCAATAAAGAAACAAGATTTTATGAATAATCTCTAATGGCTAAATCAGTCTTTCAGCAAGTATTCAATTACTTTAAAAATAATAATAATAAAATAAAACGTCTTTATTTAAGGGCGAGATTGAGACTTATTAGTCTCTTCTTAATTTAACCCTTAAGTAGAATTTTCAGAGTAACGATAGTAACTCATTCTTTTATAACTGGCTAAGTCCTATTCTTTGAAAGTGGTTATATTAAGGCCAACATTGTTACGTAAGCACATATCTATATAGTACTACACTTCGCCTCCGGAATATCCCATAAAATGCAACATATCTGATTTTGGAAATCATCAATTCTTTTATTACATATATTGCTCAGAGAAAACTCAAAATTATTCTCCGAAATGAAAGAAAATTAAAGAGCGAACTCTAATAGTTTTAACAACAAGAATTGACCTCCATTCAGTTGCCAGTAATAAGTATCCAAAAATATACTCAACTTAGGCTTAATGAGTGATGAGCTTAATTTTTATCGTTTAAGAAATGTAGGTTCGTGTTTTGTTATATCTTATCCATTTGCATAGTTTAAGAAACGGCCATTCTCATTTGGGTGATATTCTAATCTCTGGTTCGTCAACCATTACCTCGGCAATATACTTTATCCTAATCACCAGAAAACATTGCTAGTTACTGTTGACAGTTAAATATTCAGCATCATTTCAAGGCCGCGTTATCGATATGCTTTACTTCGGTATATCTCAGGGAGATCATCTCGATCGCGGTTAGCTTTACGTGGACTTTCACCGAAATTAACGGAATCTGTCAAAATATGGATTCTTAAAAGTTAGCCAAAATCAATCCTTTTACTCCTTTCATATTGATATTTCTCGAAAAGTTAACTGGTGTTTTCCTCGAGACAGTTTCATTAATTACCCGATAATGCGAGAAGTAGAAAAATTCTATTTGTCCCATCTTTTCGAATCAAAATGTCAGAATTAGATGTCTTAGTGGACATGGTATATTTTACATGGCCAAGGAATTACTATATAGAAGCCAAATTTTCTCAATGTCTGAGAATGACACGATAAGTAAATCAGCGTTTTCAACAATGCGTGAAAATCTCACACTTATTGAATTTCTTGATGCTGTTTTCTAAAGGAAAAATATAATGCAGTAATCAGCCTCTCGTAAACTATACATATTCGTAAGAACTGGAATTTCAACAAGAAGAAGCCCGCAGGAGCGCTGGTGGAATTGTTGAAACGAAGAATGAACATCCAGGTGAAACCCAACAGAACATGCAGAATCATATCTGCTTGCGTTTCCCGTTATTTTTTATTTGGATCGGCGATGGTCAAGGCATCTTCAGTTACGACCGACGCATATGCCGATTGGTTGAGTGCAATTCTTCGTTAGGCAAAAAGTAGTTAGAAATTCATATGATGATTTCCTAGGATTGCTAAACTTCTATGTTCCTGCTAGGGAAACTAGGTGATGTGGGTTCTCTCTATCCCTTATCTAAGCCGAAATTTTTAAATATTTTCTACCGGCATTAACGATACTGAAGGATAATACTCTGTAATGAAGTTGACCTTCATAATGTCTCAACTGAAGACCTTAAAGAGTATCTTAAATCGTAACTGTGAGTTATCGCACCTAATTTGATATTATAATGTCATTCTTTATACTCATTTATTGTAAAAATATTCTTTGTATTAATATAGATGAATTTTAAAATTTTTATTTATAAAATCATTTTCGATTTTTGTTTATTTTCTATTTCTCCGATGAGTTCATATGCGAAAGCATCACTATGTTTTCTTATCTCTATATCTTTATGTGAAATATAATATCGTATTGATATGCATAAAAATATATGTCTGTATTATATGTAGTGGCTACATACATGCCTGTTTTTATTTTATTATATATTTTCTTTCATTCGATTCTTAGATAATCTTTGTAACTGTGCTCAGATCGTAATAATAAATATTATTATTATCTCACTCTTACAGCGAGGTTAGGCCAAAATGGCGTCTCTTCCACCTAATCTCTGGAGATCTTACATGTTAATAATATTATAATAATATTAAAAACAATTGATTACAATTGACGTAAATTTAAAAAATTAATGAATGCATACAAGCAAAGGGGAAAACATAGCTACAAGATAATTGGTAAAAACAGTAGATAATGGGCAGTCTAGTCGATGAATAAATACTAATACATCCAACTACGTTAAGATTCATATTGGATTAAGATAAATAATATTATTATTATTTCTATGAAGGTTGTGGTTGTATTTTTTATTCTTTCTACTTCTGCAATGTTATTTTTATAGAACACCGATATAATTTGAATCACTTTTCAAAGATTACCATAACATTACTGGACTTTTATATACCATACATTAAATCCTTATCGTTTAAGCGAGAAAATTACAGGACAAGAACACTAAAAGCCAGCGGACGATTTGTTACATCGTCCGGCAATTTCATGCGGCCCCTGATAAGGTAGAAATCTAATGAATCTAAATTCTAAAAGAAACACTCTTACTCCGAAAGCATTGGCCATATATCTCTTAGCAAACTGCGCAACTGCTCCTAGTTGCATAATGGAACGTAACAGGTTAAGCAGTTAACAATCCGATACCATTTGGGCTCAGTCTATAAATGCTCAATCTTATATTCAACCTCTTTCCAAGGGAAAACTGGTCTGTTGATAAAGGCATAACTCTATCGGATTCTTTAGCTCGCGATGTTCTCTCCAGCGGGGGAATTTCGCCAAGGCGCCATTATGGAGGCACGCCCTATCTTCCCCTCGCCCAACTGCCAGCATCCGCAGAAAACGACGGCTGCATGATCTGCCTTCCCATAGCTCTCCCCAAGGACTCTCGCTTTCACATTCCTTCTGAATACGTGATCAAGATAATGGCGGTTCATTTCTGTACTTTTATTCGCTTCAATTATCATCGGTGTGTGTGGGTTGATGGAAAAACTCAGCGAAGTTTTCCCTCAAATATCTATTAGGCAGTGCGTTCAGAGTTACTCGAAATGTAAGCCACGCATACCGTTTCCTCGCTTACTCGACTAGCGTGTCTGTGTTGAAGGATGTGGGTCAACTTTCAAAATATTTAACGCATGCGTAAGAGAATATATTTTTCTCCCAAGCATGTAAGTGTGGTTTCTTTTTTACCCAGATCCCTTTAAGGAATGGATTTTCATTTTCTTTGTCTTTGACCTTCACGAAGCACTTCACGGATTTTCGTGATGATTGATGATTGTATGAGAGAGAGCTAAGGTTGGATGAAAGTGATATATTTATAGATGATAAGGTAGTCATAAAATATGCAACCAAAATGAAGGTACCGATGCGGAAAGTTTCTTTCAAATTTTTCTGTCTTTCAAAGAAATTAAACTGTTTCATCTGGGAAATATAATTGTGTCTTTATTATTGAATTTTTTTCAAAAATCAAAAACATAAATAACTGTAATCGGTTTATGCATCTACTTCACACTTTTAGAAACTTTATTCTGGAAATAATAGGTCAAACTATATAAAATTCAGTAAAAAAATATTAACACTGTTAAAATTTATTTGTTATATACAGTTTCAAGTGAGTGACAGATAACAGATAAATTGAAATGGAGATTTCCGATCTCTCGGAGTTTTATAGAGAACTTGGCTCTTTTATTAAGAGATGATTGAGAGGTTATTAAAGACAAATCAGATCAATTTAAATTATTGTTTAAAATATGAATGCTTATGCTGATTGATAGGAACTCTAATCATCCAGTAAATGACATTATGACAGTGGATGTCTCAAATAATGTTTTCGGGTATTGCAAAGTGTAAGAAATGTAATTTATAGTAATGCTCAATTTCTGTCATTTTATTCACTTGCACAAGCTCCCTTTGAACTTAATTCGCACGGTATTCGAATTAACTGCAAAGAAAACCTCTTCACATTTACAATCCTCGCCACACAATAGGACGTCTGATATTCGATCACAGCTTATCAGCATCCCAGACTCTGTTGCACTTTGTATGGCGCGAGTTATTCATACTTACTCTTCGTATCAGCTAATATTAAAACTGTTGTCTCTGCAATGATAACATTACAGCTAAAGATCAAAAGTAATGAGATGACTCTCTTTTAGCACTTTGACCTGGTCAAGAGTCTTGAAATATCTGAGAGATAAATGACCTGTTTGTTTCCGAGAAGATCTAAGCATCAAAACATGAGAGGCTGTAGTTAGCGAATGAGTTGAAAATCGCCACAAATATAATAAAAATTTTCAAAAATTTTACTTTCTTATGTAGTACTATGTCTAAAACTATTTAAGTGATACAAAATAATTATTCCAGATCATTTCTATTTTCATTAAAATCTATTTCAAATTATGTCATTAGCGAAGTTATCGATAAATAACAATAGCAAAAGGAGAGCCTTTTTATTTTTTTTCCACGTGAAAGGTGTAGAAATCATCTGCCGGGTAGATATGACACCTAACGACAAAAAACGCGTGTACTTGAGACGCTGAAGAGCATTCCAGTAGAACAAATTGAGATCGCATGACTTCCGCTACGCTATATTTTTTAGTAAACATGACAGATCTGGCCATAGGATGGACTTTAAAGCCAATGATGAGTTCGAAATGAAATCATATCCTTCAACGGGGGTGAACCCATGTCACAGCTCCATGTATTCCTTCAGACAGCGTGAGAGCTGCGAGTAAACGAAGAACGCGGAAGCGCGACAAGGACGCGGATTAAAGCGTTTTGAAATGTTGGAAATGGAAAAAGAGGACGAAAATCGCCATCGCTGCAGAGGTGTTGAGTGGTAAAGAATTAGAACACTCTGGAGATGAGCAACGACCGACTAATTGGTGACAGCAATTTTTCCTCATAGGTCATTGCTGGTTTATAATAACAATTATACATAAACAAACAACATTTGTGAATCGGTATAAAGTACGTGATGCACAGGATGACGTTCATTCAGGTAAGTTTGATGAATGAGGATAATTGTGCCTTGAATCTACCTCCTACCACATGGTGCATGCACCCCCTTCCACACGCCGAAAGGCGGCTTGCAGGGCACATATGTATGTAAATGAATGTTTGAAAAGACTAATCGGTTGAAACCAAATTCTTTGTATCAGCGAGAAGTAGAAACTTGTAATTTCGACGCTACAAATTTGAAATTGGGCACTCAAGAGTAAATTAGATAACATATAAACATTTTTGGAGTTAGATAACCATGTTTATATTTTTACTTATTTTACTTAGTCTACCTCCAACCATTACCAGTAAATGTCATTATGATTTCCATCGAACAGTGCAACATTGTACCACTGAAAGCAAATGTTTTTCGCACATAAGGTGCATTCTGATTCTTACATATAATTTTACAAGTTCTCGTTATATTCAATTAATTAGATAGAATTAAGAAAAGGTTAGAAACTTATTTTCCTTCGTAGAGAGAAAATAAACTCATAAAATCTAGCCGAAAATCAACAACGTGTTCTTTTTTCACGACGAAGATTAGTAATGATTCCTTGCCTTGGTTTAGTATTCAGCTGACACGCTCGCTCTCATTTCGAAATTAGGTACTTATATTTACTGATCGCCCTAAACAACTATTATATATGTCGCGCTGAGCGTGAGATACCAAATAAGCAATTATGCTTTAATAAATAGGCAATTATGCTCAAAACAGCGAGGGTAAAGACATACATTAAAATATATATAACAATATAATAGCGACTCCATAAAAAGTAATGCGATCAGTAATGTCTCTTACGGAGTTGGAAAGATCATAAGTGATTAAGTTACCGTTAACTACGGAGTTTCCATATATCTTTTTCTTGTTCCCGTTACTCTAAAAAATAATTCATTCGACGTCTTCACAGCGCGGGCGAATACAGTGATGAATGTCCTTCGCGCTAGGCAATCCGAAATTAAGTTCTGCAACAGGAGAGGTAGAATATTTCGAGAGCAATGTGGAAGAATTTGTTTCATAAATATTACGGAGTTTCTACAGCGTTTTAGCATTATTACTTAATTCTTAAGGGCGTGGTCAGTTAAGAAAGCTTCATCTCCGTTGCAGTCATATATCACAACCTTTCACTCGCATAATTTACGAACGCCACCTCGATACCTTTTTGTTTTGTGTCTTTTCTCTAACATGGGAAAAGATTTCAAGCCCTCATTCCGAATTATTTCCGAATTAAAAAAAGTTGGGTTAAGATATATAAGTCTTGTCATAGAATACGCTGTAGAATTCCCGAGTTTACATACAAAAACAGCCTATAAATGATAGAAGTAGTGATTGTACATAAATAGAGAATGATTTGGTAACTGGGCAGTACGTTCTTCAGATTCAATAATGAGGAGTTTAAGTTTCGCATCGGAATGGATACATGCGGAACTTGGAAGAAAAGGTTCCCGAATAACTGCTCGAGAGATTCTCTACTGTTTGCTTACTTAAAGAATTTATAATATCCCAACATTCCACTCAATTATCATTTAAAGGTAAATTATCAAGGAATGCCGGGGCTGGAAAAACAAATTTGATCTCTCTGACGCGTATTTTGATTCGAGGACCACACTAACAATTGCATGTCCTTATCTAATCTCAAATAATTACTCACAACACTTAGTCTTGGCCTTAATGTATGGAAAAGAATTAATTTTAGAATTTATTTCGGAGGCTCATTCAACTGCTCTCTCTGACATTCGAAAAGGAAACAATGAGAAGATTAAAAAGTAATTTGCAACAATAATAAGAAAATATAAAGTGAGTGACAGATAACAGATAAATTGAAATGGAGATTTCCGATCTCTCGGAGTTTTATAGAGAACTTGGCTCTTTTATTAAGAGATGATTGAGAGGTTATTAAAGACAAATCAGATCAATTTAAATTATTGTTTAAAATATGAATGCTTATGCTGATTGATAGGAACTCTAATCATCCAGTAAATGACATTATGACAGTGGATGTCTCAAATAATGTTTTCGGGTATTGCAAAGTGTAAGAAATGTAATTTATAGTAATGCTCAATTTCTGTCATTTTATTCACTTGCACAAGCTCCCTTTGAACTTAATTCGCACGGTATTCGAATTAACTGCAAAGAAAACCTCTTCACATTTACAATCCTCGCCACACAATAGGACGTCTGATATTCGATCACAGCTTATCAGCATCCCAGACTCTGTTGCACTTTGTATGGCGCGAGTTATTCATACTTACTCTTCGTATCAGCTAATATTAAAACTGTTGTCTCTGCAATGATAACATTACAGCTAAAGATCAAAAGTAATGAGATGACTCTCTTTTAGCACTTTGACCTGGTCAAGAGTCTTGAAATATCTGAGAGATAAATGACCTGTTTGTTTCCGAGAAGATCTAAGCATCAAAACATGAGAGGCTGTAGTTAGCGAATGAGTTGAAAATCGCCACAAATATAATAAAAATTTTCAAAAATTTTACTTTCTTATGTAGTACTATGTCTAAAACTATTTAAGTGATACAAAATAATTATTCCAGATCATTTCTATTTTCATTAAAATCTATTTCAAATTATGTCATTAGCGAAGTTATCGATAAATAACAATAGCAAAAGGAGAGCCTTTTTATTTTTTTTCCACGTGAAAGGTGTAGAAATCATCTGCCGGGTAGATATGACACCTAACGACAAAAAACGCGTGTACTTGAGACGCTGAAGAGCATTCCAGTAGAACAAATTGAGATCGCATGACTTCCGCTACGCTATATTTTTTAGTAAACATGACAGATCTGGCCATAGGATGGACTTTAAAGCCAATGATGAGTTCGAAATGAAATCATATCCTTCAACGGGGGTGAACCCATGTCACAGCTCCATGTATTCCTTCAGACAGCGTGAGAGCTGCGAGTAAACGAAGAACGCGGAAGCGCGACAAGGACGCGGATTAAAGCGTTTTGAAATGTTGGAAATGGAAAAAGAGGACGAAAATCGCCATCGCTGCAGAGGTGTTGAGTGGTAAAGAATTAGAACACTCTGGAGATGAGCAACGACCGACTAATTGGTGACAGCAATTTTTCCTCATAGGTCATTGCTGGTTTATAATAACAATTATACATAAACAAACAACATTTGTGAATCGGTATAAAGTACGTGATGCACAGGATGACGTTCATTCAGGTAAGTTTGATGAATGAGGATAATTGTGCCTTGAATCTACCTCCTACCACATGGTGCATGCACCCCCTTCCACACGCCGAAAGGCGGCTTGCAGGGCACATATGTATGTAAATGAATGTTTGAAAAGACTAATCGGTTGAAACCAAATTCTTTGTATCAGCGAGAAGTAGAAACTTGTAATTTCGACGCTACAAATTTGAAATTGGGCACTCAAGAGTAAATTAGATAACATATAAACATTTTTGGAGTTAGATAACCATGTTTATATTTTTACTTATTTTACTTAGCCTACCTCCAACCATTACCAGTAAATGTCATTATGCTTTCCATCGAACAGTGCAACATTGTACCACTGAAAGCAAATGTTTTTCGCACATAAGGTGCATTCTGATTCTTACATATAATTTTACAAGTTCTCGTTATATTCAATTAATTAGATAGAATTAAGAAAAGGTTAGAAACTTATTTTCCTTCGTAGAGAGAAAATAAACTCATAAAATCTAGCCGAAAATCAACAACGTGTTCTTTTTTCACGACGAAGATTAGTAATGATTCCTTGCCTTGGTTTAGTATTCAGCTGACACGCTCGCTCTCATTTCGAAATTAGGTACTTATATTTACTGATCGCCCTAAACAACTATTATATATGTCGCGCTGAGCGTGAGATACCAAATAAGCAATTATGCTTTAATAAATAGGCAATTATGCTCAAAACAGCGAGGGTAAAGACATACATTAAAATATATATAACAATATAATAGCGACTCCATAAAAAGTAATGCGATCAGTAATGTCTCTTACGGAGTTGGAAAGATCATAAGTGATTAAGTTACCGTTAACTACGGAGTTTCCATATATCTTTTTCTTGTTCCCGTTACTCTAAAAAATAATTCATTCGACGTCTTCACAGCGCGGGCGAATACAGTGATGAATGTCCTTCGCGCTAGGCAATCCGAAATTAAGTTCTGCAACAGGAGAGGTAGAATATTTCGAGAGCAATGTGGAAGAATTTGTTTCATAAATATTACGGAGTTTCTACAGCGTTTTAGCATTATTACTTAATTCTTAAGGGCGTGGTCAGTTAAGAAAGCTTCATCTCCGTTGCAGTCATATATCACAACCTTTCACTCGCATAATTTACGAACGCCACCTCGATACCTTTTTGTTTTGTGTCTTTTCTCTAACATGGGAAAAGATTTCAAGCCCTCATTCCGAATTATTTCCGAATTAAAAAAAGTTGGGTTAAGATATATAAGTCTTGTCATAGAATACGCTGTAGAATTCCCGAGTTTACATACAAAAACAGCCTATAAATGATAGAAGTAGTGATTGTACATAAATAGAGAATGATTTGGTAACTGGGCAGTACGTTCTTCAGATTCAATAATGAGGAGTTTAAGTTTCGCATCGGAATGGATACATGCGGAACTTGGAAGAAAAGGTTCCCGAATAACTGCTCGAGAGATTCTCTCCTGTTTGCTTACTTAAAGAATTTATAATATCCCAACATTCCACTCAATTATCATTTAAAGGTAAATTATCAAGGAATGCCGGGGCTGGAAAAACAAATTTGATCTCTCTGACGCGTATTTTGATTCGAGGACCACACTAACAATTGCATGTCCTTATCTAATCTCAAATAATTACTCACAACACTTAGTCTTGGCCTTAATGTATGGAAAAGAATTAATTTTAGAATTTATTTCGGAGGCTCATTCAACTGCTCTCTCTGACATTCGAAAAGGAAACAATGAGAAGATTAAAAAGTAATTTGCAACAATAATAAGAAAATATAATTAATTTAATCGGTGAAATGATTTTCGTATTGTTTTTTATTAAAATATAAGATTTCAAGCACGTTTCAGTACAAATGTATAAAGCGTCCGAGTAAGGAAACAATGTGGTACAGCAAGACCATGGAACAAAGTAAACAGAAAGCGCGATCTCAGTTTCAGAGTCTAGCTCACCACCAGGAACAAGGACTTATGTTATTCTTGTTCTGTGGTTTTGTTTGATAAAATTGTTTCCTTCCTCGTTAGTAATTGAATACCACTGAAGGCCTCCACCGTCCAACGCATTTCTATAATGTAGAACTCGGTGTAATTCGATGTTGGAAAAGAAATTTATTTCATTTGAAATACAAAACACACATACATTGGAAACCTTTCTGAGGCACATATTATTTCTAAGCAGTATCCTTTATGTTTTAATTTCTTCGATATATTTTTGTTAAACAACGGAACAGTAAAAATTTAAGTTTACTAAAACTCGATTTCCAAATTGCTACATATAGCTCTAGTTAAATGCTCACGTTTAATGTAGCATCCTCTAAAATTTGATGAAGTAATTCAAAGTTCCATTGTAGTATAGATCCATCTATCATGCATCAGATATTCGAGTTAACTATATATCTTACAAAGTAGAATTTTTTGTCTTTCTTATGCGTGTTTTTTTAGTAATGTGTTAAAATGCAATACTTTCCCTTGCAGATCCATTCCATTTTTCCGGAAACGACAGTACAGATGATACTTGTAATTTCCGACGTTTTTACTTCGCAAAATTTAGAGTTCTCACAGGTATATTTATTCCAACTGCAACAATTACTACACAAAATCGGCGGATCTAAGAGAATGTATGTAAAAGTAATAGACTTTTACGTTACTAGTTCACAGTTTACCTCGACAGAACCGTTTTATCAGATTGGGTTGTTCTCAAAATAAACAACAGCTTAATTGTTGGAGATTGCGTAGTGTACGCCGCCGTAAGCTGAGTCCCTTATCAGGAGATAAATTTCATTTCCAGTGTGAGTGAATGTTCTACCAGAAGGTGCAACGCAAAAGGATATCTTCCTATAAATTTTCTCGTGCTTGAAAGTCCCGAGGGAGAATCCGAAGGAAAAGAAAACCTTGAAGTTTCTTCAATATTCTCCTCTCAAGGCTGATGTTGGGATTCCTTTCGTCTCACCTCACAATCCTTACCTGTCATTACGCTAAAATTGAATTTACAAATGCAATTCAGTCTTAAAATGAAATCTTCTCTGTTGTATCATGCGGAATGCGACGATTTTTACGTCTCCGCTGTTTTCNAAATTACAAATTTATACATTTGTACCGATTTGGTGCTTCAATATCCATGATTAATAGAAAAACTTGGTTGACAGTTATCCCATATTTACCATTTCCCCATATGTGCCACTAACCTTCAAAAGTAATTATCAACGGGCATACTATCCCGACTGTAGATCTATTATAGAAGCCTTGAACCAAAGGTTGGCAGTACAAAAAAAAAGAATTTTTCCGTACGTAAATACAGTGTACTACTATAAATATGCCGTAAATGATAACATTTCATAATCCAAAATACTAGAACTTAAAAATCGTTAAGATCGCTTAAGATTTTACGTAATTTGACATAGAACTGAGTAAAGTCATACTTTCAGAAAAAATAATCTTTATTTACAGAAAAAAACATGAATAAAAATGCAACAAGCAAAGAACCCTAATGTATGTTTATTTATCAGATGGCCGAGAACTGAATCCTATAAGGATGAAGAAGACGGATGGACTTTGAAAATATTTCCTTCAGTCTCATTTGCGTCATTCCCAAAGTTAAAAATCTTTCATCTTATATTTTGGTAATGTTGTCAACGTCTCTGCTCATACTATCCAAAGATATCGAAAAAACTCATCCTTGAGAAGTGAGTTATACAATACTACGGATTTCTGAATCTCGGATTTGGGATACTCAACATGTAATTATATCAACATGTAATTATATTCAGTATGTATCTCTAATAAATAATAGAAAGGCGCTGTTTCATCTGAATGATTGTATGAATTTAAAACATCTGGAGTAGTCTATATTATTTTAAAAATACTTATTTTAATGTATCTTTCAATAATCTGAAATGATACTGAGAAAAAAATTCGATCTTTGATGATCGAAATACTGATCGTTGAAAACTTTAGATAATTATTTTAACTACTTAATTTTTGATGTAGTTCTAATAATGGAAAATATTAAATTACAGAACGTGAAATTTGAGAGGTAGTCATCAGCAAATATTAAATTGTCTTATAAATGCTTAAAAGTTCCATAAATTCAGACGAATTTTTTATTATTTCGCGTTATCTTCGATGCCTTCAGATTGAATCAGTTGATTATCAACAATGTAATCAGAATGATAATGAAGATATCTCCTTTCTGCCAATTCTTCCTTTTTATACGCTATCAATGAAATTCTCGCATCGATTATACATGTTTTAAAGAGAATTGCTGGCAATGAAAAGGAAAGTGTCTTTCGCCAGCTATTAATGATCAATTTGTACAAAAACTCCTATTCTAATTGAAAAAATAGTAAGCTCATGAGAATAATATACTGGAAAGTTCACTGATCAGTGTTGTCTTTTTATCGATCTATCCTCTTAGGCAGGGTTTCCCAAAGTGTGTTTCGCGGAACACTGGTGTTCCACGAAGAGTTTATAAGTGTTCNCTGACACGCTCGCTCTCATTTCGAAATTAGGTACTTATATTTACTGATCGCCCTAAACAACTATTATATATGTCGCGCTGAGCGTGAGATACCAAATAAGCAATTATGCTTTAATAAATAGGCAATTATGCTCAAAACAGCGAGGGTAAAGACATACATTAAAATATATATAACAATATAATAGCGACTCCATAAAAAGTAATGCGATCAGTAATGTCTCTTACGGAGTTGGAAAGATCATAAGTGATTAAGTTACCGTTAACTACGGAGTTTCCATATATCTTTTTCTTGTTCCCGTTACTCTAAAAAATAATTCATTCGACGTCTTCACAGCGCGGGCGAATACAGTGATGAATGTCCTTCGCGCTAGGCAATCCGAAATTAAGTTCTGCAACAGGAGAGGTAGAATATTTCGAGAGCAATGTGGAAGAATTTGTTTCATAAATATTACGGAGTTTCTACAGCGTTTTAGCATTATTACTTAATTCTTAAGGGCGTGGTCAGTTAAGAAAGCTTCATCTCCGTTGCAGTCATATATCACAACCTTTCACTCGCATAATTTACGAACGCCACCTCGATACCTTTTTGTTTTGTGTCTTTTCTCTAACATGGGAAAAGATTTCAAGCCCTCATTCCGAATTATTTCCGAATTAAAAAAAGTTGGGTTAAGATATATAAGTCTTGTCATAGAATACGCTGTAGAATTCCCGAGTTTACATACAAAAACAGCCTATAAATGATAGAAGTAGTGATTGTACATAAATAGAGAATGATTTGGTAACTGGGCAGTACGTTCTTCAGATTCAATAATGAGGAGTTTAAGTTTCGCATCGGAATGGATACATGCGGAACTTGGAAGAAAAGGTTCCCGAATAACTGCTCGAGAGATTCTCTACTGTTTGCTTACTTAAAGAATTTATAATATCCCAACATTCCACTCAATTATCATTTAAAGGTAAATTATCAAGGAATGCCGGGGCTGGAAAAACAAATTTGATCTCTCTGACGCGTATTTTGATTCGAGGACCACACTAACAATTGCATGTCCTTATCTAATCTCAAATAATTACTCACAACACTTAGTCTTGGCCTTAATGTATGGAAAAGAATTAATTTTAGAATTTATTTCGGAGGCTCATTCAACTGCTCTCTCTGACATTCGAAAAGGAAACAATGAGAAGATTAAAAAGTAATTTGCAACAATAATAAGAAAATATAATTAATTCAATCGGTGAAATGATTTTCGTATTGTTTTTTATTAAAATATAAGATTTCAAGCACGTTTCAGTACAAATGTATAAAGCGTCCGAGTAAGGAAACAATGTGGTACAGCAAGACCATGGAACAAAGTAAACAGAAAGCGCGATCTCAGTTTCAGAGTCTAGCTCACCACCAGGAACAAGGACTTATGTTATTCTTGTTCTGTGGTTTTGTTTGATAAAATTGTTTCCTTCCTCGTTAGTAATTGAATACCACTGAAGGCCTCCACCGTCCAACGCATTTCTATAATGTAGAACTCGGTGTAATTCGATGTTGGAAAAGAAATTTATTTCATTTGAAATACAAAACACACATACATTGGAAACCTTTCTGAGGCACATATTATTTCTAAGCAGTATCCTTTATGTTTTAATTTCTTCGATATATTTTTGTTAAACAACGGAACAGTAAAAATTTAAGTTTACTAAAACTCGATTTCCAAATTGCTACATATAGCTCTAGTTAAATGCTCACGTTTAATGTAGCATCCTCTAAAATTTGATGAAGTAATTCAAAGTTCCATTGTAGTATAGATCCATCTATCATGCATCAGATATTCGAGTTAACTATATATCTTACAAAGTAGAATTTTTTGTCTTTCTTATGCGTGTTTTTTTAGTAATGTGTTAAAATGCAATGCTTTCCCTTGCAGATCCATTCCATTTTTCCGGAAACGACAGTACAGATGATACTTGTAATTTCCGACGTTTTTACTTCGCAAAATTTAGAGTTCTCACAGGTATATTTATTCCAACTGCAACAATTACTACACAAAATCGGCGGATCTAAGAGAATGTATGTAAAAGTAATAGACTTTTACGTTACTAGTTCACAGTTTACCTCGACAGAACCGTTTTATCAGATTGGGTTGTTCTCAAAACAAACAACAGCTTAATTGTTGGAGATTGCGTAGTGTACGCCGCCGTAAGCTGAGTCCCTTATCAGGAGATAAATTTCATTTCCAGTGTGAGTGAATGTTCTACCAGAAGGTGCAACGCAAAAGGATATCTTCCTATAAATTTTCTCGTGCTTGAAAGTCCCGAGGGAGAATCCGAAGGAAAAGAAAACCTTGAAGTTTCTTCAATATTCTCCTCTCAAGGCTGATGTTGGGATTCCTTTCGTCTCACCTCACAATCCTTACCTGTCATTACGCTAAAATTGAATTTACAAATGCAATTCAGTCTTAAAATGAAATCTTCTCTGTTGTATCATGCGGAATGCGACGATTTTTACGTCTCCGCTGTTTTCGCACTCCCCCTTCTTTCTGAGTTTGAGATACCCAGTGTAGCTCGTGAAACATTTAATTCTCACTTCCCACCAATCGTTTCATAATATCCCGGACCCAATGGCGCAGTAAAGAGAACTTCCCCGAGCTACAAAAGGAAATGGGATCCATCACGCAAACTGCGCTGAAATTTCGCGAGATAGGTTCTTATGAATTTCGCTGCTCTTATGTTTTCTCTTTTTTAGTGACAAGTTGTTTACAAGATATGTTGAATTCACAGGAAAAATCTAAAATTATCATTATTGTGATAATTATAAACAAAATTTGATTAAATATTTGTTTCATAATCGCCACAGTTGATCCTATGTTTCTCCTATCGTAGTAAATAACTACGAGAACTATTTACGTCCTCTCCTGGAATATTTTCATCTTACAATTAGTTTGCATTCTAAACTCTCGATTCGTAAGCGGCAAAATCAGCAAACACCGCAGTAGGATGAGAAAAATGTACTAGGGAATCTTCCATTAAATTGAGATTATTGCATATTCTTTGATGATGACGACAGCACTTGATACCGTCCATGTTTTGTTCGGAAAAAAGAAAATTATGACTCACGCTAATTGTGACTCAGAGTCATGGTAATTTGGTGCACTGATGCATCCACAAGATGTTTATGAAAGACATAAAAGCTGAAAGGTTTTTAGAAAATCTATACTTGAATCTCTACAATGGATTTCTTATAAGCTTTTTAGTCTTTTTCGAATGACTGGTATAGTTCTTTGAAGAATCGTTATATACTGTAGATTATTCATAGTCATCCCTCTGGTTATCATATATATATATATCTTTTAGAGCGACCATTGAGTTATTTACAGTTACATATACTTCTTGTTCTGGCGAACTCTGCCGTTTCTCAATTAAATTTGTGAAACTTGAATTCGTGAGAATATTCAAAGCCATCGTACCACCTCTGAGGAAACCTGTTATTAAATGAAAATTGTTACGATTTATCATTATTCAAATTAAGCGTCTCTTGTTTTAGAGGTTTTAGATGGATTCATTCTCTAAATAATTTAAACTCTTTTCTAAGACACTTGTGCAAAATTCTGATCATCGGGGAAACGTTTTACGTCCATTTCTTTAAAGTATAAGTCGCGTGAATTTCTGCAAAATCAGCAGTGGTTTTAAGCCTCGTGTTACGCATCCTCCAGGTGGACTCTTGCTACGACTCTACTTCCGAAAGACCTTCAGAGTCCGACTTTAGGCAGCTGTCGAGAAACTCGTAGACAGTGCGAATTCGCGCTTCATCCAACGCCGACTAGGTCATCGAAGGGTTCTTCATTAGAGATAACTGTGCCGCGTTAGTTTTTTTTAGACGTATAAGGATGTATGGCCTAGATAGCGATCGTCGCCTTCGCAGCGTCCGCCGTTAAGATGTACTTGGAGGAGCGCGCGCTTTTCGGAGCACTTTGGATTCAGTTGTGTAAACACAGCGCCGTATTTACTTATTTACTTCCTCACTGACGCAAGATTCGGAATTCTTCGCGCAGTTATCGGCTAAAAGACGAGTAGGAAATCAAATCGATGTTCAGGTTTGGTTGTGCAAAGTTCTACATTACGTGTATTTTGCGTTGAAAGCAGAAGCCAACCAAAGAAAAAGCAGCTCGTTCTCAAAAGTTATACTCCACGTGATTGTTCTTTAGTGGATTCCTGACCCTTGTTCATAGCGAGGAGAACGTTTTTCATTTAACCTTTCGTAGATGTCAGAAGGAAAAGTTCAGCCAATTCCGTTTTCCCTTTCCTTCCCTAGCCTCCTATGTTTTACTTTCATTTGAACATATATTGCGCCGAAATTTTCATGATATTTGCTTTCCCTTGCTTTGTACTGAAAATTTGGATGAACGTTTCCATAAATGAAAATTATATAATTAGAAATTTTGAAAGTTTGTGCCTGAAATTCGAGATTTTTAGGACAGTAGCATTCAAAATGCATTCCCATTCATCCCTATTTTGGAGTTAAACAATTCATTATAATTGCAGGACACTGTTTTAACAGTCTGGATTTAAATACACATTTAATGGTTGATACCTTACAGGAATTTGACGAGTGTTACTTAAAATTAAACCAAAAAACTCCCTCCAGAAATCACCCCTCTGGAGAGGGGTGTTTTCTGAATTTTTTAATCTTAATTACCTATCAAATTGCAACGAAATCCAAGGAGTATATTCTTGGCTATTCAAATCTAAGAATTGTTAACGAATCGAGAAAAATTAATTGTAAATAATCTATGGCTACGATTCCATAATTGATTGATTTTTAGCGGTATTTCATCTTTGGAAGTTCTACAACGGTATTTAGGATTTGGCTTAAATGTTACTATCCCTTATACTCATAATTACTTACTACGGTTAGTAGGTCTACGTTCGTGCAACCCGGAAATCCCGATTAAAAATCAGTGCTTTATTTACGAAAAAAAAAATAGATATAAACTCGTCTGTCAAAGAGAGCCTCATTCTGTTTCACTACGGAAATTGCTGCGGATGAAATCGAAATTCTATGAAAAAGTTAAAAAGTTAGTTTTTCAGTAAGAAAGAATGCGATTTATATTCCAATTTAATTCTCTTTGTTCCATATCTCTCGAAAGCGATCACGTCAGTATGTCTTGACATTTAACTTTCTCCATTTTAAAATGGAACCGCATAAGAAATTCGAGGCGAATGGATAGCTCTGTTGCTTTCGAGAGCGCCCAGTTTCGAATTCAATTGTTTCCTCTTTAACGAAAGGTTGAAGAAAAATGGGAAACCTTTCCGAAGCTTAAGCTGCGATTTTGCACGCCTCAGTCTGTTTTTAGTCGACTTCGCTCAAGAAGTGTTTTGTTTTTCTTCCGGTCCATCAAGCTCTCGTCCGCATGATAAAACATGCGTTTTTTCAAGTCGCTGTATGCATTCACCGCGAGGGATTTGATACGATGGCCTCTGCTTAAACGCTCCCATCTCCCGAGAGCTGGAAAGTCCTTTCTATCAAATTCGGCCGCGATCTCGATTCTATCGATGTCTTAAAGATCGTCATGGCAGCCTTAGAAGATCCGGCGCCCTATTTGTTCTTACCTTTGGAAAGAGTAAGAAAAAATCTTACCATTTTTTTCCCTAGCGGTGGAATCGTTCGATGAATTGGCAAATAATTTATCAGCGAATACACATTTCTTACATGATGCTCGTTTTAACTGATTAATTGTCTTTAGCCTTATTTATTGGTGAATATCATAAACGTTCATTCTCCTCAAGAAATGTTTCAAGTCCATTTAAAATAATTCTGTCCTATCTGACTATTTTCATTTTAAGAAGTTTCATTAATTATGATACCGAGAAATTTGATATATCTTTGAAATTACTCTACTTTAATATACATTTGGAAACTTTGTATTTACTAGTATTATGGAAAGAGATTTTCTATTTTTGAATAGAATAAAACCATGGTTATTTTGCTGTTAATAGATTCG
>KZ308169.1:3316977-3344032 GCA_000376725.2 Ladona fulva
ACATGTTATAGCATTTACTTTACGTGCATTTTTACTCCGAAGAGAGGAATTCTGATTCATTACAGTTCTCATCCACTGTACATAATTATCACGTAACGGTTTGTATTGGGCGATCTATGACCGTTTCAGCCACTGAACCTTTACCTCAGTTTTGGCTCGCTGATCGTCCGACTAGCCTCAGTGATCACGAGTGAAGCTAATCTAACGAAACGTTGAATTTTAAAACGAGTGTGTACATTTTCCATTGAATTTTAGCGCGGAAAATGGACGCCTATTCGTATCGTTGAGATGGTAAGGATTAAGCGATTATTCATCTGATGGAGATGCGTATTTACATTCTTATTTGACCCGAATGAAAGGAAAGTGTGCGACCACACTTCAAAGAAAACGCAACACGAAGTGCCTTGCGCATTCCAGGCGTTTTCTACCTCTTGTCCCCTAATGGGCTCACAAAGGCGCATGACGTCTCTGATAGCCTTTGAAGACGGACCTCAAGATTCGATCATGATTCTTTAGATGGAAATGATGGAGTCGACCCAGTCTGTAAACCGATCCCATGAAGTGCCGTCGTGTGGTTCTAATGGCCTCGTACAAATCAGCTCCAACCCAAGCTGTTGAAACATTAGGGCTCGTTTATTTCTTTATAGTAGAGAATATTTGTTGCATCAACTTTGTACCAAGAAAGGCCCGCCAATGGAGGAATAAATAACTTTGTTTGTTATCAGAAAACATGAAATTTCAAGAAAAGGGTCTCATCTAAGAAAATGGAATTCGGAAATATTATAATAGGATATAAATAAGATTTCAGTATCTGAAAATAATCAGTTCCGCGAGCATTTGATGCTAATTGGTAATAGGAGTAAAATAACTTCCCAAACAATCAATGGAATGACTCAATTTTCAACAAAACTCAACAAAATCAATGGAATAACTCAGTTTTTTTATTTGGTGACATTGGGAAGGCAATCTATTATATCTTCCGTCATCGGGTATTAATTAAAGTATAACATATTGTGGAATTTTTAATATTAATGAGAGATATATTAAGACGAAATTTAACCAATTTAATAAGTTTTATGCGTCTCTTCCATAGATTTTTAGCCTCGACAAAAATTTAGTTGGCTATACAGTATCGATATTAGCAATATAATTTTTTTCTTTTGAAACACAACGCGGTTAAGATTGATCATGGCAAATAGGTTGTTAATGTTGATACGTGAACACTGTATTGTTTCTGTCTCTTCTCTGTAAATGCTGAAAATACAATGAAATTTCCGTTTTCCTTATGTGATTCGATGAAAAGATATTGCACAGTATCGAGGTACTTCACAAGGCTTGAAAATATACTCTTAAGTTTGGAAACAACGACGAACGACGAAGGAAGAATCTTTTTCTTATTCCTTGTAATGGCATTCAGAGAAGTTAGGCTAGAGCAGCTGAAATTCATCGAGGCACAGCCCTCGACTGCCGAATAACGTTATTTCAAGCCTGTAAATCACCAACCGGATAAAAAGAACTACGAAAATGGAGACAAATTTTCCAACGACGCATTTCCGCCATTCAGTTATCCATCTCATTCCTATCTTCCGCCCACGCCTATACCTCCTGAACTCTTTTTTTTTCGAATAACAGCTCCCGTAGAAAAGGGAGCAGGTTTCCAGCAGTTTCACGCACCACATCACGTACTCCCTTGCGTCGGCGAGATGGATAGTGATTGAGGGGAGGAGAAGGCGAGGGTGGTGAATGAGAAAAGAGTGAAGGGTATCCGTGCTGAAAGAGAGTGGGATGGGCGGAATGGTTCGGAGAGCGGGCAGGTGGTGCTGGAAGGTTTCGCTGCAGTTCGCACAGGTAAGGGAGAGCGAGAGAAAGGCCTTTTGACTCGAGAACGAGCGTAGCAGAAGTTCTCGAGCCGTGAGATAGCTCGCGGTCCACGGAGGGTAACCGTTCCCGGAGCTTTGGAAGCCCCTCCAACTCTTAGTTGGGCGGTGTTAAACCCCTCGGATTGACGCAGAACTGTACAGTGCTGGGTTATTGTGCTCTTCCATACAAAATAAATACTTTTGCCTCAGGTGAAAGGAAGTGAAAAAGGATATAACCCCGGATAGACCGTTGTAAAGGAAGCTCGGTCCTGACAAGAGACTTCGTTGGGTGGATATTCCAAGGTTCCGCGAGGCGTGCATCTTGAGTTTCCCGGGGAAAGAGGCGGAGTGAGTACGTCAATGTGCTGGTACGGGGTTTCTCTACCTTTTTTAAGGGTTTCATGTTTATCCTTAGAAAGTTTCCATGAGTACAATAGGTTGGGTTCCTTTAAAATCCTGTTGCTGGTTAAATTATCGCGCAATATAGTTTAAGGGGTATGAGGAACAAGTAAAGGATAAATGGAGTGTTTTAAAACAAACACAGTAACAGTTCCATTTATGAAGAAACGAGGCAATGATTAATTCCATTTTACTTTTATTCCATGTTTAATTAATTTTGTCTTTGACCTGATAGGATTAAATTACACACATTGTATACTATTATATTATTAATATTATACATATTATTCAATCTTACGCTAATAATTACAATAAATTTCCCGTCAAAACAATCAGATTTTAAGTAATCAACAAGCATCATTAAAAATCAGTGAAATGTATACTTGATAATTACAGAAAGGGAAAGTAAATCGATTCAGAGAGTTAATTTCAATCTCGAGTTATCACGTATTTACTACGAAGAAAATCCGTGAAAATTATTTGAAAGCAAGTTATAAAAATTCCGTTGTATTTTTAATCAGTTTTGCAAAAATTATATCGGTGCTTTCAGTGGAAATTTTAATGTAAACGGAGTGCACTGGATACCAGGGTTTGCTCCGCGTTAAGATTGATTTAAAAAGCGAGTTCATCCTTTCTTTTTTATTATTAATATGTCATTTTATTTTCGTAATTCCAATTATTACATACTAAGAAATTTCACGGAATAAAAAAAATTCGTTTTTATGGATACCCTATGTCAGCATTTTTAAAGACCACCTTTTGCCAAATAAATTTCAAAAGGTTTTCTGTTAAAAGTTACAATCTTAATTTTGTCGGAGAATATTCATTGCTAAAGTTAACTAAACGCATTGTGACAGTTATACTCGTATACTACGCATTGATATGAGCAGTTGTGCTCTACAAAAAACTTGTTTCCATATAAAATTACTTGAACTTAAAAACAGTTTTAATACGTAGAGATAACTTATATTCATGCTATTGCAATAATATTAATTAAATAACAAGATATACAATAAGCTGAAAACAAGATATACCTTAAGGGATTTTATTTATTTTCAACTTTTAACCCGGAAAACATAGGGATAAAACTAACGTATAAAAAATGTCCAAATATTAATTACTAGTTCACTCCGGCAAACACAGCATTGAAAATTCTCTCTGGAAAAATTGCAAAATATTACGAATTATTACTTTATTACGTAATAACATCTCTTATTGACATGTTATAGCATTTACTTTACGTGCATTTTTACTCCGAAGAGAGGAATTCTGATTCATTACAGTTCTCATCCACTGTACATAATTATCACGTAACGGTTTGTATTGGGCGATCTATGACCGTTTCAGCCACTGAACCTTTACCTCAGTTTTGGCTCGCTGATCGTCCGACTAGCCTCAGTGATCACGAGTGAAGCTAATCTAACGAAACGTTGAATTTTAAAACGAGTGTGTACATTTTCCATTGAATTTTAGCGCGGAAAATGGACGCCTATTCGTATCGTTGAGATGGTAAGGATTAAGCGATTATTCATCTGATGGAGATGCGTATTTACATTCTTATTTGACCCGAATGAAAGGAAAGTGTGCGACCACACTTCAAAGAAAACGCAACACGAAGTGCCTTGCGCATTCCAGGCGTTTTCTACCTCTTGTCCCCTAATGGGCTCACAAAGGCGCATGACGTCTCTGATAGCCTTTGAAGACGGACCTCAAGATTCGATCATGATTCTTTAGATGGAAATGATGGAGTCGACCCAGTCTGTAAACCGATCCCATGAAGTGCCGTCGTGTGGTTCTAATGGCCTCGTACAAATCAGCTCCAACCCAAGCTGTTGAAACATTAGGGCTCGTTTATTTCTTTATAGTAGAGAATATTTGTTGCATCAACTTTGTACCAAGAAAGGCCCGCCAATGGAGGAATAAATAACTTTGTTTGTTATCAGAAAACATGAAATTTCAAGAAAAGGGTCTCATCTAAGAAAATGGAATTCGGAAATATTATAATAGGATATAAATAAGATTTCAGTATCTGAAAATAATCAGTTCCGCGAGCATTTGATGCTAATTGGTAATAGGAGTAAAATAACTTCCCAAACAATCAATGGAATGACTCAATTTTCAACAAAACTCAACAAAATCAATGGAATAACTCAGTTTTTTTATTTGGTGACATTGGGAAGGCAATCTATTATATCTTCCGTCATCGGGTATTAATTAAAGTATAACATATTGTGGAATTTTTAATATTAATGAGAGATATATTAAGACGAAATTTAACCAATTTAATAAGTTTTATGCGTCTCTTCCATAGATTTTTAGCCTCGACAAAAATTTAGTTGGCTATACAGTATCGATATTAGCAATATAATTTTTTTCTTTTGAAACACAACGCGGTTAAGATTGATCATGGCAAATAGGTTGTTAATGTTGATACGTGAACACTGTATTGTTTCTGTCTCTTCTCTGTAAATGCTGAAAATACAATGAAATTTCCGTTTTCCTTATGTGATTCGATGAAAAGATATTGCACAGTATCGAGGTACTTCACAAGGCTTGAAAATATACTCTTAAGTTTGGAAACAACGACGAACGACGAAGGAAGAATCTTTTTCTTATTCCTTGTAATGGCATTCAGAGAAGTTAGGCTAGAGCAGCTGAAATTCATCGAGGCACAGCCCTCGACTGCCGAATAACGTTATTTCAAGCCTGTAAATCACCAACCGGATAAAAAGAACTACGAAAATGGAGACAAATTTTCCAACGACGCATTTCCGCCATTCAGTTATCCATCTCATTCCTATCTTCCGCCCACGCCTATACCTCCTGAACTCTTTTTTTTTCGAATAACAGCTCCCGTAGAAAAGGGAGCAGGTTTCCAGCAGTTTCACGCACCACATCACGTACTCCCTTGCGTCGGCGAGATGGATAGTGATTGAGGGGAGGAGAAGGCGAGGGTGGTGAATGAGAAAAGAGTGAAGGGTATCCGTGCTGAAAGAGAGTG
Source organism: Ladona fulva (assembly GCA_000376725.2). NCBI lineage: Eukaryota > Metazoa > Arthropoda > Insecta > Odonata > Libellulidae > Ladona > Ladona fulva. Next base: position 3,322,237 of record KZ308169.1, read on the forward strand.
GGATGGGCGGAATGGTTCGGAGAGCGGGCAGGTGGTGCTGGAAGGTTTCGCTGCAGTTCGCACAGGTAAGGGAGAGCGAGAGAAAGGCCTTTTGACTCGAGAACGAGCGTAGCAGAAGTTCTCGAGCCGTGAGATAGCTCGCGGTCCACGGAGGGTAACCGTTCCCGGAGCTTTGGAAGCCCCTCCAACTCTTAGTTGGGCGGTGTTAAACCCCTCGGATTGACGCAGAACTGTACAGTGCTGGGTTATTGTGCTCTTCCATACAAAATAAATACTTTTGCCTCAGGTGAAAGGAAGTGAAAAAGGATATAACCCCGGATAGACCGTTGTAAAGGAAGCTCGGTCCTGACAAGAGACTTCGTTGGGTGGATATTCCAAGGTTCCGCGAGGCGTGCATCTTGAGTTTCCCGGGGAAAGAGGCGGAGTGAGTACGTCAATGTGCTGGTACGGGGTTTCTCTACCTTTTTTAAGGGTTTCATGTTTATCCTTAGAAAGTTTCCATGAGTACAATAGGTTGGGTTCCTTTAAAATCCTGTTGCTGGTTAAATTATCGCGCAATATAGTTTAAGGGGTATGAGGAACAAGTAAAGGATAAATGGAGTGTTTTAAAACAAACACAGTAACAGTTCCATTTATGAAGAAACGAGGCAATGATTAATTCCATTTTACTTTTATTCCATGTTTAATTAATTTTGTCTTTGACCTGATAGGATTAAATTACACACATTGTATACTATTATATTATTAATATTATACATATTATTCAATCTTACGCTAATAATTACAATAAATTTCCCGTCAAAACAATCAGATTTTAAGTAATCAACAAGCATCATTAAAAATCAGTGAAATGTATACTTGATAATTACAGAAAGGGAAAGTAAATCGATTCAGAGAGTTAATTTCAATCTCGAGTTATCACGTATTTACTACGAAGAAAATCCGTGAAAATTATTTGAAAGCAAGTTATAAAAATTCCGTTGTATTTTTAATCAGTTTTGCAAAAATTATATCGGTGCTTTCAGTGGAAATTTTAATGTAAACGGAGTGCACTGGATACCAGGGTTTGCTCCGCGTTAAGATTGATTTAAAAAGCGAGTTCATCCTTTCTTTTTTATCGGAAAAGTAACCAATAACGGTTAGATAGATTAAATTTTCTATTATTATTCCTCTAATAAATAACGCTTACTAGTAATATTTAAATAAATGGATGCAAAGGTGAATTATTTTTCATTACGAGTTACTCCATTTTCTCGTTCATTTCTATCGCATTATGATTTTATTCGAATTCGACTAGACATTAATAATTTGACTCGATGGAAATGTATTGGATTAGGCAGAAATATAATTGACATGAAAGAAACGGAGGCATCGCTATCTTAAAACGAGTGATTAAGAAATCCTGATCATTCTAAAACCTTCTCCAGATAGGGTTGATTACCTTAGGCAAGGATTTCAACCACATCGAATACATCAACAATTTGACTCGGATTTGCAGATGCCTCATGCGGAAACTTTCCTTCGCTTTTCCGGCAAATCTGCGTTAAGCGAGACCGAATCCTAGGTAGGATAAAATCATTCTCAAAAGCGAAAGGTGTGGCGATGTCTATCGGGCTTGAATCATTACGAGAACGCTAATTAGATAATGCATTTGAATATGAAGTTCTTTGCGCATGCGCGCTGACTATCTCAAATCTTTCGTCCTCATAAAAATTCTACAGGTCGAGGTCGGCCTTCTGACGAGGAACATATTTTTTCTGCTGAGAAAAAACGGGTGGGGTTTGTAAAGTCGTTCCGTTTCGGACCTGAGAGAGATCTGCACAGTGAGTATCCAGATAAACTTCACTTTTTACGGCCACATTGTCGTCTCAAACCCTTCGAGCGATTTGGATGAGTTGCCCAAGCAAGGAGGCAACGAATTGAAAGCTATCTGGGACAAACCGACCGAAGGAAAGTATTGTCTCGTCACGATGCTGCAACGCTGGGTTCACGTTATCGTTTTCATCTTGGGAAACGAGCGGGGAGGGAATTTCTAATAGGGTTTAGCGGCGTGGAAGGCGCCCTTGTGACTATGGTAAATTTTTCATCGTTATGAAATCCTAGGGGGAAAATGTAATTCTGAAAAGAGTGGTCAGCGGAGTAATTGCCCTCGGAATGACGGATGGGAAACTCCCACGTTCTGTCGCGATTATGTTCACGAAAATTACAGCGAGATTACTGGAAAATCTTGTAAGTTGACACGCTGATTAAAGAGAAAGTGATGGAGATATTATGTCTCGAAAGTTTTCTCATATCTCATGAGAATAACATAGAGAAATGCAGAAATTTTAAGAGGGGAATCGTTCATATTGTTTTTATTTACATCTCTACAAATGGATTATTAGGTCAGGCGGCTACGTAAAAAGTTAACTTACGACTACAGTGCTTAACATTAACACACACAAAAACATTAAGTAAAAGAATGAAAATTGTACTACTACTTATTTATTGTCTGAAAGGATACCCGGATACTTGGAAATCCAGGTGCACACCTCAATGCGCGAAGTTTAACAACTTGCTCTTACACGGATACACAAATTCAATTACCACAATTTAAAACTGTGGAAATCGTGTACAGTTAGCATTACTATGGCCAAATTATGAATGATTTTTTACTGAGACACATTTCCTCGTAATAAATTTAGCTTGTCTATTTTATCTAAGAGCATTACTTATATTGAGCTACTGAATAATTTCTCATAACCATTCGGGTGTAATTTACGAGAAAAAGAAACGAAGAAAATACTTGTATATAGTTTACTTTTACTTTTTAGTGCGGACATGTTCTTCTGAAAACTACTCCAGGGGTTGAAAAATTAAAATGAGACAATCAAAAAAACTTTTATGACTCTAATCAAAATCAGACAAGGGAACGTAAGAACAACTGAAGCGGAATTTATTATTTACTGTGGTTGGTCGAAATAAGACCGAAAAACCGCCGTCTGCAGTGATTTATTTTGCAAGCCGAAAGCTTTTAAAACTTCCTCATTAATCTCGCTTTAAGCCTTGACGTGCCTTCATGCATGGTATCTTTTTCACCTCAAGCAAATTACCTTTTCATGAGTAATTCGTCTATTCGTTTTCGAGCTCATACATTATCGTTTGTAGTATTCGGAATCACCGAGGCTCTATTCTATTTTCTCAGTTTTTTCTCCATTGAAGATGTGAAGAATTTTAACGTATCATTTAATGAAAATAGTTTTACCACATCACGATGCTATGTTTAAAATTACAACGCAATACTAAACAAACCCGGAAAGAGTTATATTTCTTCCCTTAAAAGTGTTATGTATTGACCTCGAAGCTTTCGATCATGAATTATGGTTTTAATACAACTATTTTTCTCTTATTTTGTTCAACTTGATAAATGATAATTTATACCTGAAAAATTCGTTTTTGTAATCATTGGAATATTAATGTCTGATTTACGCTTTCTGTTATTAAAATGCAGTAGTATGTACCCTATATTATTAATGACATAATCAATGAAACGTGTTCTTATATATTATGAAACACCATTGTTTTCGATTGGCTGGAAATGATATTTCTTACATAAATTTTGTTATGCATAAATTATGAACCGTCGAAAATCTTGGAGAAACGCATATTGATGAAAAATTAGTTATTGTTTATGAACCGTCGAAAATCTTGGAGAAACACATATTGATGAAAAATGAGTTCTTCGTACTCGTAATATTATATAAAGAAGAGATCAAGTCATTGAAATATAAGAATATTTATGTATCATTCTAGAAATATTATTGTAGGAAGTTAGGGGCAATTGTTGGTATTACGATATATTTAACCTTTAATATAGATTAGGTTATTAAATAGTTCTAGTATATCAAGTAAATAGAGTCCCGAACGTCCAAACTTGCAATGTCCTTTGCCCACAAAGCCTCCCGAATGGCTTGGAAAAGTGTTCTACCGGGATTGCTCGACGGACAGAGCACCCGACGGGTGATTGGGAGACCCGGGTTCGGTCCCCTTAGGCTTTTTTAAAAATATAGAGCTAAATAAAGATTATCTTGACCCCCTTGGAGATAAGGCAAAAGGAAGAATTCTTCGATTTTCTTAATTTTTCCTCCACTTTAATAGAGAAAAGGTTCAGGAACAAAAAAGTCTGGAAAGCAAAATCGATGGTACGGAAAGACCTTCCTTCCTCTCTTCCACGTGTTCCGTTGGCCACGATCTCATTTCAGACAAGCTACTTTTTCATCAAAAAACCCCAATTTTTTCCGAAAAGTATCCACTCTCTTGCACGTCTTTTTATTCCGTATTTCCGTGATGAACCCTCACGTACTCAATAAAAACATCTCTCGCCTTTAGACAAAGGAGAAAACCAGCTCTCTGTATGAGGTAGCCTTTCTTGCAGTCCTTCTTTGAAGGCTCTCTTTACAAAACAGAAAAAAGGTGCGAGTTCTGAATCTCATTCAAGGAAGGGGAATCTTTAAATTCGTGTAGAGATACCGCTATGAATCTCACTCCCATGTCTTCCTTCACTCCCGTTCCTTTCTCCTCCACCCACGCTCTGAGTTATTATGCGGTTGCATCTCTTCCATCTCACTGGCCTACCGGCGTGGTCATACGGAGCAACGTCTTGAAGTGTGCCATATTTTTGCGGCGGTGAAACGTGTTTATCTCTTTCGTTCCATCGCTCCAGAAGTCTGAAATGAGTATCCCGAGAACGTTCGGGATAATGGGAGAGGAATACTGTAAAAGTGAATCATCTCCTGGAACTTTGCTGTGATTGAAGAGTGAATTATCGGAGGGGAAGACGGTGAGATGGATACCCGGAATTCAAAAATCTGTCTTTTCGCTCTCAACCTTGGGAGGTAACAAAATTGCCACAAACACATCGCCGATTGGTCGAGAGTTCTCAAAGTGGTCTGTATGGACCCTTAGAATCGATGGCGATTCGCAGGGTGTCGATAAAGATTCAAGGTACGTGGTGGGGTTAAAATGTAATGATTTTTTATTTATGAAAAATTAGCTTATTCTCTTTTATTCTAATGATTACAATTAGCAATAGGCGATCTTACCAAAAATTAATTTTAAATGTGATTACTATTAATAAATTCGTTATATAACAATTTAAATTTTATACTAGATGAGAGTTGATGGAAAATGCTTGTAGGTAGGAGAGAGGAGAGAGCATTGGTCGTAAAACGTTTAGTTAAAAACTAATTCGTAGCGTGTACTCTCAAAGCATGAAAGCTGAACAAATGTTTTATCAATTAACTGAAAATAATTCGCCATAAGGCAACTCACTTCGAAGGTTTAAAACAAGTGAAATCTTTTAAAAGAAACAAAATATTTATGCCGAAATATCTTGGAAGAGAATATAGAGTAGATTTGAAACTTAAAAATAAGGCATGCACCTGTAACTCTAGGTTTAGGTTTGTATCAGGTTGCATTGACCGAATCGAATTAGAAAAATGTTCGTAAACATAAAGCAAAAGTAAGAATTGAGAAAGCGACAAACTGAGCATAATTTTTTATTGAACTATTAATAATTTTCGTCCCTATTTAAGCTCTCATTAGGCTTTTCCCAAAAATTCTTAAAATGTTTTGGAAGATAATTTCAGTTCTTCTGGCCAGCAGCTCAGTCACATCATGTAAGAGATTTTTTAAACCTGATTTAAGAATTTTTGTGATATACTGAAATTAATTACAAAACCTGAGAATAACATAGTCTTTCACGTGAGAGAATGAGACCTTCTTTGAAATTTCCAAACCTTCTCAAGTTTCTTCCATCTACGTGTGAGAGAGATTTTCCGATTCTTTGGCATCGTCATAAACGAGAGAAAGAAACAGGGAGAAATCTATATTGAAATCTTGATTCAATTTCTACGGAACGATTTTTGAGTCACGCTGAAATACTTCGCTAAAACTGCAATGTTAATGACGTAAAGCAAGTATTTGCTTCATGTTTGCAAACTAATTCACGAAACAAACTTTGTTGCAGGGAATAGAGATTAGAAAATTTCCCGTATATTGCGGTCATTTAGAAGCCTACTAATGAATGTTATTAAATTTCATGTGAATTCATTGGAAAATTACGTTCGCGCTCGCGTTTTATTCATTATAAACTTAACTGGGGATAATATTAGATATCCATTCATACTCCCGAGGTACTTAGTTACGTCTATTTGCCCATTGAGTTCATGAGTCAATGACAGTTAAGAAAATAAGGAAACTAGGTTTGATAAACATAAGTATTTTTAGATAGTACACCAGGAAACGTAACGATATTTAAATTGAGAAATTCTTATTATAATAATAAAGAACAACCACATAATAACAAATACATATCGTATTAATACACATTACAGTCAGCCCAAATTGCAACATATACTATGAGCAGAAATACGTCAAGTGCATGATATCGAAGGATATATGAATATGAGGAAATTAGACAGTCGCATAATGCTTACATCACCTATTTTTTAAACGTCTTTTTACATTGAAAGATTCAGAACTATTGGTAATATTTTATTTTAACACTCTTCCTATCCGTTAACAGTTAATGAGTTTTTTTATTTACGTTCTGATTAATAATTGAAACATCAGTTTTCTCGTGTGCTTTAATTTTGGTAAAAGTAATCTCTAGAGCAAGCACGTGCTTTATCTATGGGAAAATCTTTTCACTAGAAAGTTTCTTAAAAAAATAAAAGACATAGTTGGAATGATCTGTGAAAATGCGACCTATTGGTAAATTCCGATGCGGAACTTTCTCGATTTTTCAGTCAGGCTCGATTTTCCTCCACTAAACGATTATCATTTTCTGGTCGTGTTTTTACTGCAACAGTTTCTCCTCCTCTTCGCTTTTCCTTCTCTAGGTCAGTGGACGCGCTGTCTTCTTTGCGGAAGCGGTAGAGCCTACTTTTAAATTTAGCTTTCCTTGGGTATTGCAAATATCCTGACCCAATGATAGAACAACAGGCTGAAAATAAGCGAAAGGACTCATCTGGAGGAAGCATTCGCATCAGCATTTTTTTTACTAGAGGAATATATTCATAAACAGTGAATTCCTTGGCCTACGCCCTATCATATGATGATCCTGTTTGAATTCAGCGGCTCACTTCTTCAATGTTGAGAAAGATCGTAAAGAGTTTCCCAAAGATAATCTAGCTTGTTCTTTATTTCTTTTGGCGTAATCATAATCGAAGTATTTAATTATTACGCGATTTCCAACATTTACAGTTTTACTGTTCTTGCGTTCACGACAGTCAAAAACTGAATATCTAAATTTTCACGATAGACCATCAGACCTGAGGAATTTCCAAGCCATTTAGAACTACCAGCAACTTTTCTATAACCTGAAAACTTTCCGAACTACTCTCGTATAAGGACGTATAATAATAATAATCGTACGCACTTCAAAGGAAACGCAGAAAAAGCAAAATCTGTCTTCCATAGTCAATCAAGTTTATGAAGTAATTTAAAATAACGAAGATTAAAATATATAGTAAAAAATATGAACTTCAAATTAGTGTTAGACACTTAGATAAATTCGTTAGGAAAACCAGTCGTTCAGTAAAATGATCTGATGAAATTGGTGAGTATACAAAGCACACTTTACAAAACGACAATTTCTGCATAATTATATTATTTTGTCGAAAAGAATGAATGCAAAAAATCATTTTATGTTTTCGCTTCGTTTATTTTTCCTTAGAAGTTTCGGAAGTGTATGTACAATTCTATATAACGAAAATATTTCCTATTGAAACCCTCTAATCTCATTCCAAGGATTGTCACTTAATTTTACTTTTCACTTTCCGTTTTTGCTCATCGTGCTCTTCAAACATTTTATCGTAATATTTATATTATATTTGATCTATTTCAAAGTAAATATTTTTACAGACATTTTAGGACACTGACCTTAAAAGTTGGATAGCAATATCATAAGAAATTCTGGAGGCAAATATAGTAAGAAAAACAAGACACTAAAAGAACTGAAGCCTTGTTGTTTGCATTTTATGTAGGTTCGGGTAACCTATCAATAATAAGTATATAAACTTTTTGATACAGGAGTAATGCCATGCGCATGATGTACCGTTTGTTTTTACAATTTGTTTTAAACACATTGCAAAGTTTAATTTTCATTGATGTGCAATTGATTTGGAACGATAACAGCCAATTATAGTCAACTCGATGTACTGTAGACTCGCATCCTATGATTAGTTGCTATATTTTCTTGATTACTGCTGCCATCCATCGTGATTAGAAGAAAATCATCAATGATTCACCATTAGACAGATATTCCGAATCTTTACCTTCTACCTTAAGTTTAAAACGAAATCTACTCATATATTTTATGAATTGTCTATATATGTATATATTTTTTTATTTGATTGATGTATATGCTATTATTCTAAGAATATTTCGGAACGCATTTTCCAATATTGTCCCCACGAAGCTTTCGTGCTTTATTTTTTATATTTCTTCATTCTCCAATGTTGCGCGCGCATCACTATTTTCTTATTTTAAGGCATCGTTTTAGTGGAAGATGCTCCAAGGTTACAATGCGGTTTTCTCAAATATTTATGTCAGGAAGAGTCGGGTGAAGATGTTCTGATCTGATGAATCTGATTTTCCGTATTTTTCGCTTATTTTATAAGTTTCTCTTTCCCTCATTTACTGATTTCTATGGGAAATTTTGTGTACTCTTTCCAGTCATAAGTGTCCATGATTCTCTCTGTTTCCTCTTTAGCTACGAGTTTTTTTGGTGTCGTTTCGATGCCAGATTTCTCTATCAAATCCTTGGCTCAAGCTCCAAATCTCAAGATGACAGTGTATGAACGCTGCTGCTTTTCCATCGGCTGACGTTAAAATTATGAATTTCAGTTTCATGAATGATGTTGGAATCGATCATTATACGAACAATAATTATAATGTTTTAGACTTTGTAAACAACCATATTACCGACCACATAAACGACTTGTAACTCGACCATACGCATTGCAATGACGTCATATAAAGTTTAGTTTTTATACAGACCTATTCTCATTCAGCTAATTTATCTTTGAGTAATTATTATAAAATTTCCAATTAATTTCTGTATTTTAAAGAGAAGAATCTCGATATTTGCCTTTCCTTCCCTGAAGAAGGGAAAGACAAGAATGAGCGACATCTGAGAGTGCCAAAATATAACATTGCAGTGGCAAAGTTATGTTTGATATGCCATTATCATAGTAAAAATAGGAAAATGACGTCGATTGCGTCTTCCTACAGTCTACCGAAAGACTATTTAAGGGTCCCTGGCTGCTATCCAAATCCCTTCCCGCTCACTACTTCCGGTCTCCTCCGCGTGTGTCAGAATTACTGTTTATGACATTTCATTGCTCCGTGTACGACGAGATGGAATTTTAAATGTATCAGTTGAATATGTCACAATCTCTTCATTTTACTGCGGTAGAACTGGCGGTATTTACTATCAAAACATCGTGGATACTTCGCGCCTGCAAAGTTGGAAATTTTTATTTTTGCTGTGAAAACCTTCCTTAATAACAAAATGCCTCACATTTTCTTAAAATGCACTAATAGCCATTTTTGCAGTTTAATATCAATACTATGGAAGTTTTAATGTTAAAAACTAAAAACTGTTTTCGCAAGTAGCTATTAGTCCCATTTCCGTATCAAATACGTATACTTTTCTCTACAGCAATGAAATTGTCCGCAAATCAGAGTTTTGTTTCACCCCAGGAAAAATATATTTAAGCTTTACTTTACATAGGTATTTTTGAGTAATATTGAACTCAGTTTATCACATATATAAAACGGTTATCATAATGTAATTGATTATTATTACTATTGTATCTCAAACAAATTTATGGTTCATCTTCCAGTCTGTTTTCTCCGAAGCAGTTATCGTCGAAGGTTTTAATCTGCCATATTCGTGCCGAATCCCTAAATACTTATCACGACATTACAAGCGATATTTAACAATGATTTCCTTCTTTTATATACTATCCCATCAACTAATTGCAAATTTAAGATATCATTAAGGGCAAGCATGTAGGTAGAATTCTTCTGACAAAAAATGGCGATGTTGCATTATTCCTTTCGGCTAAGAGGCTGAGTCCTTTGCCAAACAAAGTTGGCATTGAAACATATTTGCAGAAATTCGATAAACATGAGCCAAAAAGTTCCCGGAGTGGTTATTACGTAATAATTGTAAGTAATGAAAAGGTGTAAAGAGAGGACAGTTGCTTAACCTAGATATTATATAAGCGACCTCTTAAACGTTTGATTCCTCATCTTTATCGAGATTCCAATTTTATTGTACATTCATATCCCAAAATTTCGACTAATCTAATTATTAGCGGTCCTGGGTTTAATTCTCGGTGATATGTGCGAAAAGTCATAAGTTATCGAAGTAATTTTAATACTACTACTACTGACCAGTGATATTACAAATGGATGATTTAGTTTCGATATTCATGAATTTTTACAAAGCTTGCTGTATAACATACATGAATATATATATATATANNTATATATATATATATATATATGTGAAAACAAAATGTTCTGTAACTGGTAGCAATGTAACCATTAGGTGCGAACAAAATATCGTCACAATAAACATAAATTGGAGTGATGTAGTCATTGCGTTAATAAAATGTGTAATCCATACAGATAACTAAATATAGTTGAAAATTTCCATTTGTGATTGAAATGCTGTATCTAATCATTTAATCTAATTATCTTCCTATCTGTCATTTGAATCTCACAAAAGTCACAATTGGTATTATTAAAATACCAAACTGTCTCAGGGAATCGCGTTGATATTCAGTATTCTCTTCTTCTCAAGGGCAACTGCAGAATGCTGCATAAAATTATAGCGAAAGAAGCGTAATATCTGACCACCGCCTAGTTATTCCCACCTTCTGTGTCGATACCTCGAAGATGTGCGTTGTCGGATCGTTTATCCCTCTTCTGAGTGAGATATGTTGGAGAAGGTTAATAGAGATGAGTAATTAATGCGAGCTTAAGTCCTCAGACGTACTCTGTAAGCTGCATTTTGCAACGAAAAATGCATTGTAGGCTTACTTTCTGATGATTCCAGTTTCTTCTGCTTACACAATTACACAATCTAGATATATATGTTCTCTCTCTGTGTATCATATATTATGTAACTGTAGAGTTAGATATAGTAGGAGAGATTACATTGAGGAAACAGTCTTAGTTAAGGTCAATTGTTGAGTAACGAACTAATTAATTCGTAGAAACACTAGTTTATTCGTATAGTGATAAAACAAATACAAAAGCAATGAAGAGGATTCATTGTAAGAGTTCAAAATAGTAAATTGCCAATTTTGAGCAACGAAGTATTATTTTCAAATTTTTATGGCTGGAATAATACGGGTGGAATTTTCACTTAAAGATTTCCTTTGGATGACAATAGGATAAATCTAGCTCCTGTGAATTTTATTTGATCCATCCGTTCCTAAGATATTGATCATGATCACAAAAATGGAGCCATAACGTCAGTTTCAAGTAATAGAAGAAAAGTTATTGAAAGCATACAAATTAATTCTTTGGGGTTCGATAGATTTATAATATAAAGATATTGTTGATTTTAAGAGTTAAATGTCAAATATTACGTCATTCAAAAGTTTACATCAAGAAATTATTAATACATAAGAGGAAAATCTATCAATAAAACGCTGCTTTATTTAGTAAATCGATTTAAAGGTACAACAGATGAAAATTATGATCAATAAAAATATGATTAAAGCATAGGGATGCCAGGTGAAACCCTTCCTGTTCTAAAATTTTCGTTCGATCGCGTTTCAGCATAATTTGCAAATGACTTGCTTATTTCTGATAATAGCGTCTCTTCTGAAACAGCAAAATCCGAATTTATTCCAATCATTTAAATAACACTTTTTTGCTTTGCAGTTAACAAGTGCAACCGATACTTGAGTAATTTGAGACACTTTCATTCGAAATAATAAGCTGAACCGCCAAGCGCTGGCGATAAAGTAAATGTTTCAGAGAGACGTTTGAGAGAGGAAGAGAGAAATGGAGTGAAGGGGAAAATGAAGTAAGCCATTGAACGAAGCAATTCGTTTCGCCTCTTTGAGTAAAAATGCAGAATACCGTGATTGCAACCGAAGAGAATAGGTCAAGCCGAACGTTTCTCCAACTTTGGACGTGCTCGCGAAAGTCAAAAAACGAACAACCGCAAGCAAAAGAAATACTTTGTGCCATTCATGAATACTTGATTTTTTCCACAACCATTTGGGTGGCACACACCAATACGGAATAAACGTTTCACTGAAAGAATAATTGTGGATTAAGGAATGGGGGTGTAAAAATTAGAAAGTCTGAGGCGAATACGTGAGGAGTTTGTAGGATCTCTTATACTTCCACGACAGCCTTCGAACGAACGTCCGAACTTAAAAATTCGTCATGAAACAGCCCGAGCGGAGCAAAGTCTCTTTTTATTCAAGATATTGAATAAAATGAACGTCTATAGAGATAAGATTACATTTGAAAATGACCATGAAAGTAATAAATAACTTATGGATGGAGAATCTAATAGTAAAAAAAATACGTTATTGCTGCTTTTCGCAAAGAATGCAATTCTAAATTAATAAACCACGATATGTTTTCAGTTTTGTGGGACACCAAGTACGCCTATTAGATTTTCCTAACGATCAGGAAATGTTTACAGTAATATATCTTTTTTGTAATATGATTAACATTAAATTCCCTCTCCCTATAATACTATTAATGTCCCCTCTATACTTAATATGATTCTAAATAGACTAACATTCAGCATTTCGTCGGTGTTTTGAAAAACTACAAAAAGTGTGAATGGAAAAGAGTTTTATTCTGATTTTTGGTAAAACATAATTGAAATAATATTTTCTCAAACATATTAGTTTTTTGAACTAAAAATCCAAAATTAATGAACTAGAAATAACTTCCAATGAAAATAATTAAACAATTTTTTATAAAATATATTAGAAATTTTATAAATTATCATTTTTGCATGTAACAGTTTACACACAAAAAACTTCAAAATGATAAAACTTTGAATAAACATGAATCTGATATCGGATGAACCTCAACTGCCCGAAAACTAGTGTAACCGAAGTGATACAAAAATTGATGGACCATTATCGGATAGGTCTTGCACAAAAAGTTTGTTTTTAAGGGAATGAGCCATTCCCGAGTAAGAACACAATTCATGTTTGTGGAGGTAACGAGATTCCTCTTAAACTCCGGAACTTTCCACCTCTGTCGGGGCCCTCAGAGCTACGGATATGGATTGTTTATCAATTCACCTAACACGTTCAAATCAATGCGGACCTGTCAATATATACTCTTGTGAGATGTGGCTCTAGCCAAATGAAGTATTCTTGTTAAACTCTTTGATATTTTAGGTTAAAGCTGTGTTCGTAACCTTGTATCTCATCTAAGATAACTACAAACCGATAACATTCTCTGTTCTTTCTCGTTCAACAACCGTAGTAATCGACAATAAAAGATAAGTTCATCACGGATTTAAGTTCGGTATTGATAACTGGAGAAATGTTACTCAATAGTATCGAATAACTCTCACGCCTACAATTACCCGATAACTTTGGAAATTTCCAATTCGGTGTTACAAATAGCTGCTTCGAATAAACTGCAAATTTTGCTCAAAATTTTCCAATATTTCCATTGCGTGAGAAATCAAAGAGAAAAGCTCGAATTCGTCGAAGGAAGATTCATGAAAGGCACAAGGAAACGTGATTTCCGCGTTGAAATCTGATTTCTAAATCGTTCGATATAAACACTGTATCGAAATCGCGATGGTGCGTTCAACTTGCCCCGTAATTTATGAATTACGTTTCGAAACTCCAATATACTTCCTCATGAATCACTTCACTTCGTTTCACTTGCGCTTGCACCTAACCGTGGTAGGTATGAAGGCGAAGGAAAATATAATTGTCCGTTTATGGTAGCTTTGTAAAACATGGAATTGGTTATTAACAGAGTATTCCGTAAATAAATTCTTAATGAACGATATCTAAGAAAGCTGATGGAATGATGGCTTCCTGAATAAGAGAATTGCATATGATATTGCTTATTCTTTGAACTTACTGATGCTCTATGTTAAAAAACCGTAGGATAAAAGAAACGAGGAATACAAATTGTTTTATTTCTGAATTGAAGTATTAAAATGTCTTTTCTCTTAAGTTGCTTTTCGTTGTTCATCAAGATAAGAAATCTTCTTGAAATATCAGAGCTTTTAAAATAAAACGATAGGAAAAATATTAATTTTGAGGAATTAAAATATTCCTTTAGATGATAATATGAACAATCCACTGGAGCTAAATTGGGTGACAATAGAAAATAATCCTTATTTTGTTTTATTTTTGTAGAATAATAATAACAACGTGATGTGGGCTTTAGTCGTGTTTAGATGATCGGTTTCTTTCTTCTTTTAAAAAGTTTTTTCTGATTAAATCGCCCAATTTTAACAGCAGGTTCTTCCGGCAATTTGTTGCGTACATTATGAATTCATAAACTACTTTCAAAACTAGTAGTAGGCTTCCCTCAAATAAATGGGTGAAAATAAAAGAATTGCAAATACAATTTTTAGTCAATCAATGAAGAAGGTATTTTATTTAGGTAGATGTTGCTGTTGTGTTTTTCAATGAATATATTTACGCAAAGAATTAATATGGAACGGATTTCCTGACCCGAATTTTAAGAACATTATTTCCATCTACTGGCGTTTGTTAAGTCTTCATTCGGAATCAATCAACTTTTGATACCTTCCTACCATTTGTAGAAGTCATCATAATCATTATCATTCTTCTTCACGAAAATAGAAGAGCGCTTTCCGTACGTATAACTGATTAACACATAATTTTTATGGTTTTAATAATTATCGTATGATTAGATAAGAAATATAACGATATTATAAATTGATACATAATTTCGATTGACGTCCTAGACTTGATTATTTCATATCCGTTTCGGTAAAGGGGATCAACTCTTCGCGGAATTTTTATCAGAACGATTGCTGAATAATTTAACAGAATTCATGAATATATTAGTGACGCAACAGCCACACACGGCCAAAGCCTTGCCACACGAAATTTAATTGTTCGAAAGATCGAGAATTCTATTGACTATTGGGTGCTACCTCTCAGGCAGGCAGTTCCGTAAATACATCATTTTCCTGAGTCAACAGTAGGTACACCTGGCTGAAGGATTCACAAAAAAAACATCGATTTTGTAACCGCTTACGCTAGAGGGAGAAGATCGGTCTGCATGACGATCGGCTCAGTCATAACATGATTACATCGAAGCGCAAGTTGTTTGATTGAAATTAAAAGAATGAACCGATATCAAGATATTATGGACCCATCAATATTTACGGGGGTGCATCTTCTCAACAATGCCTTGAAAACTTTATTTAATATTGAAATATTGCGCTTGGTACATACGAGAGAACATGAGAACAGAATTTTTTATGCTATAGTTTAGGAAATCGAGTTATTCTTCCACATTAGATTGATTTTACTCTCACAATCCGAGTCTCCGATTTGGTTGCAGAAGATTAACGAGGTATAATTGCACTATATATCGCTATAAAAATCTCTACAGGAATGTACCCTAATAAAATTATAGCGCCCAATTTCTTCGTAAACACGAGCTGATTGGGAGAAACTTTAAATTACTTTAACTTAAGTTTGATTTTTCTGTAAAATCATGGTGTAATGTTCGGTAACTTTGGTTTCAATTTTAAATACCTACCAGTAACGACTCCCCCGGCCGCACGCCGAAAGGCGGCTTGCAGGGTATTTATGTAGATGTAGATTGTTGTATGTATTGTTGTATCAACAACAGCAACAATAAACATAATAATATACCTTAAATAGCATTGATGTGAAGATGTTAATCGTTAAAGATGGTCGATCTTGTTGAACTTTATGAATCAAATTGAGAAAGACAAATTCCAGCAGTACCTCTGAGGATGAGCGACACCATAACTGAAATATGGACTAGTACAAGTATATTGGTCACGCTGACAAAAGAAAGGTCTTTTGTATTTTACACTTAACTGTTTCCGCGATCGATCAATTAGAATGTCTTAAATTGGTTTCGAATCTTTTATTATTCCGTCTATTTGCTTCCTGTATTTGATATTTAATATATTTTATATATTCAAATTTTAATTATTGAACTATAATATCAATGAAAATTAAATTAAATTTCAAATGTCAATAAGTAAATACTTAAGTAAAATATGTAAATTTCAAATAAATAGCGAGGGAGAAATTCAACGGAAACTATTTTTTAGCTCTAAGTTTATTTCTTTCATACAAAGTGATGATTCATACAAATGAGATTTCAATTCGCAAAAGATAAATTCTCTCTAAAAGTTTTTTGTATGTTCAGTTCAGAACAGATCAGAAGTGATTCATAATTTCTTCTAAAACTGATATGTGTTTCTATTTACTCCACAGTATTGAACTTCGTGGAGACGGGACATTAGGAGGAGTTACGTTCATTGGCCATGAATTTGCAGATGTTATGACCCGAAGAGCCGTCCAGAAAAGACCTTTGTTTTTAAGCCGCCGGGTGGATTAGGCGTCGCGCTTCGATGCCTGAGCCCGAGGCCTTAGAGCGTGACTCTGCGTCGGGAGGGTTGGTGGCGTCGTGCATCAACTCGGACTTGGTCCGAACCCATGCTCGCTTGAAGTTCACTTTTTAGTCGTGTGCACGAAACTGTATTTCCTCAGTGTATTTACTAAACCCTCCGAAACGAGAAAGAGATCTCGAGGTGGTGTCCATAACGCCTTCTTACGCTCTTCAGTTTGGTCATTGATGATTACGAGAAGGAAGAACCCCTTGAGTTCCCTCAGTGAATTTGGATGAGACCCGAATAACTAGAGAAAGGAGGAGAATATTCTCCAGCAAGAAAGTTTCTTTTCCTTCACAACATCTGTAGGTTTGGATACTTAGAAAATCGCGATCATAGCACATCCTTTGTAATACGTCAACCATTCGGAACTATTGCTACGGTGATAGTCTTCCTAGCAGCGGAAGAAAACGGATCGACCCAGTTGCAGACAAAATTACGACGAAGTCGTGCGTTTAAGTGTGAAAGTGAGAATCTGATACAACGAAGGGACTGCGACGGATCCACGGACCGGCGGACGGAAACCACTAATTTTCCCCAATCAATGATGGCAATTATGGCTAAGGTGTTCACGTTCAACTGGAAAACTCGCTCGCGATAGCTAACTTCATTGGAGACATCATTCGTTCATGTGCAGACATTGAATTTTATTTATTCTATGTCAAACAATGTCCCCACCATCAATGGAGGCGATATATGTTGTGCGGGTGGTAAGTCGAGGTAGCGGTCAAGGTGCGTTGCCCTCAGAGAGAAGATATTCCGCCACCACTGTCGGCGGCCTCGCCATTGTCCACGCTCTTCTTGCCCTCACCCTCCTCCTTTTGGGCGCCCTCCACGTTGCTTTCATGCCGTCTGCCCACGCCCACTCCGAAGTGCAGATCGTCAAGACAAGCATATGGGACGTGGAAGCAGATTCCTTGCTGGTGACCATCGCGTCCTCTTCTTGGGTCCTCACTTCAGTCTGCATAACGATCGGCCCCGTCATAACTGGGGTGCTATCCTGGAAGCAGTGGTATCTGGAGGCGAATCTCCGCAGATTTTTGGCCGCATCCGTGGTGGCTTTTGTAGTCTCTTCCGCTTCTGCCGCTCTCACCGGTACAACCCTTCTGTTGCAGCCCAAATCACAGGAGATCAAATCCACGAAGGATCACTATCTCGCCGCTTACGTATACCAACCAGATGAGGTTACTTCTCCATGTATCGTAGATAACCCAGAGGCTCCCTGCAACGGTTCCATCACTTGGGATCTTCCTGCAGAGAACGTGACAACAACTAAGCATTCGCTACTTCCTTCTTTGGCGGCCAATGCGACCGTGGCGGCGGTCCTCGAGGCCTTGGCCTGTTTGGCTTCTTTAAGGGTGGCATGGGTAGGAGTCCGGAAGAGAGAAGACGATAGTAAAGAAGGCATTGAAGGACCTGCTAGTTCCCCTCCGGAATCCCTTCCTCCAATACGATTAGCCCCTGACATCGTACCTTGCGAGAGTACACGAGAATACGAAGAAAGGATGAGACGGTTTGTCGCTGACGCAGTTGTTAATCCCGAAACCTTAGGCAGATAATAAAAATCCGTTTCCCAGCTACCGCACGCTGTGCTCTTGTTATCCAAGATAAATCGATTACATATCGATTTGAGGTTTCTGTACCCGAAATTTTGCTTTTCAGGGAGAACAGTTCTTGCCTACGGAGAAGAAAAGCATTCAAGGGCATTGATAAAACGCAATGCCAAAATGTACTCTAGAATTGATGAAGTGATTTTTGAGTGAACGATTAGAGGCTTCCAAGTGGAGGTCTCTATTGACTTTGATATATTATAAATAATGGAACAGAAGCAAAACTTTATCTCAGTGACATTGATAAAAAGGAAATTTTCCATGGATTTTCTAAGAAGTTACTATCGGTCTGCTTCAACAAGTGTTGATAATATTTTATCTTGATGGAGTATAAAATTTAGTCTTTATATCACTTGAACTCATGAACTAAGGTGCGCACAGATTCGAGCACTAAGCTCTCATACATGTGTTACAAAGTATGTGGCTGTGTTGAGTGGTTTGAAGAGATACCATTATGAATCAATATTATGATTTAAGCATTAAAGAGTTACTTAACTAGAAAAACAAGAATAATCTCCTATTGTACATGTCAGCAATAAATAGAAGTAATGCAAAAGAATTTAGTTTTATAGTTGTAATTATGTATCATAATAACAGTTGATAATATTGCCATCAATTTCTTTCATAACCCACATGACTTGACAGTGAAGATGTTTGCATGTGATGCTGAATTCAAGAAGGTAATAAGGAGTGTTAAGGATAACATCAAAATACAAATAATTTCATTGAAATTTAAATTTTAAAATAAATANCTTACATTAAAATTATATTCTAAAGAAATGAAAATTTAGTTTAAGAAAGAAAGGTTTAATTTCTTTTTGGGTATAGATGAAAAAGAAATGCAAAGAAATAAAAATGTAATCATTAGGCGATGGAAAGGTACGTTGAGATACCGACGAATTTTTTCGGGAAGGAAATGATCGAAAACTACGTTTTATTCATCTCTGTGAATAGCCAATCTCGATACCTGTACCTCAGCTACCTCGCAGTCTCGGCTACTACGGTCGCCAGAGAGTTAATACGTACGCCAGAGAGAACATACGTTGTTTTTTATACAACTAACAGCCATCGCCTTAGCCCAATAAAGTCTTCTATGATTAAGATGCATAATCGCATGGAATCATCAAAGCCTATTTAAGAATTTTTACTAGGGGGAGTCCAAGGAGACCCACGAAAATTTGATGTGGGAGCGTAGTGCACAAATAGTTACGTCCCTGTTCAGAAGAAACCGTTTATACCTTAATACTTTGTTTGGAAAGGGGAAATGTCGGAGACATGCAAGCGGGACGAAATATTGCTAAAGCAAAGTGCAAGTCCCTATATTATTTCTTGCAAATGTTCAATCTTTGCTAAAAAAATTTAATGTTATAGGATCTAAAGATGAATAAATATCCTTATACTAAATATTTTCCTAGCATTAGGAAGCACAATTTTCTGAGCACCCGGTACCTTAGGATATCAGTTTGAATTGCCGTATTTATCGTCTTAAAAAATTCATTGGTATAAATGATGCGTTAATAATTATGTTAAGTAAAAGTCAAATTTAAGAAACAATACATAGGTTCTAGCTTTCCTTACGAAACTCTATGCACATTTTTATTAATCATGAGAAACGTATAGAAGGTAGATTTTCTAACAAATTCTTGAATCTTATTAATGAATAAGAAAATCAAATATACTCATATTTATTTTATTAGGATCTATTTAATATAAATATACACGAATAGCGAGCGCATAGGCACACACTACTTCCTCCCTTTGGATTTGAAGCCATAAAGTTTAAGAAATAATTTGGTAATATTTGCCGATATTATTTATTACGAGAAAACATTCAGCTTATTGCCGATTTATTACGATAAAACATTCAGTGATATAAATAGGACAGACCTAACGTATTCATCACCCTGATAAGAAGGAGGAAAAGAAGAGATTATAATAACTCAAGGAGAGGTGCAGGAGGCAATAAAAGAAGTTAGGATTTGCAAAGCAGCTGGGTATGACGAAATAGACCCCGAGCTTATAAAATTCGGAGGCAAGAATGTGATACGAATTATTACAACAATCTTCCAATATGCCTGCAGAACAACGACTATACCAGATGAGTGGAAAACTAATATGTATCATAGTACCAATCTTTAAGAAAGGAAATAACGAAGAATGTAGAAACTATCGACCAATTTGTCTTTCATCTGTGATTTTCTGTGACCAATTTGTCTTTCATCTGTGATTTACAAATTGTATACAAGGATACTGAAGAATAAGCTCAGGAAAGTCATCGAAAATAAACTTGAAGAGGAACAAGCAGGTTTTAGACCAGGAAGACAAACCCAAGACCACATTTTTACCTTAAAAACACTGATAGGACAAAAAATTGAGAAAAACAGAAAGCTAGACTTAAGGGCAGCTTTTGATTCTGTACCTCGAAAGTACTAATGGGAAGCATTGATAAAGAAGAAAGTACCTTACAAACTTATAAAAGTCATAAAAAGCCTATATGATGGAGTTACGGGAGTAGTTAGAATAGATGGGGAGCTATCCAGAGAATTCAGCATGGAAAAGTAGTAAAACAAGGTGATAGCCTCAGCCCTCATCTCTTTATAAATTTTATGGATGAAATAGCATAGAACTGTAAGCAGAAAACAGAAAGAACTCAGATAGGTTTTTGGAATCTGAAATCAGTTCATATACAGGTACTACTATATGCCGATGACTTAGTTCTGATTGCAGTTACCGAAGAAAAGCTACAAAACTGTGTGACAGAATGGGGAGATGAACTTACAAGGAAGGAAATGGAGAAAAATGTAAAGAAAAGTAAAGTAATGTGTATTGCAAAGGAAGGACTCCAGAACATAACTATCAAGTATAAAAACGAATAACTAGAACAAGTAGATGGGTATAAAAATTGGGAACTATAATTACTAGTGATGGGAGATACGATGAAGAGATTTTGAACAAAAGGCGAAAGGCAAATGCTATCTACTACCAGTTCAATAAAACTATAGTGGGAAAGAAAGAGGTAACTATTAAAACGAAAATGCAGCTCTATCAGTCAGTATTGGTTTCCACTTCACTATATGGAGTAAAAAGACTACCTTGGCAAGATAAATATGCCAGAAAAATCCAAGCTAGTGAAATGAAGTATGTACTTGAGAAGAACAATAAATAACACCTGAAAAGATAAAATACGAAACGAGAGAGTAAGAGAAGATGTGAAGCAAAGGCCACTAGAGAAAATAATTGAGGAAAGATAGTTAAAATGGTATGGCCATGCTTTTCGAATGGAAGTTGACAGGAGAGTAAAGCAAGTACTGGAAGTTAAAGTGCAGGGAAAAAGAGGAAGAGGTATACCAAGAATAACCTGGGATTGAGAACATTGGAAGCTAAAGAGGCAAGACACCAAGTGAAATGAGAAGAATGATGAAGAATCCGACAGAATGGAAGAAATGGGTGGAGATGACGAACTGAGGCATCCCCCCCCCCCCCCCCC
>KZ308169.1:3344061-3384483 GCA_000376725.2 Ladona fulva
CCGACGCTGAAAAAGACAAAAGGGGAAGAAGAAGAACATTTGCCGATAAAGTAAGTTACCCTCTTACTTACCAGCAAATAAGAAATGGTAACTTTAGCCTCGTTTCTTACGTTGGCTCTAAATTTTCATCTTACATTAAAATTATATTCTAAAGAAATGAAAATTTAGTTTAAGAAAGAAAGGTTTAATTTCTTTTTGGGTATAGATGAAAAAGAAATGCAAAGAAATAAAAATGTAATCATTAGGCGATGGAAAGGTACGTTGAGATACCGACGAATTTTTTCGGGAAGGAAATGATCGAAAACTACGTTTTATTCATCTCTGTGAATAGCCAATCTCGATACCTGTACCTCAGCTACCTCGCAGTCTCGGCTACTACGGTCGCCAGAGAGTTAATACGTACGCCAGAGAGAACATACGTTGTTTTTTATACAACTAACAGCCATCGCCTTAGCCCAATAAAGTCTTCTATGATTAAGATGCATAATCGCATGGAATCATCAAAGCCTATTTAAGAATTTTTACTAGGGGGAGTCCAAGGAGACCCACGAAAATTTGATGTGGGAGCGTAGTGCACAAATAGTTACGTCCCTGTTCAGAAGAAACCGTTTATACCTTAATACTTTGTTTGGAAAGGGGAAATGTCGGAGACATGCAAGCGGGACGAAATATTGCTAAAGCAAAGTGCAAGTCCCTATATTATTTCTTGCAAATGTTCAATCTTTGCTAAAAAAATCAAATGTTATAGGATCTGATCTGAGGTGCTTAATAAGGGCACGTATGAACAACAGCAGTAAGCGCTAAACTCCGAAAGATAGCAGCCTACATATCTTAAAAAAATCTCGGAATTTTCTCTTTTATTTGTACCGGCTTATAATTTATCAATTTATCTCATCGGTTCAATGATGGATATTTAATGGTGAATTTATTTCACCCTTGCTGGAGTAATATACATTTACTACTGTAAATTGTTACGATTGTTCATAGCAGAGGTTTAATTTAATAGAGGCAATTATGTTCGAAATTGCTAATAAAAAAACATAATCATAGCAGGAGAATGAAATACTATTATAAGAAAAAACGAAACCAAAAAATAGTTTTATATAACTGCGTATAAAATATTACGAATCATGCTTTTAAATACGTTTAATACCTCACCCCGGGGTGAATATGAATTCTATGAATTCCATCTTTCTATTTTGTCCACATTTTTGTTTTTATAGATTTCTATGCGTAAGTATTGACTTGAAATCTTTATCGTGAGGTACACCGGATACAGGTGGACTTCATATCGATCGTACCAATGAAACAATTTCAGAGGTTTGAATTTGCGGGGAAACGATGAGTGCGCTATCTGGTAGTCAATTTTCGTTATCTTTGAATGCGCACTCGTTCTCGAAGCTCGTCATAGTTCCGTCTGTACAGACTCTACCGGCTAGTCGATCAACCGCCAGCGGTTTTCAAAATCGTAATAGTCTATTCGATAGACTCAGTTGGACGTCTTAAAGTGATCAGTCAATTTAGTTCAAAATTTAGGAAACAGCTAGAAATGGGGGGACGTCATTTTGTCGTTAGTTTTTCTGTGTTAATGCTTGCAATTATTTATTCGATTGGGCTCTTCAAATTTCCTCGTGCATTTATGTTAATATTAGCAGTTTCAGTGGCATTGTATTTCAAGAAAACTATTTATATAGCATATAAGACGCTTCCTCGAGATACAAGGTTAGTATTTCGTCCTTAAGTTGCAAAATATCCCCGACAACTTTGTAATGTAACCGTTTTACTGAGACGTAGTTTTGGCAAATTGTGACGTGTTTGCTAATATTTGTCAAACTTGTGTGAATTTTGCTATTCCATTAAATTAGTCATGATTACATCATGGTTTAATATTCTTCTTTGGACATTTGGAAATGTTGTACTTTCAGGTACACTCTCCATGCTTAGTAAAGTTCAATCTTACGGATGAAATTCCCTTTTGAAGATCCATTCGGATATTAAACTAATGCTTCTAAATATAAAAAACACCCTATTTCTTTGACTAACATGACTTTCTGTTTAGGTTTGTTTATCGATACATAAAAGTTCTGATTCATGGCCATAAATGGAAGGGTAAAGACGCATCAGTTGTTTCATTATTTGATGAAACAGTAAAAAAAGATCCCTCAGCCCCTTGCTTTTACTTTGAAGATAAGAAGTGGACATATCAGGAGGTATGTGTTACTAAAGCAGCGTATGTTGGCTTAATTTTTATTGATTTTCTATATTTTCAACATCGAAGTAGGTTTTTTTTGCAATTATCAAGCTTGTTATTTTTTAAAGTTGCGAGGATTGTTAACATTTGTCTCACACGATGAATTTATACCGTTTAACTTGATCTCGCTTCGCCGAGCATTTCAAGCTGAACTCGTAGACTCTCTCATGAAAACCTGTTTGAATAGTCTTGATACGGTGGTGCTCTGATTCAGTTTTCATCTAAGTACACCGTGAACGGTGGAATTCTTTCCTACCCCGTCGGTTTTCAGAATGTCCCGTTGAGCAATTCCTTGCTTGCATTCAAGACGTCATATTGAAAAAGTTCAATATACAGGTATTATGTTTTAAGGAAATGCCAATGCTGAAACCGAAAAAATAAATCTTTTCGAGTATCAAATCTTAGAAAATTTTGGTGGCGCGAATATTAAGATTGCATCATTATGAGTCTTCGTTTGACGCATACAATCATAATTCCTCATTCGTGATGACTAATAGAGCATTTTTCCTTGGTCATTTTTTAGTGAAGATCGCCGTCACAAAAAATTCCTCCAATTTCATTATAATCTGTTTATTTTTCCTAGGTCGAACTCCTTAGCAAGCAAGTTGCCTGTGTTTTTGCTGAGCGGGGGTACAAGAAGGGTGATGTAGTCGCAGTTTTGATGGGAAATTGCCCTCAGATGGTTTGTGTATGGTTGGGCTTATCCCGCCTTGGTGTCATCTCCGCTCTTGTCAATCCTGGACTCCGTAATCATCCTCTGGCACACTCCATAGCCGCGGCAAAGGGTGTGAGAGCGATTGTATTTCATTCCTCCCTTTCTTTCGGTGAGTTGAAAATGAAAGTAATCTGGTTATGATTTATGGAGCTCATTCCTACATCTCTCACAAAAACTTCCCCAAATGGATGTACCCCCAAGTAAGACAAAGACCACAAATGGTTTGAACAATGTACTAAAGTAAACCTCCTTATCCATCAAAAAGCCTAAAATATTTACATGCCCAAACACATTTTTCCACAATGAGAACATCTTCAGGAGTATACATTTGGAAATGAAGAGAAACGTCAGGACAAATGTCCACACAGAAAATGATAGATAAAAGGAGTAATGACTGCAAATCTATAAAGTTATGACTTCTTTTGTCTAAATAAGTGTTCATGAGGTTATATTTGTATGTATGTAAATTTTCAGTGTCTAAGCCAACATGGTTAGAATTTTTACAAACACTATGGTATTGCTATAAAATATGATGCACATGTTTAGTATTGCTATGTCCTAGAGATGATCATTCTTTTTGTCAGGTCAACATATTCTAAACCACATTCAAAACAAGTAATACTATGAATTCCCAATTTAAAAATAAAATACTTTATTGATATAAAGCATTTGCAGCACTAACAGAGCAATAGAAAAATGTTTGCAAGTTGGAGTCTTGTCTGTTTAAAATTTATGGTTACACAGCCTGCTTTAAAATTATAATTTTACATTATAAATTTTAAAATATATAAAATGTAATACATAAAAGTAGCATAGTGATTACAATTTGTGCAGGACCACACATTATATTATATATTTATANATAAGCATCTTCAAAGAACACCCTTATTCAATGGTTACATTTATTAATTAAAAAGTTTTTAAATTTCTTTAAGAATACAATATAGTTTGTGGGCAGCTTTTGTCTCATAACAACTGTTAATTTGTTATTAACTGTTTGTTCTTGCCATATACTAGGGACTGTTTTCAAACAATTTATGTTTGAGATACTGCAGCTTATGCTTTCCTCTTGTATCATATGTGTAGTCCAACTGCTCAGTTTTCATGGTTTTAAGATTTGCACTAACATAACACATCATTTCATAAAAGTGCATGGTAATTTGAGTTTACCATTTTCTTTGAATGCTTGCTTACAAGACTCTCTACCATACACTCCAAATCATCCATAATTCTTACTACTTTCTTTTGTGTTTTGAATATTGTCTCCCAACCTGGGGCATTTCCCCAGAGGATGATACCATACTTTAAGACAGAATGGAAATAAGGATAATACAGAGTTAACCTTGTCAACATACTAACAACTGACTTATTCTAAGTTAAATTTTCATCAATTATTACCCCTAATATTGGTTTATTCTTCTAATTTTGTTTGTACTTCTTGATAATAAACCTAACCCATTTCTTTTGTTTAAGACTGTTTGAAGTTTGGTAATATCGATTGTTCAAGTCTTACAGTCAGATGTGAATATTTCCTTGATATTGTTTATTACTTTTTTGTTTACTACATGATCTATAATATTTAAACTAAAGTAAACTAGTACTGGCAATGCTATAGTTACACAATTTGTGAACTAGAATTTCATGGTTGATACAATCAAATGCTTTTAAAATATCATACCTAAAGTTGAGTTAAAGTGATCTTTGAAATGTAAAATACTGTTTATTATATCTATATAAGTAGACTTAATGTTATAATTATCAGTAAAACAGATTTTGACATTCTATTGATCAAAGTAACTAGTTTGGTAGGATAATATCCAAATGCATTATATTGATTAGACTGAAAATGACTAGTTCAGATTAAAGTAGTTTTACCAAATATCATTGACTTGAATGTGTGCCTCTTAATCAAGATATAAATTAGTGGCTGTTCATATCTTAGTTTTACAGCTGTTTTTTAAGTGGAGTATACTTCTTTAGCAAACCTCTTTATTCCATAGAAAATTAACCAAATGTGTATTAAATGATGAAAAGATGCATGTTAGAGATGAAATTGGTTTAAGATGCCATTTTCCTTTACATGTCAAACACTGCAGACCCTTTTTCTAGTTCTGTTAAATCTAGTAAAGGTAGTCTGTTATCCATTTCCAAGTAAAATTCTTTTGGATGGACAGTATTCAATTTCTTGTGAAACAAGTTCCAATCACGTAATCAAAGTAATAGGAACTGAGCTCTTCAAAATGTTTTATGAATAAATTGTCCTGACAAGGAGGCAAAAGATTACCCAGTACCTTTGGGTTTTTATAGTTGCATAGAAAACAATACGGATTTATATAAGGATTAGGTAAAAATAAATATTCATTGGCAATATTATCAATGTTAATATTTAGCCAATGATTTTTAAAAACCTTAAAGTTTCAGGAATTTGGATGCTTGAAAGTAAGCTACATTCACAAAAAAAGAATTATTTGAGAATTCCTAAGAATCTTGTGTGATCAATTCCAAAAGAATCAAGGAAGACATAGTTTTAAACTGAGAATTCAACAACTTAGCCATTTTATGAATTGGACTACCAATAGTGGAAGCAATTGGAATTGATGTAGTTGTTATAGTATATTTTGGAAAGACCATTAAATATTGAATTGATTAATATCTTTAAGAACAGAATTTGGAAGTTGTTTGTAGCCAGTTTTAAATCATCAAGCACCTTAGAAGGGAACCTTCAAAATATTCCCAGTATTATCATAATTCTATACCCGACTCAATAGCAACAGCTTGTTTGAAGGGTAAATATATTTGAGGAAAAGTAAATGAAAGGTTCCCTTAACAGTGTGAGAGAGACGCAGCACGGTAGTTCAGTGGTTAGAATACCTGCCCGGAAAGTGGGAGACCTGGGTTCGAGTCCCAGTCGTGTCGCTATTTTTCACACTTGTTATTCCTTTGGGATTTTCGTAGGTTTTCAACCTACTAAGTTACCTTCCTTTCCTTTATCCTTATAAATGAAAGGTAATTCATCTCTAGTGAAGGTTGCAGAAGATAGGTTTTTGACCTGTTCAAATTCACATTCATGTTGAATTGGTTTGTCATTGGTGTGATCTTGGTTGTAGCTCATGGATAAAAACTTGAATTTGTTTAACTGAATTGTTTCATTGAATATTTTTAGTGATGGTTATTTTGTTTATAGAATCAAACTAAAAAGATAAACGTATGATACTGAGAACCCTATGAATCTTTACACATAACTTGTAGGCTTCTAATTAAAAATTGCTCATTCTCCTGCAGATATGTCTTAAGTTCCAACTAAAACCATTTTATCTGAGCTATATGTATACCTTTTGGGCATTGATTTTGTTAGTCCTTAGGAAAATGTCTGAATTTGGGGATAATATGACTGACCTTACAATGGTTTAGAATTTTATGTTTTCACTGATATTTTTAATTCTGGAATCTGAACTGAAAAATTTTTAAATCTCTGGGAACTAAAAGTTAGTAGAAAGCAGTGTTGAACTTAAAAACAGATTAAGAACATAAATGCATAAAACCTTAAAACACCAAAGGTCATAAGTCCACTGATAAAAGTGTGCTTATGAAACACCATAGGAAAAAAGGTAAAATGCCAGTAACTACCTGGCAATGGGCAAGTCAAAACATTAAAGCCAAAACGTTCTATGTCGTGATTCATTCTCTTTTCTTAATATTTAGTTTTATGTTTTTGAAGATGTCTTCTTGGAGAAATACATTGAGCTTAAATATGTTTTAGACTTTTCGGAGGTTTACTATGTTACAGTACCCAAATGTGTTGAAAATATGTAATTAGATATGATTTAAATAGATAATCAAATGCTTGAGCCTTGTAATTGTTTGGGTCTACTATTTACAACTTAATCTACACATTTATTTTATTATGTCCTATCTTAAAAATATTAATACATAAACCTCAGAAGTAAAAAATGTCAATGAGCAGAAGTTTTTAGTAGGTATTATGTAGTATCAAGTACTAAATGAGAACTAATGACCATTATAAGGATTAGTTTATGAATTCATCAATTGATAATCTAAGTAATATTTTTTTCTACTAGCAATGGGTCAGATTACAGATGCTGTGAAAGATTTGGAGCTTTTATCATTCAGTGCTGGAGATGCTATTAAACCAGGCAGTGATACGAGTGTTAAAAGTGACTGTGAAGTTTTATCTAATGTGACCTCCTTAGATGATGCCATTGAAAAGGTCTCTCTAGATGTGCCAATTAACTACAAGCCCTCTTATTCAGACCCTCTGCTTTATATCTACACATCAGGGACTACTGGCTTACCTAAAGCTGCTGTAGTACCTAACTCTCGGTATGTATTTATAAAAATCTGCTTGGTGTTAGGCCATCAAAATTTGCATGTTTTAATTTATGTTTGATAATCAGTCATTTTAAAATTGTATTCATTTAAGGCACATTTGTTAAAGATTGTCCCCATTCATTTTTTTAACTTCTAGTTCTTGAGTTTGAGATTTTAGCTGCTCATCTGTATATGTGGTACATTTTTTGGTTTTGAGCTCCTCTTGTAACCCTGCCATATCTATGCTTTTTCATTGTATTTGATAAAGCCTGTGAGAAGGTTTTCTATTGGTGTTTGTTATCCTAAATTTATGTTTATAGAGGTGCTTCGCATTGATCGCTGAATGTATTTGAACAAGGACTTGATAAGACACTTGTATCCATTCTCTTATCTACTTAATAACAGTTATCACTGTGGTAGTCATATTGCAGCTGATGAGGATTTATCCAATTATGGAACAAATTGATCAAAGAATTGGGTTAATAGAGTAATTTATTTTGTTATTACGTTCAGCAATGTTGAAAAGCTATTGACTGACTTAATCTAAAGACTTATTAGGTTTTCCTAATGTTTAATAGAGTTGCTTTTCTTCAGAAATAGTAAATGTCTCTCTTACCAATAATCTATTGTAACACTTATTTACTGCTAATTAAAATTGATATCAGAGTAAGTTGAGGATCCTTGTTGGATTTTGAATGAAGAAAATAAGTGTTGCCTCTAAAAAATCAATATTGCAGTAGACTAGTGAATAAATTAATAGTCCGCTTTCTTGTGTGAATTTATGATAATAGTGAGGGTTAGATTGACCAATAACTTTAGGAGACATAAAAGGACAATAGGTTATAGACCTATACTTTCCCTTTATTTCCACATTTTTAAATTTTTTAAGATGTTATATATTAACTCAGATGTAAACATTTATAGAATAGAGGAAAGGAAGATATTTTATTAAATAAATCTCAAGACTTATTTTTAGGAGAACATATAATGGCAAATTTTTTGATATTTTAAAGTTGATGCTAAAGAAATTGTATTTTAATATTGTTCTTCAAATATGATTTAAAGATCTTTGGTGTCTATGGCAAGCGTCCAACTCAAGAGGAAATCCCATTAGGGATTATATAAGAAGTGAAGGGGTCACAAGACTAGACAAGATAGATTTATGTAACAATGAAGTATCTTATGTAATGAACAAGATGCCAATTAGGTAACATTGAGCAATTTCCTTAAATGCAGCAAATATTTAGTAAGCCAATATTTGATAATAGAGTTTTGTATTAATTGCAATATGATACATATTCTGGTCGAAAGTAAACATCCTCGGCAGTTGTGGGCCCTGAGTGGTAAAAGTTCCAATCTACCTCTGATAACAGAGAATTATTGTTGCTAACATCAGAGTTAGATAAAAGCTCCAAATAGCCATTGTTTGCGAAGAAACTAACCGTTGGAGAATTCCCACCAGCAGAGGTTGGGGTTCTCCATGGTCACGCTAAGCAAGTATTGTTCTCGATACGTATTTCAACAACTAAGTTGCCATCTTCGGGAGAGAAGAATAAGTTAATTTTTATGCAGATGGCTGAGTAATATTTTGTACTATTTCAAAATTTACCTTTCAAAGGAAAATAAGCGCATTTAATTTGCAATAAGCAAATTTCATTCAAAATAATTTCACTTATTCAAAGTAACTACATTCAGACTTGGTTAAAATAATTCCACATATGATGCTATTTTGCCCAACATTTGCTTTTCACCATCCATTTTACTTTAAACACATGGTATAAATGCCACTTACTCTCTGCTAGAGAATCTTAAGTGGTATTTCTTATGGGCAGATTTTTCTTGTCCCTAGATTCACTGCATTTGTTTTTTGGCTTAAATCTGCCACATTTGATTGGCCAAAAGGTTTTACATTTTGTATGTTGTCATACTCCTCTTACCTCTCTTGCTTTGCATTCTCTCTAATGGGGTTCCTTTTGATTCCTGTTTGCAATGACCATTTGTGCAAAAAGGAAATGAATATATTGTGAAGTATTCCTCTCTCGATCTATGATGGAGCCAATTCGAATTCTGTTAGTAGGAGATCTTCTCTATTAATTTTGTCTCAGGGAAGAAATTGTTTTAAATAGTGTTTGGCAGTGTTTTATTTCAATGAGAACACAAATTGTCAACAATTTTTGTTATCCACCATGTACGAAATGATTATTTCTTATACCACCATTCAAACACTGTCTATGTGGCAGTTTTCAGGCTATCCCCTGAAGAGTATTTTAAGCCTGATTTACTGTACTTGAAAATTTCTTTCTTAGTAACAACAATTTATTCAGCACATTGTATTTTGAAGCATTAAAATTTTCTCCTTTAAGTACCATAAATAGCTTGAGATATTCTTGGAAACATTGATGGGCTAGGTTAGCTGTAGGATTAGGTTTATGGAAAATTGCGATTTTAAAGTATTTCTTGTGTGAAATTTCCATGTTAGGCTTACATGTATGATAGCTAAAAGAGTGAATAATAGCATGTAGCCTATTAATTGTAAAGTTTGCTAAACCTTGTCATATTTTAGATATACATAATATGGGTGGGAATCATAAATTTTGGTATTTGACAACAAAAATTGAGGTTGGATTTAATTGTTACAATAAATCAGCCAAATACTGAATTTTCATTCCATCATGATCTTTTCTAGGTATCTTTTTATTACTTTGGCAACACTTTACATGCTTCCTATGGAGAAAGATGATATCCTGTACAATCCACTTCCCCTGTTTCATTCTGCTGGTGGCCTTATTGGTACAGGACCTGCACTTCTGGCTGGAAACCCCACTGTTTTGCGCAGAAACTTCTCTGCATCTGCCTATTGGGATGACTGTGCTAAATACAAATGCACTGTAAGTAAAGGGCACCATAAAATTGATGCCTAGAAATTTTTATCCTTTTGTCTTCATTCCATATTTCTCATTAATTTCTTCCCAGATGTTAATTTGTCTATAATTCTTTATCATCATGCCCTCAAACCTCTAGATCATCTGCAATCAAGGCAGCATTCATTTCATCTCTTACTTTTTCCTTAATGTCTCTTAATCTCATCCATCGCCAATATAAATAAGATTAGAGGGAGAACAATGCCCTATCTCAATTCTGATTCAACAGGAAACCATTTAGACCTTCCCATTGTGGTTTTCAACCAGTTTTAGCAATTTCTGTACATAGTTTTAATCATGCAGATTACTTCCTTTTCTACCTTTTTCTTTCATAGTACCTCACAAACTTTTCTTGGTATCCTATCATATGCCTTCTCTATGTCAACAAACACTGCTGTTGAATCATTTTCCACTTCCAACTCCTTTCCAAATTGCATCTAATTGTAAGTATCAGTAGTTGATCTCCCTCCTTAAAATCCATATTGTTCTTCACTCAGACCATCCTCCAGTTGGTTTCTTAGTGTTTCTTTTATCACTCCCTCCAATACCTTTGCTGTCTGAGACATAAGTGTTATACCCCTGTAATGCTCACACTTTCCTATTTCCTTTCTTGTGTAATGGAATAATCATACCCCTTCCCCAATCCTCTGGCACCATGCACTCTCTCCACACCACTTTAAACACTGCAAATCCAGAGGTTGTCCTCCTGCTATAATCATGTCTATAGTTACTTCATCTATTCCTGCAGATTTACCAGTCCTCATCTTGCTTACTGCTCCTTCAGTTCCTGTCAATGTCATTTCCTCTCCTGCTACTCCCTTTACTTCTCCCTTTTCATATTCATCTGCTTCACTATCTGCCAAATCTTTGAGGTTTAAAAGTTCAACAAAGTAATCTCTCCATCTTTGAATTGTCTGTTTAGGATCTGTAAATAGATCTCCATTTTACTTCGTAAAGAAGGCAGCTTGTAGGGTATTTATGTAGGTGTAGATAAAACAGTTTTCTATACTTTTCTTTTGTCACCCAAAATTCTATATGTAACCTTCTTATCTCCGTTCACATTTTCCTTTAGAATCTTTGTAAACTCTTCCTAGCACTTCTTTTCTACTTCTATTACCTTTTCACACCCCCTTTTCTTCTTGTTAAAAATCCTAGCTTCTTGTTCTTTCTCCCTCCCTCCCTTTTTCTACTTTTTCCAGGCTTCTTTCTTTTCTCCAACATCCTCTATTGTCCTATTATTCCATGAGTGATTGTCTTTTTACTTCTTGCCTGTTGTCATATTGTTCACATCTTCTGCAGTTTCCACTACAGTCTCTTTGAATCTCTTCCATTCTCTCTCTACTCTCTTCCTTTTTTATATATGATATGATGTTTCAGCTGTTTCATGAACTTTTCCCTATATTCTGATTTCCTGAGTTTCCATGCCAATCAGTTAACATTAAAAATGATTCTCAAAATATTATTTCAACATATTTGGGATTTTCTTATTTTTGGCCTTGATGTTGTTTTCCTCTTCAGTACATTATTGTATAAAGGTTAATGAGAAAGTATTTTTATAAATTTTCAAAGCTTCCTAAGTATATGCAATTCTCTTGAATTAGTTTTATAACTTTGTCGCATAGCTTTATGATTATTTTGGCATTTTTTTTTTTTTTTTCAGAATGATAAAACCCTTTTTTTAAAGGAATTGCTTGGGATCTAAAAATATTCTCTCTAAATCAAGGCTTTCTATTTAAGGGGTTATTTTTATGCCTCTTGCTCATTCATTATACAAGGCCAGAATATGAGTACATACCCAAAGTAAAATACTATTTTGAATTTGAAGTAGCATGCTTATTTTTTGCATTTAAAATAAATATAAATAAGCTAGAAATTTTCTGAAGAAAAAATTTAATGCAAATGTAACCCAAGTATATATGTAGCTAATTGCTTACGGCTCGAAAGGAGATACAAATCCATCTCTGTAACATTTTAAAATGAGAGACATTTGCCCACTTATTCTAATAATAATAAATCGTCTTTATTTATGGGTGAGATTGAGACTAATTAGTCTCTTCTTACATCTAACCCTTCCCTTCTTCCATTATCTCCCTTAGTATGTCACTGTGTAGCATAGATACAAGTTTTTAGCATTGGTATAACTTTTATCAGATTAAGGTTTGCCTGTAAATAGTATTACCTTTGAGAATCGTACTGCTTCAAGAGAACTCATAATTCATTTTGCAAAAATATGTATGTCGAAGGTGAATTTTCTCTTATGTGTATGATAGATAAGATCAGTCCAAGAAATGTTGTTGTTTTAATGACTTGCTGTTGGTTACTTTTTACTGTAATGGTGGCTACCTTTATAGCAATTATTTTTGGTACTTGTGGTGGTGGCTTCAGCATTGGGTAGCAGATTGGGAGTTTAGTTTGTACTATACATTTGGGGAAAGAAGTACAGTTTTTTAGGTTTGTTTGTTACCTGAAGAAATAAACTCTTGGTCATAACCTACCTTGGTTGTTTCCTTTATCCTCGTGCTAGGACGTCACAGTTTAATCGTTCATTTAACTTAACATGACTATCCCGTTGTTCCCATGATCCATTTGTACTTGACTGAAAAACATATAGACCTAACTCATCATCTTTCACAAATCTGTTAAAGGTATCTCAGTATATTGGTGAGATGTGCCGGTACCTGCTTGCAACTCCTCCTGGACCTAAAGATACAGCACATTGTGTCCAAAAAATGATTGGCAATGGACTTCGTCCTGCTATTTGGAACAAATTTGTGGAACGCTTCAAAGTTCCTCAAATGAGGGAAATATATGCATCAACAGAAGGAAATGCTAACACTGGTGAGTTAGGAATCTAGTTGTTGTTTTGAACTTGTAACAAATTATTTTTAGTTCCTATGTTTGACATACTCAAAGTGAAGCTTATATGGTTTTCTTATTTACTTATCATACTAAAATAATTTTTCAAGCTGTTGCTGCATGTCGTTCAAGATATATTATGATTAGGCTTCAATTACTTTATCCTTGTTGCTGGAAATGTTGCTACTTAAAGATGGAAGTTAGTAAACCAAGATAATATAAGTAAACTAAGATAGAGAAAAAGTAGTATTTCTGTTTTTAAATTAGAGCAATATCTGTTTTTACAGAAGTAATTATTCAAAAGTTTACAGTTAAAATTTCCTTCTAATGTAGTTAAGTGTTAGTTTTAAATATGCTTTTTTGGACTAATTATTTTCATAAAAACTCCATTGTAGTGCAGTATATATGAATAAGAAAAGTGATTTTGTATCCAATAATTAGCATTACTGAATCACTACTGGTTACCAGACATGATCAACTTTTTCCACGAGAGAATCTGGTTTATGAATAATTGTATGAACGATTTGATTTTTTAAGACACAAAAATAGTAACTGTACTTTTCGAAAGTTGCTTTGTAATAGACTGGAAAATTGCCTAATCTAAGGCAAAGTATGGCAAATTTACTGGACTGGAATATCGAGAGAATGTCATTTATAGATGTATTACAGACAGTGAGGAAGGCACTACTTTCTTGTGAAAATAAGATCAAGACAAAGTAAATAATCATTGTTCACATACTAAGAGAATTTATGAAAGTAATAAGTGATACTGGTGTCTTAGCCTATAGGAGACTCCTTACTCTTACGTAATAGTGCTCAGTGGTGGAGGGAAAATGAAAAATTATGAAGTAGTTCTAGTTCAGGCAGCCCTCATGCTTTGTGATTAGAAACAAAATACTCTACCAATACTTACTTAGTATTAAGTTACTTAGATGGACAAAGATGGCCTGATGATACAAATTGCTTTCATAGTAAATGTTAGAGCCAATCAGTCTTCTAGATTATGTGCCTTAAGGGCTCATATATTGTCATGTAACATTTTCTCAAAAACTTTACACATGATGCTCAGAAGACTGAAAGGCCTGTAATTATCTACCAGTTTTTATTTATTCATGTGAGAATTGCTGCGGTATTAGATTGGTTTTATTATGATTTCCAGGATCTCAAAATCATTCAGTAAAATAAAACTAATTGTATTTATATTTGCAAGTAATTTATTAGATCTTGAGTATATTTTCTCTTTGTGTGCTGATCAGTCCAGTTGACTCCTTACTTTTGACCGAGTTAACTTTTCCATGGATGTATTTTTAACTTGACTGAACTGTTCCTTCCAATTAGTGGCATTAGATCTATCACACTCATCATTAACTGTCAAGTATTTTTCTTGCAACTTTTCTCTTTTATGCCATTATGGATTAGATGTAGTTGTTTTGTTTACTTTTGCAGTAATGTGTTTGTTTTACATTTCCCATTCCAATTTATATCATTTAGGTTTAGGTTTGAATTTGAATATTTAAAATAGCATAAAGTTTGTTAATATGTCAACATCTCAAACATGTACATAGAAAGGTGTCTATGTGTATTTCAGTGAATCTTGACAATACAGTTGGTGCTGTTGGATTTCTTCCTCGATTTTTTCCATCCTCCATCTATCCTGTGGATCTTGTGAGAGTGGATCCTGAGACATTGGAGCCAATCAGGAATGAGAAAGGCTTTTGCATTCGATGTGCTCCAGGTTTGATAACATCATTTCGTAATACAGTCTTTTTGCCACTTTTTTTGAAGTTATACCACATTTCTAAAGCCCGTATCAATCATTTTGTTGATCTCTAATTGAAGTGCTCTGTAATTAAGAATTATTTGTACATAAGAATTTATCTATTATTATTAAGTACTACTATTCAGCTAATTCTAGAGGGTTAAATTTAGTTTTAAATCGAAGAATACCAAAAATATTTACTTTCAAATAATACAAAAGAGAGCTCAACACTTAACCTATAGTTTTAGCTGTACAAGTTATCACTACCTTTGTACAAGTCAAGATATACCACATTATGGAATTATGTAACAAGCTTCAGATATTTGAGCATGGGCCATATTTAATATCTTGATATTTTATAGTAGGTAAGTTGAATAGGGGATAGCAATGTTAATGAGAAAGTATTTTTATAAATTTTCAAAGCTTCCTAAGTATATGCAATTCTCTTGAATTAGTTTTATAACTTTGTCGCATAGCTTTATGATTATTTTGGCATTTTTTTTTTTTTTTCAGAATGATAAAACCCTTTTTTTAAAGGAATTGCTTGGGATCTAAAAATATTCTCTCTAAATCAAGGCTTTCTATTTAAGGGGTTATTTTTATGCCTCTTGCTCATTCATTATACAAGGCCAGAATATGAGTACATACCCAAAGTAAAATACTATTTTGAATTTGAAGTAGCATGCTTATTTTTTGCATTTAAAATAAATATAAATAAGCTANTTTATAATGTTTTTAACAAAGGTGACTCAGCATTTCACACGGGTAGGTTGAATTAATATTTTTCATTTCTTGAAAGCA
Organism: Ladona fulva; assembly: GCA_000376725.2. Classification (NCBI taxonomy): domain Eukaryota; kingdom Metazoa; phylum Arthropoda; class Insecta; order Odonata; family Libellulidae; genus Ladona; species Ladona fulva. Next base: position 3,359,694 of record KZ308169.1, read on the forward strand.
TTTAAATTTTTTTCTATTTATCTTCAAGAAAATACTGTGTTGTAAATCTTATTTGCTCAATATTTATGAAGAATCAACCTCGTGAGAGAAAGAAGCAGGACTTAATCAGATGTAAAGTGCTTAATAAATTTCACCAATTTCTCTGTTATTCTTTGCTTTAAAAGTGGAATGTTCTAAAGAAGCCATGAGCTTTTAACATTTTTTATCATTGTCATGCTTTGAACTTTATATTTTCTGTTTTCTAATTTAGGTGACATATTGGTGATGGATGATTTAGGATATTTATACTTCAAGGACAGGAAAGGTGATACCTTCAGGTATGTTCTTCTTTGTTAATTGTATAATTTATTAAAATTATTTTAACCATTTTCATATAACTTAGAAGGTCTAATATGATCATTACCATTGAAAAATTGTTTCTTGCTCTTATTGTTTAATACTTCAAATATTTAAGCACTTGTTTTTCTTTCTATAATGGGAACTGGTTTATGTTGGTGTTTTATAAATTGAGGACCTATTTAATGGTTGATACTAATCTTCAGTTGGTTTTATTGCCTTGTATTCCAAGTCTGTTTCTGTCTTTCAAGATAATATTGAAAGAAAAAATGCATTTCAAGTAAATTATTGTTTATAATTTATTTTTCAAGAATAAATCACATTGTATATTATGCAGTTATACCATTATATTATGTATGTGCTTTTAATGGAAGACTTGAGTGTGGAAAAGTGATGGATAATGTATGAACCAGTCGGTTCAAGCAAGCGACTCACCAAATTGAGCAATAAAGGATGTGTGTCTTATTCAGAGAGTCAAGACTCCCTCCCCTCATGCAATTCTCTCTGTGGAAATGACTCCCTCTTCTCTCACGATTCTTTCTCTACTCATAACTCCCTCTTTGCACAGTCCTCTGTTCATGTTATGTCTATTCATACTTTGAAAATAATTCTTAACCAAAAAATAATGCCTATATAAAGTGTCAGAGTTAGATAAAAGCTCCAAATAGCCGTTGTTTGCGAAGAAACTAACCGTTGAAGAATTCCCACCAGTGGGGGTTGGGGTTCTCCGTGGTTGCACTTAGCAAGTATTGTTCTTGATACGTATTTTGACAACTAAGTTGCCATCTTCGGGAGAGAAGAATAACTGAATTATTAACCATTATCCTTCTCTCCCGAAGATGGCAACTTAGTTGTCGAAATACTTATCAAGAACAATACTTGCTAAGCTCGACCATGGAGAACCCCAACCCCCGCTGGTGGGAATTCTTCAACGGTTAGTTTCTTCGCAAACAACGGCTATTTGGAGCTTTTATCTAACTCTGACGTCTTACAACAGCTGTGTTCCTTTTCCTTACAGATTATATAAAGTGTGGAATTATTTTGAAAATTTTTATACGCTGGCATTAGACACGAACTGAAGAGTATTCAAAATAATAGCTTCATAAGGACCTCACATATTGAGCCCTGATGGAGATGGGGCATACACAATAAGGGAATTTAATTTTCTTTTAATGCTGATGCTTCACCAATATTTCACCTGTATTTAATGAATCTTCCTTTAAAAGAATGAAAATTTAGTCTGCCACTGTTAGGTTTTATCCTCATTCTTCTTCTTCATCTTCCCCCTGCCCCCTTCTCACCCAAAAAATTACTCCCAGAGAGTCTCGCAGTGCAAGAGGCTCTTTCGATTGTGCCGTGAGGCAACGCACATGAAAGAATCATATTTGCTATCACTTGTATGGAATTATAGAAAATATAAATTATTGAATGAATGTACAAAGCATTGTAAAGTCTAAGTGTAAATATTTAATCTTTTCTTCTCATTATTGCTGTTTGTCTCCTATCAATATTTGTTGAGTTTATGTGTATCAATTGTTAGGGTCTCCAACTAAAATTGGGCTGTTTTTTTTGGCATATTGTTTTAAAAACTGGGTATCCAGTAACAATATTTTTGATCTTGGGATTTATAAATTCTCTGTGATGTGAATGTTGCTTTTCTTATTATGGAAATGGTTTATCTGATGTCTGAAATAAATATTTACCATTCAGATCCAAATAATTAATATTAATTTTGAAACGATATCACATTAATTCTACATATTATCTTCAATTGCCAAAATTAAAACATATATTTTCAAAATTTTCAGATGGAAAGGAGAAAATGTTTCCACTACTGAAGTTGAGTCTGTTATCAGTAAGATAGCAGGGTTAGTTGATGTCATAGTTTATGGTGTTGAGGTAAGATGCTTTATTTATGAAGCCAATGTGGTAAATTGTTGCTGTGCTTAACTGCAATATAGATTATATTACTTGCTGATTCTGTTTCATAGGTACCTGGGACAGAAGGTCGTGCTGGAATGGCAGCCATTGTGAAGCAGCAAAGCTCTCTAGATGTAGTTGGGCTAGCAAAAAAATTGGTTGATCATCTTCCAGCATATGCAAGGCCTTTGTTTCTAAGAGTTGTACCTCATATAGACCTCACTGGTTAGTATTTTTTGTTTGGAGGAATCATTCATTATCTTGTATGGTTATTGAAAATATTTCTTGCCATATTTAAGGAGATAGTACCCATTATTTAATTTCCTTATTTGTAATTCTGTTTTAACTGAATACTCTTTGCCTTCTACTTGCTGTTATTTACTTGTTACTATTGATATTCTACATTTAATTTCTTACATTTATTTTTATGATATGGTTGCTTTTCTTTCAAAATGTCCTTTATCAGCTACAGTGTTTAAGTTTTTCATTCTTATTATTCTTCCTATATTTGCTCTTTATTTTCTCAGGATTTTCTTGATTTTTATAGATTATCTTCTTTTTCTAATGACTTTGTGCAATTTTCTAAATTTACTTTAATAATTTTTCTTTTTAGCCGCATATCTAGCTTGAGGAGAGAAAAATATTGTTCCAGATTTTTTGCTCAGAAATGTACGCAGATTAGATGGCTGTCTAAATTATCTTTGAAAGTGTGATTTTAATCCTCTGCATGTTTCACCTTTCTTCCATGCATCATTTATAGATGTAATTTCCCTTTAATATTGTTAGATTTTTCACTTAATTGTGATGATAATAGAATGTACTATCACCATGAATTTTAGATAAGACCTTAGATTGTTGGTTGAATCGATGCATTTATAGAAATCCTTTCTGATATAGCTGATCTTAAATAACAAATATCGGTTTTGAGTCCATGCAAATTATTTTCCAGCTCATCTGATAGGATAGTTGATAGCTATTGTTTATGTAACATTGGTTATCCACAATTGAAAATTAATATTCCTTAATTAGTCTTTTTAGTTCAATTTATTATACTTGTAGCAGCCACAAAATTATATAGATTTGAGGGAGTGTGTTATTTATCTTACGAAAATAATTAAATTATAACTATTAAATTAATAGGTTTCATAATATTTGCTTTTTTAAGTTATAATTCTGAAGAATTTCCCTAAAAGCTATTGAAGATCAGCTTTCGATTCCACATTTCTAATGTAACCTTGCTCTCTGTCAACTATTTCTATCCATATTATTCCCATTTATTGACAAAACCTGTTTCCTGTATTGGATCAGTGGGGAATGAAAATTATTATATTGCCTGATATCTGCATTTGAAAGCATTTACATATTCCCAACATGGTAAATAAATTTTAGTTTGGTGTTGTTTTCTTTTGGTAATTCAAGTGATATTTATTACCTATTAAAAAGTGTCATATAAGTACTTGAAGCAGGTAAATTAGAGCCTTGTGGACATTAATTATTCAGCATTCATTTGAAGAATCTCTCACTAACTTAAATATAAGATTAATCATTTCTACTATTAATCATGGAACCCTTTAATGTAACATAGACAAATTGAGGAATACTAACCATATTTTAAGATTCATTTGTGAAATTTCATTTCTTTTGAAAAATACTTAAATACCTTTCCTTGATACAAGATATTATTATCTGTTCCATAGTTTTTGCAAATTCAGTAATTAAAAATGTAGAGCTTTATGATAAAATTAGGTTTTTATCAAAGAAAATATAGTTTTCACATTTCGTTTGTCATTTTTTATTATTGCATGCTAATTAAACTTGAGTTAAATGAAATACAAATGTTTCATTGTGTTGCTTTCTCTAGTCATTTGAAGGATGTTTTAATGGTAGATATCTGTATGTAAACTTAAATCATTCTTCAGAAAACGATGATCTAATACTAATGTTAAGAAAAGTATCTCACAGTAAAAATTCTCTTTCCTTGCAGGTACATTTAAATTGAAAAAAAATGATTTACAACAGGAAGGATTTGATCCAACTGTAGTTAAAGATGAATTGTTTTTCTGTAATAAGGTTGGAGAAGGCTACAAGCCTCTGACTCCTCAGCTCTATCAGGAAATCATCACAGGAGCCATGAGATTATAGGTTGAAATTTTCTAGAAAGCACTTTTCTTGGCCTTAAATCAGTTTTATGTAAACCAAAGAGCACAGAGAACATCACTATATCTTGGAAAGTTAGCAATAGAACTAAATTATAGTATGTATTTGATTCCAAATTAAAGTGTCCACTGGTAATTGTACTAGGTAGTTTAAGATTTTGCCAGTGTTTTGGTTTAAACAGACAGTGTTGAGGCAACTCATGGAAATGATAAGGCTGAAATTTGTTGAAGTTTAAAATTGCTGGGGTAAACTTGGCATTGTCTGTTTCGCATGCCCTAAAATAAAAGTGATGGTATTTTTATACCAAAATTTAATGAATGCTCCATGTTACCAAATTAAACTAGTACTTGTTAGATTGATGTGTTAGAGAAATTGTGTTGTTTTGAAATTTTGGTCTGTGTCCATTGGAATAGGAGTTTTGGCAACATTGCATTGTTGACTTCTCTAGGTTTACATAGCTTGTTGTACCTATGCAAGTTGTGACCTTTCTTTTTAGAAGAAAAGGTGGGAATATAAAAAAAAAGAAATGAGACAGGCATGTTTTCCAGTGAATGATATAGACTTGATTTTTTTCTTCAAAAAAAGTGCTCCTTTTCAATAAGTATTGGCAGACCATTCTTGATCTCTTATTTATTTGATCTTTTAAATATTAATGCAGTGAAAAAAAACATCCTGCGTTGATTTTGTACATTATATATTCCTGCCTTTTGTGCAGTTTTGTTATATTTCTCAACTGGAATTGTTTCAGAATGTTTTTCATTTGTCTAGGCATTTCTTTTTGTAAAATCTGAGGCTCATTCCTGGTCAGAATTTTTTTCAACCGATTGAAAATTCCCATTTTCAAAGATTTTTTTCATTCCATCAGAACTGCCACACTTGAAAGTACACAAGGGAAATTCTAATATCTTTAAAACTTCGGACAGGACATTGATTGTCGAGAGCCTGAGCACAATTAATTTCCTTTTTCCTACCTCCCTAGTTTCCAATGAAGTGAATTACTTATGCACATGATTTCTTTGGATAGATTAGTAATTTTCAGTAGAATTTTTTTCTATCATTAATTTTCTTGTACTTATAATTTGTTATAATGCAGAACCCTCCTCTATTTTGTTATGTTTTATTTTATATTAACTTGTAAATAAAGCTCTAATGTTTTGTGTTACATGCAAGTCACATCCTTGATACTGGAATTCCTACCCATTTTTCATAAAATGAAATTCTTCATCATGCTCAATACTTCATTTATATGGAAAACTTTTTTCCAGAAATATCTCATTTATTTGATATATTTTGATACTCTGTATTCAAATTTGTTTTCCCCACTAAAAGGTATTTTAATTGAATAATATTATTGAAGATTTCATTCTTATTTTTGGAATTTCACATACATAAAATGAATGAACTATCTTTGATAATGAATCATATACATCTTAATTTGATTTTCATAAAAAAATGTTTCTACCAAAGAGTTTCTAAATTTTCATCATTATGTAGTTAGAGCAGAAATTTTGGACTTCCAAGAGTAAAATGTTGACAGGGAGATATGAAAAAGTGAAGTAGCATATTTTTTTGCTATTCATAATTTTAGATACTTCATAGATGTTGTGAGGTTATTTCCCTCTTCTAAAAGATGCAAACTTGATGCATGCGTAGCAACATTGTAAAGATTTGTAAGCAGTGTACCTAGCCGAAGTGTTTCATGAAAATCCAATAAAGAGAATATCAACTATCCTTTTTTTTTATTTAAAAAAATCGACTGAATGATCATCTGTAGATTAATTGTAATAAACACCTCACCTACATTAACATTTGTTTTAAATGAAGCTCCTGTTGACACAGTCTTAAGATCAACATATTTTTTACTCGTTGACCTTACAATGACTAAGGCAAAAGAACCTAATATTTGTTTTGGAGCCAACCATAAAAAGGTTGAGTGAGGTTCAAAGAGTATTGAACTTTTTTTGCCTCTGCTAAATTTCCAATATATTTCTTTATTAAATTATATTCTAAGATATGTATATACTTTTAATATTTCTAATAGATTCCAAAATGTCAATCATTTGAAGAAGGGTTTTAATTTGCAACAAGAGTAATCTTCTCCAACATTGCCAACTCATAGTAAATGAACCTATAGTGAATAAATGTATGGTTAATTGAACTGTAATTCTCCATCAGTATTGTGGTGTAAAGGTTGAGCAGCACTACTACTAAGGGAAAATGTGGCTGACCACCTCAGTTGACAGAGAAAGTGTACCACCTATATTGAGAATAAAAACCTTCCATTTGAACTGAAAGAAGTGTGGATCTCCATGTATAGTCTCTGATTAAACCTCAATCAAGTCAGCATTCATCACTTACAATAAGAGTAATTATAATAAAATTCTTAAAAGTTTCTTTTGTTTTACACAAATTAAAAATCTCTACCTTTTGAGTGCTTTATTATTGGATTACTGTCTAAAAAGGTATTATTTGTTGGTTGCATGTGAATATAATTGTGTTTTTGACTCTTGTATTGGAAGTTTGGGGACTCCTAATTATGTAATCTACATTCAAATTAAACATTATTCTCTTTTGAATATTATATATAATATCACAAGCCTTATGTAAACTTTATTCCTATTTATATAACTTAAAATAATTTTAATTTCCAAGGACTTAAACATATATACTCACTCCAGTTATTAATGTTTTACTCTCATGTACATACCAGTGTTCTTCTAACTTTCTCCTTTTCTCAACTATGAAAATTTTTCTTCCTTTCTTTAAACCAAAACTTTGTTGCTAGGTAATCATTAATGCAGCTGGTCTACTTTTAAATCCAGTAAGTGTCCTTGGTGTTCTTTGTTTGCTAGTCTTACCTATTTCATACATGATATATTTATAAAATATCAGCTTTTCTGTGGCTTTATTTTTTTCTCTAAACAAAACTCTTGTGATAGATTTCCAACTTTTATAATAACCCTTTCACTACATCATATAGGCTTTTTATGGGTTTAATGAGTGGTGAAGTTTCTGTCTTCTTTCTTAGTTCTTAGCTTCCCAAAAATATTTTGAAGGCAAGGAATCAAAGGATTTTTTTGTCCAAGCTAAACAAGACTTCTCAGTTGAACTGACAGTGCCACAGCATTTTCTGGGAAATATTCTTCTTTTCAGTAAAATCCATTAGGTGAGATGCATTATTAATCAATTTATTGCACAGTTATAGGTTCACAGGTTCTGTTTTATGTTGTTTTTAGCCCACATTCAAAATATACAACCCTCACTGGGATGTGCTGCCATTCTTCCAAATTTCGTAGAAATACCAATTTAGCCAACAGAAAAAATTCTTAACAAACTCAAATTTACTAGCAACTGAAAGTGTTAAATCTAAAATTATATTGAGTGATCAGAAATATTTGGACACCCAACTGAAATTTAAGAACAAGATTCGGATGCTCTTCCACTGGAAACACCAGCAGTTGATAAGGTTAAGACCCACTTTTGCCACTTTCCTGCAGACATAATTTCAAAAAAATCTATTTTATGATAAACATGTCTGTTCAGTAACACCACCACCTGTTATCTGTTGGCTTTCTAAAGGCTAAAAGACATCGTTCACCTTGCATACACCCTGCCAGATATTATATGATTCCTTAAAACTGTTTCCTTATGTTTTATGCTCCAATATTGCTTATCCTTATTCCAAACAAGATAGCATTTGACATTTCCATACAAAGCTTATGGACAGCTACTAGACCATGAAAACAAAATCTTGTGCCAAATGGTCAAGGAGCTTGGAGTAGCTCCTTGATGCGGTGTGAGATTCCTGTATGACGGCAATAGTGGATAATTATAATAACCCTTGTATTAACCTCTTCAACTCATGATGGTCAAAGGATGGTTGGTTAGCCCACTAATTGGCTTTGCATTACCATTTACTTATAATGAGGAAACTGCTGACCTATAGATTCTGCATAAAAAGTTAAGTTCCTGATAGACTATTACCAGTTATAATTAAAAATTAATTTATTGGACCAAAGAGTACATGCTTAGATTTTACACACTTTATGATAAAAAAGCTGAAATCCAAATACTTTTGAGCATGGTTACAAATCAAAATCATACAGTGCAGTTTTTCAAGAGAGTACACAATAGCTAAATATTTTATTTGCCCTCTTTCATGGTATCTTATTGCTAAGCAAATGGACAAGAAATTTTAAATCATTTGACAGTAACAAATAAAGTTAGATTTACTTTGGTTAAGATATTTTATGAGGCACAATTGAGTGAATGCAGTCAAGCTTGCTTGACTTATGCTGGCATTCCAAACCATCCCTAAATTACCTTCAGTTAAATTTTCCATAGTTGCTAAAGAACAACTTGATTTGCAATACAAAAATTGTAATTTAAAGGGACATTTATATGAATTTAGATACAGGATTACAATAAGTAATTAATTAGGCTGGACTAGAATTATTAAAGGAAAAGATTGCTTATACAAGCAGAAGAATCAGATAACACTTAAAATAATTTACAACAAAAAGCAATAACAGAAATATTCTATACAAGAAATTTTACAACTTTCAATCTTAATTTAAACTGCAGTATATAAAGCTATGATCAGGTAAATTAAAAGTTTATCAAAATAAACGATGAAATGTATCTCTGATTTTCTTCATGAACTGCTATATTTCATAGACTTTACACCTGTTTTAAAATGTTACTAGTTCTTGTGCTGGCTGTAATTCAAGTGAAATTAATCATTTACATGATTTACGGGGTTGAATGTTAAATTACCTAATAATGATGAAAATCCCTGTAAATTATTACCACAATCACTTATTTCATGTACATGGAATAACCATGCTGGCTTTTGGCACTTCCACCAATTCAAATCCTAATAAGGCACCCCAGCTGAGAATGTGTTTTGAGTAGCTTACAGTGCCATTTTTCATACCATAATCACAATATTTAAGAAAAGAATAATTCAGTGTCCTTAGCACTACCATCAAATTCAGACAAGCTGAATAATAATTCATCAATTTGTCGATATCATCAGACTAGTTTCAGGTATAAGTGAATCCTCAATCCTTTGAAGGCTGCACCACTTGGACTAGAAGCATTCCTTTCCCACAGAAGCCAAGCTATGGAGGCTAAACAAAAGTTGCCCGCATGAAAGATGTCACCTCCCTTGCCATTGAAATCTTCTAGGTAGTTATAGCAATAGACAGAAGTTAGGCGCCAATGCCTTTGAAAAAAAATTCTCTGGCTGCATTTCATCTTGACCGAGTGAATACATTTATCCTAATACATTGAGAATCATGTGGGTGAATGATGAGTTCCTGCTGATGGTGATGTACGACTCAAGCCCAGTCTCCAACCAGCTGAACCAAACCAGGAAGCTCTCCATTGTACAGTTTCTCTCAACAGGCGTTCCTCTTCTGCATTGAGGCGAAGAAGTGTTGAAACTGCTCTTGTGAGTTGCTGAGCCTATAAATTGAAAAAATTCTTTGGTATTCAGCTGATAAACAGATTAGATGGGAAGTATACTACTTATCACACTCTTCATCTCTCACAACATAACCATATACTTTATACAAGATATTCCATAAAGCTCATTAGGCCTTCTGTAATGACGCTTTCTGGTGAAGATTGATAATTAAATCTTTCATGATTATTCATTTTATTAATGAAACTTTATATAGCAAATATAATTAAAAACATAATATGCAACATATTTTGAATGACATTTTAATGAGTTAATCTGCATAGTTGGCATGCAGTTTGGTTATGGAAAATCGCACCTTGGATGGCAATGGTTTTGGTTAATGGGTACGATCTTGAAACAGATAACTATAGTTAAACAACTATTACCACTGTATTAACATAAAAACAAACAATTACCATGCATTCTTTCTTATATTATCCATCCCATATAACAAAGATGTTCAGGACACACAAAACATTTAATAATTATAAAATTTTAGTAACCCTCCTCTATAAAAGATAAAACTTCATTACCTGATTTTGCTTTTCTAACTAAAAGATGTGACAGTTTAGATTTTATAGTAGAAATACATCACTGTGACATACCTCATATTCTCTGCTGGTTAAAAATTTAACAACAACATGTTTGAGATACTGAAAATTGACATCTTCCTCCAAGGTACTGCTAGAGGATTGAGGTGAACGCAGATGAGAGGAAAGGTGAGGACTCTTTCCAGAAACTTCTTTGTTTGTTATCCTCCCTCCTTCACTGCTTCCATCAAATGCAGCAGCAGGAGGATTTGAAGGATTTCCTGCACTGACTGTTTCACTTTCTGATGGCACCAACACTGCATTCCCTTCTACCTGCCCACTTGTATTTCTCAGCTCACGCTGCAACATCTTTTTCATGTCTCCCAGCCTTTGCTGAAGGACACGTATGCTCTGCACATAGCCATACAACACAACAGAAAATACTGTCACTGAATACTATGCATTTAATGAATCCCTTAAAAACAATAGGTGGCAAAAAATTAATGTAAAAGTGTACTACATTAAATAGGTCAGTAATAAACAGAGGTGCATTCATTAACAAGATTAAACTTTTGTTAAAATATAGCAAACTTTAAACTTAGTTGAATTGATTAGATTAATTTATTAAACTTTATTGTATTCTAGTTGAGCTTACATTTTATACTATATATATATTATCCAAAGAGACTGATAATATAGTTCTATAATAGTTAAAATTTTTGTAAGAAAATAAGAAAACCTTTCCATGGACTCAGTCTCATATTGCTTCTTAAGTTCTAATAAATAAATTAATAAATCAAAAATATTATAAATTTGGCACAAACTTGATAAGCCATAAGAAAAGGCAATAAGAATCCCTACTCTTGAGAAATAACTAACAAGGTTTTAGAAATGAACTACTCTTGCCTCGACCATCCATTTTAAAACATGTATTTTAATTTTAAAAACCAAACAAAATTAAAGTTTGTTTGTATGGATAATATGCAACCTAACCAATAAATACATTCATTCATAATATTCCAAATCTAAAAATAAGCCTAGATGATATCATAAAGAGACAGAGAAAGCTCCGTAGGGACAGAGTTGGCTTTTAATAATAAATTAAAGGCAACTGAAATATTTCCATTGATCAACTAATGTACAAATACAAATAGTTGAAATCAGATTGAATGAAAGGAAAATTTTATTACTTGGACTAGCAACTCAAAACTTTTTAATAATATCTGTAATGTGTCTTAGATTCAGATGGTACAGAGGGTAGGTTCAATGAAAGATAGCAGTAGTAATAAAAATGGATTCATGGAGAGAGAAAATGTTCTGCATTTTATCCACTTTTATTGAGGTGCCTCTCATACTGTAGGTATTGTAATCTAGGTAGATAGGCCTAAAATAATTCCAAATATCACCTTCAAGGAAATTATTTAACTTTTTTAACATTTTAAAATTAGCATTTTAAAATTAGTCTGAATGACTACCAGTTTGGGTAGTTAATGAAGGAAAGTTAAAGAGCTCAGTGGTTTTTGAGCTTTGCAGAACAGATAACATAGAAATTATAAGTAAGTATGAATAGGTATATGCTAGGGTAAAGGAATCAGATGACAAAATAGCAAGCAACATCATAGGCTAAGGTGCTCTGAACAAAAATGGGAAAATTTTTAATGACTTCAGAGAAATGACAATCAACAGAAAGTACAATCAATTGCTGTATGTGAAGCCTACAGATAAATAATGAAGAGTTAGGGCAGGTAAACAAAGAAGAGTTATGACCAAGTGAAACTATAGGATGAAGAGAACGCAATAAAAAAACTCAAGGAGCAAATATGGAAGTGATGAGTTCTGAAAGAAATGTTAGGAGCTTTAATAATTAAGAAGACAATCAGACATACGGTACAGAAGATAACCCTGAAGATTACTTTTATGTTTAGATGCCAATGAGAAGGAAAACTGCAGCACTGGATTCTATTGATCCTAAGGCAATGATCACACTTTCTGATATTTTCAAAGAATTATAAGCATTGAAATGAGATGGTTGAAGGATAGGCCAGAAAAAATGAATGCATCGAGCTTGGGGTCAGAATAGGGAATGAAAAGTGCAGTAAGAGTGGCAAGAGGTTTAACAAAGAGGGTAAAATACAATTAGTACCACTGTGTGTGTTTCCTTGACTGGAAAACAGAATATGAGTGAAATTTATGGAGAACTACCCCACATACTAAAGGACACAGGTTAGTAAGAATGATCAGCAGCATCAATCAATGATAAATGGTAAAAGTGAGTTTAGAGTAAAATGATACCAGAAGAATGCAAATCAAGGTTAATTTATAACATTAGTAAACTAATATCTTCTAAAAAGACAGCTAAAATGGAATTCAATAAACGGAATTTATAAATTTATCAAAAGTAAAAAGCAGAGAATGGGAAAGAATTGGGAACTTGGTATAACATATTATCATTAACCTACTGAAATATAGCACAATATATTTGAGGTTAAAGTGAGTTGGACACCTGAAAAGATCTGGCATGGCAAAAATATAAAAAAATAATTTAATAATTTGGAAGTACATGATAAGATTTGTTTAATCCAGGATCCCTACCATTTAGCAAAGTTCTATAATGACAACAAGTTTTCAACTAATTACTTAAGCTTTCATAAAGATGTAAGAGAAGCTTTCATATAAGACTAAATTGACATTTCCACAAATTTATATTCTCACAGTAGCCAATCATGCATCCATTCCCAAAAATAATTTATTGTGCAAGGACCAGATGCAAATATAATGTAATTAGAAAGTTTCAATGGTTAGGAGATGATGAATCTCAATTCTATTACATCCCGTAAGAGAAGAAATCACTTTCAATGAGAAAATAGCCATTAACTCACTAATTTCAAGTCTGAGACTTTAAGATATTAATTTTTTGCAATCTTTGACAATGATTTAAAGAGGTAGAACTACTCTATAAAATACGCAAAAAAGTGTTGGTACAATAATCTATTGGGTGATATTATGCAACATAATAAATTGTGGAAGGAAACATAATTGCATTTACATAAAATAATTGACAATTTTTTAAATTCACCTTATTTTTTTCAACTAGTTGGGCTTCTAGTTCTAAAACAACAGGGTTTTGGGATTGGTCCATAAGCCTTCCTTCCATTTCATTCAATTTCCTAGTCAACTCCTCAACAGCTGCATGCTTTGTTTCTAATTCCTGTGGAAGAAAATCAATTTAACTTTCAATAAAATTAAATTAAATTTAAGATATTAGAGGGAAGTACTATTGTCATAAATGAGGTAAGTGGAAGAATAACAAATATAATACTAATTTGCTTTCAACAATTCACAAAATCTTATATAAAATGTCGACAAAAAAAAAAAGAATTCACAAAATCATGTTGCAGAAAATCGCTTATCTTTCCTGCAAGGGGCAAATCTTAGCAACCAGCCTTTATATGTAATGACAACTAATACCTGGGCTCACCTCCATTGAGCTTTTTTTCCTCTCGATAAATTTCAGTTACTTCAATTATTGAACAGAACAAATATCAATAATAAATAGAATGAAAATTAACACAGTAAGGGCTACCATTTACTACTTCATACAAGAGGAGTTACTGAGGGATAAATATAAGTATTTATTCTTCCTTCCATGGCTTATAAGTGGTTTATTGAGACATTAAATATAAAATTAAGAATATTAATTAATAATATTATAGGAAAATAATTTGATATGAATGACTATTTTTAGAGATAGCTTGAAAATTTTCAAGACATGAAAGGTGTAATTTTCCCAATTTTTGAGGATAAGATATCACATTAAGTAAAATAAGTATTGAAATTCAATATAATAAATAAGTAAAAGAGATGTGAAATTTATAGGCTATATTGAGGATAATTACAAAAGAATTGTTTTTAATTATATTTTTCATTTGAATTACTAAGTTTTAAAATCATCACAATTCCTGATCAATATCATAAAAAGAAACTCAGCCATTCTTTAAATATTACANATGGATATTTTTTTCTTACTCTAAATAATAATATTTGAACAAATATATTTATGCTAAATTTATACACTAGCATTGGAATGAGTTTAAATTGGTAGATAACCAAGTTTTTAAGAACAAATACTCAGCTTAAACAAGTAGTCTGCAGTTTCAAAAACCTCCTCCTCTCAGATAACATACATCAAATTCCTCTTCACTTCCTTTACTTACTGCCTGAGCTAAATTAAGTTCCTCTCCTAATCTTCTTGCCTCCTCTTCCACTTCTTCCCTTCGTTCCTTTTCCTTCCTAGTTGCCAATTCACCCTCCTGACCAACTGCAGCTACCCTCAGTTCTAGAGATTCCCGCCTTCCAACTTCACCCTGCAGCCTCCTGCACAGCTCATCTGCCCTTGCACGTTCTATTTCTAAAGCTCTCTCAACTGCTCCTCTTTCTGAATGCTCTCTCTGGAGCTCTTCCTCAGCTTTGGAAAGACGTCTCTTGAGCTCCTCCTAAGCAACAAAAAGAAAGACAAGTGCCCCAATTCATCTGAAGTTTAATCAATGGGCTTGACCTCCATCACCATTTCAAAACTCATAACACAGAAGTGATCTGCCTGCAGTTTCACAAGAATTATCATAAATATCCCAAATCAGAGTAATAATTAATCATTTCTATTTATAAAATAATAAAGCATTTCTGAAAAATATGAATTAACAGCTTTTAAAAACTTCCAATACATAAATAACAAGTTAAACACATAAGTAAACCAATAGATTCAAGAAGGAAAGAAAGTTTCATGAAATTTCAAAGATTACAGGATAATGGAGGTCTAAAATATAACAGTAAATTAGAGTACCTGTTAAATTCAAAGGAGCATTTTAAGGAGGCCTTTGATATGTGGATGTGGTGTTAAAAAATTTAACAGGAAAGAATAAGATGGGGTGACAAAAGAAAAGATTATCACATGTAATGAATGACAGCAAAGAAAAGGTTTAATTTGAAAAATCAAATACAGAAGAGGAGGTAGGTTAACTATATATTTAGGAAAAGGTCAGCCATAAAGAAATAAAAGAAATGCAACTCAAAACTAAATTTCAGAAAAGAAATAGAGACAATGCAAATATTTGACTCATCTTACTAAAAATACATTCTTAACACCAACCTTTCAGCAGAATATACTTTGAAACTATTAAAAATGCCTTTTTACTTTACATAAAAAATACCATCTTGTAGTCAAGAAAAAATATTTGAAATGAGAAATCATTACTTAGTCTTAAAGAATCACAGCATTACATTTCACTCCTTAATTTTGCACTAATAAATCTAAAACTATCATAAATATTGAGAGTTCTAAAAATAGTGTTTAATAATATAATAATAAAACAGCAGATTTTTGAAGATTTTTATTGGCATTTCCATAAAAATAAAACTTAAAATAATTCATGAAATTGCCTTCTTTTCCTACACACCAACTTATATTAGATATCATATAAAGCAAGGGTTATATAATCCTAACACTGATATAATCTACAATTACTACAAATGTAATATTTGTAGATTAATGGAATTCAGCCAAAGCTAGAGTGTTAATAAGACTTAAAAAGATTAACTAAATCCTAAAATACAAATCTTTCGCTAAATCAATACACTTCTGCCCTAATAATAAAAAAGAAATATGCAAAACAGCTAAGCTGCTGTTAAAATAATCAACATCTAATTTGAAATAATCTTCCAACCTAACAAATTAGGAATGCTGAAGCTGGGAGGAAATATGTCTTTCACGTCAATCATTTCCTTATTTTAATCTAATATCATTGAAGTACACTTGATATTTCTACAAAAATAAAATCCATGAAATGATCTTGTTTGTCAAATAAAAGGAAATTACAGTTAAGGAACTTCAACTATTAAAGAAAATGAGGAAATAATGCACACATAATGGAAGAAAAATAAAGACGTCTCTTTCTTCATATTATTTTGAAGATTTCAAACTTTTCTATCCAGAAAAGATGTTAAATAAAGATTAGCATGTATACCATGGATGACTGCATCAAAATAATATCCTTAACTCTTTGAAATCAGAGATTAAGTTAGCTAATAAATTTGATTCTAATGTCAAAAATGAAATTTTATTATTAAGTCTTAGTAACTAACAGTGAGCCACTTCCAATTTTATTTAAGCCCTATCTTACGAAGAATATAGTTTCTCTGCAGTCATTCAGCAACTAATCAAGGCTTGCAATAAAATGAAATTGAACAAAAAATAATTGAAAATACGTTTCACTCTAGCTAAGATACAAAAGGTAAGAGAATGTTGAAACATGTAGCCTTCAAGATGCCTGAATAACAATAGTTATTATAACTCTGTTACTCAAGAATGATTTAAAAGTCTACTAAAAGTTAATTTAAACAGGTAAACAGAATCATTATATTTTAATGATGAGCTAAAGGACAAAAATATTACCAACTTTAAAATACTCAGTGCAGAATAAATCAATAACATTAATAATTTGAGTTATAGAAGCCTTTCAGACAAGATTTTACTAAAATGCCAAGTTGTTTAATAAGTACATAAGCTGCCATAAGCTAACACGTATTTCTAAATAAAATCATCATACTGAAAATGATGTAGGGCAGTACTTTTTAAGTATGCTACACAGGATACAACCACAATGCTAGTAATAATACAGCTTTATCTACATAGGTACTAAAAACTTTTCTTATAAAATATATTACCTATACTAGGATGGATATTTTTTTCTTACTCTAAATAATAATATGAGATAGTCACCTATTGATTCAATCATGCACATAAAAGTACCTTAATACTCACTGGATCCCTGGGAAGAAATTAACTCATCTCTATTTCAATTGACATAAGTAAATGGAGAACTTTAACACCCTGTTCAATCAAGAACACCAGATAATAACCTAGAGGTAAATGCATCAAAACAAATAATAATGTAATAATGAGACTAGGCAGGAATTAAATAAACATTGACTGGTTATTTCTACTCACCATGGCCTTCATGTAAAATACATGTATATACCCTCTAAATGAGAAAACATGAGATTGAAAAAAGATCAACTTTCAAGAAGATGACAAAATAAGAGAGAAAATCAAATGTGTGGAAATCCTCTTTCAATAAAATTAGATGTTTAGAGGTACATTCAGAGAAGAAAATAGCACTGCAAAAATTACTTAGGGACAAAACACAAAATTATGGTCTTTCAGAAGATTGTGAAATGAAATTCCAACTTATAAACAAGAGAAATGAAAAAACTCTTCCCTTACAGTCAGAGTTTCAACAAACAGATGATGATATAATGATGACTTTCATGAAATATTATGAAGATGGTAAATCAAACCATTGTTGGAGATGGAGATAAACGAAAAATATGATGGTTTTTAAGATGGATGTTCGCATTGTTGCAACAATAGTTTTCCAAGATGCCAATGAAGATATAGTCCTCCTAAATGTAAAGAAAAGTCACATATTTATTACCCAAAGATGAATGTTGAGTAAAATTGAACATTCCGCTCATTCAAAAGAAAAAATAAATTTCCATGCATTCAAATATTAAACTAAAGTAATATGCTATGCTATTTTCAACAAACAAATACGAACCACAATTAACAATAGTTAAAGACAAGGCTTGAAACAATAACTTGAAATTACTTAGTAATTTGCACAAATTTATTACAAAACAGCAATTTAATAAAATAGATCAATGTTACATACATGCAGGATAAATTTACTCAAAATACCAAGCAATTTACTTTCAGCATAGAATGTGTGGCTTTCTATGTTATTCCAATTGAAGTGCAAGTAAACTTCACATATAAAGACCAAATTTCAAAACAATTTTGAAAACTTTTGGAAAGTTAATAAAATTCTACGTAATGAAAAAAAAACATAATTGTCATTTTCACAAAAAATATCCCTGTAAGATTATATACAGAAATAAATTATAATTTATTTCACTGAACCAGAAAAAGGTAGGAAGGAACTTTTATTATGTTACAACACAATCTGTCATTTACTTATGAATACATCCTGATAATTTACCTAAAAAATTAGGACTAACAGTTTACGTTCACCATGAAACACTATTTAAAACAAATTTCATCATCGATTACCGTACATCAGAAAATTAGCATATTACATGCATTATTCACACACAAGTAAAATAACTGGAGCAAAAATAAATATAATCCAATAACAGTTAATGAGAATAACTCAACAAAACAGTTTTGTGTTATGTGTGCTAAATTAAATGTTCTGGCAGAAGGTGCAAACAAAAATTGGAACAGCACCGTTAATAAGGAATGAATTTTATCTTCCAGACATTTTACAAAATTATTAGCAAGATGAGCAGGGTATTGAAATTTTCATTAATATAACATTTCTTTATAAATTATAAACAAACCATCATGCAATATGCAACTGATTGATGAAATACAATTTTTGTTAGAAAATGGCCAAAATCACATCCAATCAGTAGATTAAAGTGATAGAAATAAAAGATGAAAAAATTGTTACCTAATAATGGAGAATAAATATCGAGTTGAGGAATAAATCAAAGCCATTTATTTTGAATTTGAATATTGTCACAAAAAAAATTTTAAGACATATGCCATTCAAAAGCACAATTTTTCATTTACCAGATCATGTTTTTGAATTTGGGTCTCATAAAATATATTTTTTCATTAAATGGAATTTTAGTTGAAAAACTGAGAAAAATTAGCATCTTTAACACGTTTCCTTAGACTTCCAATTGTGAGGGGAAACACACGTAGATGCCATGTGATAAAGAATGGCATTTTTATGTCAATATGAAGCAGCAAAGAAGTGGCTCATTCCCAACAAACAAGCAACACTGTGAGCAAACAAGAACTTCATCCACGGCATGTTAGTAGGGTGGCATTGGAATGTGTCATTCACAATGAACTTCTTACAATAAACAAGATGGTCAACGCAGATCTCTATGCTCAATAAATGCATTAATTCAAAAAAATAATTCATCAAAAGCAACCTGATTGACATTATGGTGTCCTCCTGTAATGCAACAATGCTCATCCTCACATAGCCAATATGGCAAAAGTGATATCCCAAAGCTCAATTGGGAACTACTGTCACATCAAATACATTTTTTGGAGGAAGTCTTCTTGGGTTACGAGATCTTTCCTATGTTTTTTGGACTTAATTCAATTGGATTTTCACTATTTCTATCACCCATCAACAATTTGTTTAACCATTAAGGTGTTGCGCACAGTCTAAAAGACCGGGTGGCTCAAACATTATCAATTTAAATTATTTGTATCACAATGGTTTATATGAACTTTTACATACCTTATCAGTGAAGTATTTTACATCAAAGAACAAAGTATGAGAGCTATCTAAACAATAATTACTATTATAAAATTTACCAACATTTATATAGTTGTGCACACTCCAGGAGACCAAATCACATACTGCACTCCTGAATCCCATTTTATTCATATAATTATGTACTTGGTGAATCCTTCATTACATTTCATGTGCGAGTGGCACCTGGCTCAACGTCATTTATATTTATAGCACAGTCATAAACTGTGTAAATTACACTGGAGTCAAGTCAAGCACTCAATCTGAAGAATGATGTAAAAACCATTCCCCAAACATAAAGAAATTCTTTACTATCTGTTTCAAATATTTATCAAGTAAAATCAATGAAAAAAAGGTAATATTCACTATATATAGATTCCTGTTTTTGCCTTTTAATAAACATGTTCATTTAGACAGGTTGAACCTTAAATATCTAAATCCTACACATCAAATAACTTTTTAAACATTTGGAATAAGTTGTAAACAACAACAGAGAGTATATTATTGATAAAATTGCTTTCAGTTAAAAAGTTTATTATTTGACAAAAAGGCAAAAACTTATTCCTCAACCCAATAAAATCAAACCATTTGGTACATTGATATTAAAAGGAGATGAAAATATAATTCTGATGAAAGATACTTCACAAGATATGATCTGATGTAAGCAATTCATGGAATATGTTATGAAAATATTTCCAATATTTTAATTCCTCATAAGTTATTATAATAACTCCATTATTTTCCAAGATACATAGATAGTGGAGATATTTTAGAGCCACTTTCTTAATAAAAAATATGAAAGGAACAGGATAATTAGTAATTTAGATGCATGTATGGAACTCATGAAAATATTCAAGTTAAAAGAGATGTTGATAACTGTTGATTAGGAAACAAAAGCTCAGAAACTTTAAAATAATAAACAACAGTAAATTATAAAAGAATGTTCATCAAACAAAGATTGGAAAATATCTGAGCTGAATTTTTTTCCAAAGGCCAACAAAAATGTAAAGAAAGGGAAATATGACTAAAAAACAAAACCCACTACAATACAGATTAGGTGGATATAGAGAGTCATAAACCTTTAATGATTCCATTTCTTTTCCAACACAGAATGTTACTTCTCTATAAGTATATCAATCATATGCATTCTGATAACTCAAATAATTGTTTAATTGCTATAAATGTTAGAGGGATTGAAACCACAGTTACCATACATACCCGCATGCAGAATGCACCACTATATAAGATGCAGCAAGGTTTTTGAGACTGTATTTTACAACTAATAACAATTAACACCATAAAAAATGTATCTCCTACAATGAAACACCCTGCTTTTTAACAAATGTTTCTGATAAAACAAATTGCCTTGTATGTGGGTATATATGGTAATAAATGTTAATTTCCTCTTTAGCTGTTAAATATTTTAATAAGGTTACATCATATAAGAAGAATGAAAGAAATATTTTAGCTTGGAATGAATACAGTAAACTTCACATATAAAGACCAAATTTCAAAACAATTTTGAAAACTTTTGGAAAGTTAATAAAATTCTACGTAATGAAAAAAAAACATAATTGTCATTTTCACAAAAAATATCCCTGTAAGATTATATACAGAAATAAATTATAATTTATTTCACTGAACCAGAAAAAGGTAGGAAGGAACTTTTATTATGTTACAACACAATCTATCATTTACTTATGAATACATCCTGATAATTTACCTAAAAAATTAGGACTAACAGTTTACGTTCACCATGAAACACTATTTAAAACAAATTTCATCATCGATTACCGTACATCAGAAAATTAGCATATTACATGCATTATTCACACACAAGTAAAATAACTGGAGCAAAAATAAATATAATCCAATAACAGTTAATGAGAATAACTCAACAAAACAGTTTTGTGTTATGTGTGCTAAATTAAATGTTCTGGCAGAAGGTGCAAACAAAAATTGGAACAGCACCGTTAATAAGGAATCAATTTTATCTTCCAGACATTTTACAAAATTATTAGCAAGATGAGCAGGGTATTGAAATTTTCATTAATATAACATTTCTTTATAAATTATAAACAAACCATCATGCAATATGCAACTGATTGATGAAATACAATTTTTGTTAGAAAATGGCCAAAATCACATCCAATCAGTAGATTAAAGTGATAGAAATAAAAGATGAAAAAATTGTTACCTAATAATGGAGAATAAATATCGAGTTGAGGAATAAATCAAAGCCATTTATTTTGAATTTGAATATTGTCACAAAAAAAATTTTAAGACATATGCCATTCAAAAGCACAATTTTTCATTTACCAGATCATGTTTTTGAATTTGGGTCTCATAAAANTGAAAATACTATAAAAATCACTAATTACATTTCAAACAACTTTTATGTCGCAGACCTGTGTAATCAAACAAAAAATTTTCAAGCTAAAGTAGATAGTTCACTAACTTGCATTATTAAAAAATATATAAATGTTTAAGTAACATTATAAATAGAGCATTTATTTAGCAATAAAAACATAGCATTTTGAGGAGTTTTGATAAACTTCAAAGAGTGAACAAGGAATACCTGTGTTTCTAGAGTTACAATTCTTCTACTCCATGAAGCTTTAACTTCTGAAACATGTTCATGGGCCTCCTCAAGAGCTCTTTCAAGCCTTGCCCTTTCAGACAATAAAGCAGCTGCTTTTGTACCCATACTGATGTCATCACCATTTCCAGAAACTGCAAAATAGTTTAGATATAATTCAAGGTCATTACATTTCAAGGATACCTAAAAATATAAAACCTCATAGGAAAAATGCTTAAAAAGACTTCTAATTCTAAGAAACACAGCAAAAGAATTGTTCAACAATTTAGATTAGAGCTGTCTAAGTTCTAATGCCTATTTCTCACTGTACTCAAAGAATGAACTGAAGTCTAAATTTGCACAGCACACTTGCAACTCATTATTCCTGTAATTCAATTAGGTAACTGCAATATCACATAAAAAGTAAATATTTCAAATATTAAAAGTCAGAAATATTATTTCTGTTAAGTTTACAATTAAATATGTAGCATAAGTTTTCAATGAAAAACATTCCAACATCATGTTAACTTAACATTAACTAAAGTAGTAGTAAGTTTTAAAAGTGCTTCAACAGCCAATGTCATTTCTCCTGTGAGCCCCCACCAGAAATCGAATCCCAAACAGCTTTCACCAAAGTTGAATGCATTACACATGTGGCTATCAGGAGGCCCAATTACCTCAAATTTGATATTTACTGATAATCCCTAGATCTGCTTAAGTAGCCATTATCATTTTATCTTATTCTTATTTATCAGTAGCAGTAATTTGAGAAGAGCTTTGAAAGCAAAGATCATTTCCCACATGAGCCACCAACAGGAATCGAACCCCAGACCACTTTCACCAAAGTTGAACACATTACCCACATAGCTATCTGGAGTCCCTTTAATTTCACATATGCATTGTAATGAAAAGGAGAAAATACATATTAACTAAGAAAACTGGCAGCACATATATCTAGTGAAAATAGGGGAAAATATTGAGCAAATCGATTGTTTACAAATTTCAAAATTTGTATTATACATGCATTCATCGCAAATGTTGAGATGCTGATGCTATTTTAAAATAAAACATTCATAATCAAAGAGGCAAATGAAGAATTACAGGAAATCATTGAGTTAAGATGAAAATGAAAGAATAAAAAAAACTGAGAGAATGACATTTATGCATTACCAGATTTTTATAATTCAACAGTTTAATGGTTTCATGAGCAAACTCTCAAGATGGAAATATACTATATACTGTATACCTATATGAAATAGGTCTACAGAATCTAATACTATTTTATGTTCTTGAATGTGCCAGAAAAGCAAGAGGGCTTGACCAATCCCCCTTTGTTTTATCAGGGATAAAAATTAGCTCAGTTCTTCAAGAGTTAATTTACAGTAAGTCTCTATATTTTTTCAATTGTTGCATACATCTCTCAGTTTCTTTAGATCCACAACCAAATCCTCATATCCTTATCATATGCTTTTACTAAAAAGGCAGAAAATCTATTTATTATAGCCAAATGACAGAGGTTTTACATAAACAGTAATTATTATTACTTCCATTAATTTCATGAGAATAATTTACCTGTACAGTTTTCAGTCTGGAGCAGGAAATTCTTCTCCTCTTCTCTCACTCTCTCCTCTAACAATAATACACGTGCACGCAAGTGTCGCACTTCCTCCTGACTGCGCTGGAGCTCACTTGAAAGTTCACCTCGTTTCTGCTCAGATGAGTGGCGCAGTGCCTCAAGCTCATCCTGAAGGCAGCCACATGTACCCAACAATACCAATGTACCATTTTGCAAAACATTTTTCAAATTCATTTTAAACTAAAACAAGTCTAGGATGTTGAGAATGAAATTGAGTGATCCACTGGATTAGGCTGATGTAACTCTAGAAAGTTTATAAATTTTCAAATAATTTGTCTAAATAATAAAAAATGCCATATTAATAATGACGGCAGTTCTGTTAATCAAGGATATATCAATGGCAGGAAAAATAATTTACTCTGCTACCGTTAAATTATATTAGTTTTTGAGATTTTGCATACTGATACCCAATAGATATTAGCAATAAATGAAAATTAAACTATGAATAAAACAATTAAATAAATAACATCAAACTTTTAATTGGATAAAAAATATAGAAATTAATGAATTAAATTATTTAGTTTTCTAACTCATAAAAGAGGTTCGGTAGATTAGATCATGGATCAGTAGATCAACTGTGTCTTAGCCAACTCTAATTATGAAAAGAAGAAATTATCAATTGAAAACAAAAAATATATCGAAGAGTAATCCACACACCACAATTTTAAGATCATAGATAATTAAACTAAAGTACATAAACGCTATACATGATAAAAAAGCTATAGACAATTTGAAATAACATTTTATAAAATTTAAAAATATGTAAATTTCTAAATAAATACAATATGTAGAGGTTAAAATACATAAATTACA